>JAPZDY010000011.1:9693398-9718960 GCA_029783645.1 Ctenochaetus hawaiiensis
CTGTAAAATTCTTCATAAAGGAAGATTCTCTTCACAAATACTTACGTAACTATGGTTAAGCACTGTTTTAATGTTTCCCTGACAAAACTTTAGTTTATTAAAAAATGAATGCGGAAACTGTTCAGTCATGTATAACCAACAGATGCAACTAAATGACATTGAATGTCTTCATTTTTAAAATGTAGTCATCTGAGTAAAATATACCCTTGAAAACAAAACAAGACAAGAGAAGAAAAATACTCCAATGAGTACCCAAACTTGACTTTTAGTATTGAGTGTTTAACATTTCTCAAGCAAAAACCCTTTACAATAAAAAACAAGGTACTGAAATACAAATTTGGCTGCTGTAGCCTCAAATTGACATACTTGGTCCAAACATGTCATAATTAATCTTACTACCATTCACCTGAGACATTGACAGAAGAATGACAGTGTGCAATTGGCAAAATTAGCAGCTAAGACACTTGTGAGTACCATATCACACACTTTCTCAAATCATTAAAACTCTTTTGTTTAAAACGCTGATGATAATCAACAGCCTTAAAACTGGGTGTGGTACATAAGCTGGACATTTAAAAATAAAAAAATATTCCAACACAACAAAAATAACTTTGTGCAAAATCAATGGAAAAGGAACCTTTGAATGAGACGTTTCTTCTTCAGTTTCAGTGACACAGTTTAGACAAATACTCTAGCCGCTCTGTTCAGATGGGATACAGAAGAAGTATTGCACTAGCGTTGACAAACTATCAAAGATGAACTCTTTTCAAAAAGGCTAACATTGCAATTTCTTTTGGGAAGTATCTTCTTCATATGCACCACAGAAAACCCACCCCAGATTTAGTGTCAGTGGAAGGAATACCCTGGCTCTTTAACCCTGATCACATTCACAAGCTCATCCTCCATTCACAACAGGAACACTCACTGTAGCAATGCTCTGGCATTGTTCAAAATGGGCAGTGATCAAAGCTACAGAATAACTTACTATGTATTATCTGAGAACACAGACAAAAAAGAAAGGCACATTCATTTTAAACTCTTTTGGGTTTTAGTTTGATGTCAAAGCAGTTGTTGAGTTGCACGTCACAGTTAGATGATGTGGTCCTTGATAATTCAGGAAGTTTCATCATCTGAACAGGAACAAGAAGTCGCTTTAATCCATCTCACTGGTGCAATCATTTAAAGAGCCTTCACACTTTGATGCCTCTTTCCCATGACCCATCGATGATATTGGTTGATTTGGTCACTGGTTTCAGAGGCTTGTCTTCAGCTTGAGTTGGGAATAGACAGAGAGGCTCTAGGAAGGCACCCGTAGTTCTGGCTGGGACTAACAGAGCATTTTATCCAGTCAGGTGACTGACCAGTCCAGGGTTCAGAGCTTGTTTCAGTACATCGGGCCGGTGAAGCTGGGGCATGTAGAGCGTGGGAGGAGGGGCCCCTGGGTAGCTAGGAGCATGGTAGCCCTGACTGGGAATAGGGGAAGGGGCCATGTTCAGTGGAGAAGGACTCTGCTCATAGTACTGACCGTCACACTCTTCATCTAGTGGCAAGGCCAGACGCTTTCCTTTCTGTCTTCGGTTGCAGAACCAGACACGTACCACCTGCAAAGAACAACTTTTGACTTCATAAAACCAGAACACGCACACACTTAAAAAAGGCAACCACCCTCCCCTTTAACATTTTGTATTTGTACTCACATCTCTCTCCAAACCCAGATCATCTGCAATGTGTGTGATCTCTTGAGTGTTTGGCTTGGGACACTTGATAAAGTAGGTCTCCAGAGCAGAGCGCACAGCTCCCTCAAGACTGGTCCTCCTCTTCCTCTTTCTGGTGTCGACAAATACTCGCTCGATCTTGTACATCTGAGGAAATCAAAAATATGTTGCCATGGGTATGTTCCATGTCCACAGCTTTATTAGAGATGTGTATATGATTCACTGAGCAGGGAGTTGTGTGTTATGGATGGAGGTCAAGGTTTAAAAAAGCTTTCTTGTGATTACTAAACTTGATTATGACCACTAGATGGCATATTGCACTTCACAAGACTAGAAGGCCTAGATTCAGGTTTGCTCAGCAGGAAGTTTGCAAGGCCTGAAAAGACCATCCGATCCTACGAAGCTCAGTGTTCATCTGTTGTCTTGTAAACTAGTTGGCAGATGTCAGATCTGCAGACTTACATCCTGGGGGTTTTCCGAGGTCTCTGCCTCATTCAGCCATCTCTGAAGAAGGGGCTTCAGCTTGCACATGTTCTTGAAGCTCAGCTGCAGAGCCTCAAAACGGCAAATTGTTGTCTGGCTGAACATCTTACCTGCATGCACACACAAACAGATTTTGTCTAACACATGGAAATTTCAAAAAAGGATCCTTAACTTAAAAGCCAAAGCTTAAGAAAAAAATGGACATACATCAATACATCAAGCCAGAGTCTTGAACTGTTCGACCTACACAACCCTAGAAAAAGACATTTTAGAAATGTGTTTTCTTCTGGGCTCCTTGAAATTAAAACAGTTCTATCAATAAACCAGACCAGATTAATTACTATCATTATTATTGATATAGTTAAAGTCATAACTTGGTTCTAATCTGCAAATCAAACCCAAAAAATGTGTCCATGTGGATTGCATACAGCCTTTATGGAGTAATTCTCACTATGACAGAATTAATCAGGACTAAATTTTGAAAGTTTCACAAGTTTGCCTGTAGTGCTGTGGGTCACAGAAGAGCCAAGTCCATGTTTTTAAGCCTTGTCTGATTATAACTAAGAACTCTTGAACTAAAAATCTGGCCTATAACATAAATCAGCATTTCCACAAAGGAACTTACCATAAAGGTTACCCAGGGCAAGGCCCACATCAGCTTGAGTGAATCCCAAGGTAATGCGTTTGTGCTTCAGCTCCTTTGCAAACTGCTCCAGTTCTTCAGTGGAAAGATTCTCCTGAAGTGCAGAAACGAAAAATATTGGATAGAAATTGGCGATTTAATAATTCCTTGGACAAATCCCTTCATGTTGCATTGATTCTCACAGAACGAAAGAATGCATGCAGGTTAGAAACTGAAAACCTGATAACATGATTGTTCTCACCTCCTCGGAATCGCTGCAGCCGCCGCTGGAGGACCCGCTGCTACGCATGGAGGAGGCCGGGTTCTGCGTCTGTGGCCCGGCAGCAGCCTGAGTTGGGTTCACGCTGAAAAACGCGTTCCCTGGAACCCCATTGCTTGGGGGTGAAGGGGACATAGATGGTGAAGATGCAGAGGATGTTGAGGGATTTTGATTATTGCTGCCAGGTGGTGTGATGTGGGTGATCCCGGGCCAGAAGGATGGGTTCCAGGCGGTAGGATAGAAGATTCCATGGGGCATGGCAGCGGAGGCTGTTGGTGTCGGATACTGCTGAATCTTTATCTCCGTTGAGTAGTCATCACTGGCGTCTTTCTCAGTCTTTATTTCGGGTAGTCTGATTTGCTCCCTAGTTTCAGCTATGGGGGGACTCAGGTTGATGGGCTGCGTAGCTGCTGTTACGCCGGGTACCTGGCCGGTGTACTCGGGCGCAGCGAAGGGATACCAGTGTTTGGGTTGTCCAAACTCCCCAGCCTGAGGGTCGGATCCCCTGTAGTCACTGGCGACGGGTGGGAAGGGAAAAAAGGTCTGCGCGGACGCCGGTGTGATGCCACTATAAGCGGTTTTGTTGTAGAAGAGGTTCGGGTCCGGCAGGACGCCGTGGGGAAGCTGGAATGACGCAGCGCTCGCCAGAGTCTCCTGACTCACATTCTGGGTGCAAGGGTTGGTCCGGCTGAAGTCATAAGGCCTGCTTTGGCATTCAGGACTCTGCGTTCTTTCAGACATCTTCCAAACGGTGTGTGTGCCCTTTCGACAAGCGTCCGCAATCGAGAGAAGGGGGGAAAAAGTTAGCGGAGGCTGTTTAACCTGCTCATCCGCTTCAAGTTTACGCACAGACCAACCAGAGATGAGACAGAAAGAAGATCTCCACAAATAAACCAGCACTTCTCGGGCAAAAGTCCGCTTTGAGGGAAACTGTGCAAAAAAAATGGCCAATGCAGCTGCAGTTTGGGTGCAACATAACCACCAGTTCGCCTAGGGCCTACTCCATTTAATCCAATCTTAAACACCACCGCCACTCACCTCAAATTCAACCCCAAATGCTCCACTCCTGCCCCAGCTCCACAGGTTTTCCTAATCACAGCTGCGGGTGTCGGAGATCGCCCTCTCTCGTCGCTCATTGGCTGGCGCAGACAATTGCGCACAGCTGAAGGTGAATTTGTGAATGACCTTGATTCTTCCCAAAGTAGGGGGCGTGTTTCATAGAAACTTAAAGCCATTTCTGCTGCAGACTTACTCGGCTATAATTTTGCTCTTTGGGTAGATTCAAAAGCAATTACACTTAATGCAAAATCATCACCAAGGGAAAAAACTATAATGCAACAATTTGAAGTTACCTTAAAAAATATATTTGCATTGATAAATGGGCACGGGCCGAGTAAACATACTGGAATACAGCACTATAATTTGCTCACCTCATACATGAATTATAATGCTTGGTTTACTTAAATTGTTCCCCTCTGAGGAGATGGCTTTGATATTAAAATTCCTGTCATTGAAGCTTCCAACAGACCTGAATTGATTCACACTCACATTTTAACTAAATAAGATAATCCTACATTTTAATACTGAGAAAACAAACAAGCCTCGGTTATTTTAATCGAGCCACACTGAATTTGAAATAAACACATATAAGAGTCAGGCTAATTTATGCTTTTAAGAATGTTTCAGTAGCTCAATAGAAGGCTACACAGCAGAGGGAACAAAAATATATGACGGGTGCTCGAAAGGCCTGTAAGTGCATAATGAAAAGCTACAGGTACGCATGAAGAAAGATTGTGTCAGATAAAGAAGCGTTGAGCTTATCTGCACTCTTGTGAGGAGAAATTGTGAAAGATAAAACACATATGACCTCGGCTGACACAAAACTGTTTGTTTGTTTGTTTGTTGCACATGCTGTATATCTATAGACTTGTCTGGGGCCTGTTAAAATGGTCATAGCCTCGCTGTGATGGAAAATTTGGCTTTTTGATCTGGAAACGAGTGGCGCTATTTTGTATTAGATATAGCAGATTTTGTCCTTACTAAATAAGTAAAATGAGATTTAAGCATTTTAAAGGCCATATTCCAGGCAAAACTATGCAATCGCCCTAAACACTACAGTCACTTTAAGACACTTTTGATACTGATTTTTTTTTCTTGCCAGTCTTGAAATGACAGAAAACAGACAACTCCGACGTAAAATGATCAACAGCGTTCAGGTGGTAATTCATTCTTGATCGGTCTCCATTCAAAAGCCTGGATGGCCGGAGCACTGTACAGATGCGCTCCCCCAGCGCGAGTCGTTGGACGCAGATTGCGGCAGGAAGACACACTGCGGGAAGGGAGAGGGGGTGCAATTGTACGACCTGGCCCCGGGGCACCCCGTGGATTTCAGATCCCGAGTTGCGATGGTCGACTATTAGCTCCTTTTCAGATTGAAACAATAAGTCTCAACCCTTTGATTCCGCCCCACACCCACCTCCTCCCTCGTTCTCCTCCTGTCTTGTGAAACAAACACCAGGCCGAAGTTTCACTCTAGTCTGCAGGCCCCTCGGGGTTCACCGAGGGCCAATACCTCGGCTTCCAGTCTGTTAAAGCCCGAAGATCCAAAACTGGTCGAAGTATCAAGGTGATGTCTGCAGGAGCAACCTTCAAGTTGCATTGGAATATCTTAAGCGCATTCGGTGTCCAGTTTGCAGTGAATACGCATCAGATTCACCCTCTTTGTGGTCTGTAGAGCAAACGTTTGGGTGGCTCTCTGCTTTGTGACCACTTACAAAACCGATTCATTCCTGATGGGTATAATAGGCTGACTATTTAGAAGAGGAGGCTTAAATGTATAAAAATTGATTTCACAAGACTGCATGTAATAGAAAACCCCCAAATAAACTGTAATAATAAGTAGATCTTACAGAGACATATCATATTTTGTTACAATTAATAACTTCTCTTGTGGCCTCCTTGGGGGCCTCAGTTCAAACGTGAGAAGCAGAATTTAGCATGATTTTTGTCCAAAGTAATTTTTAGATTGTGACTAGGAATTCTACCTGCCCCACCACATAGATACCAAACCATGTGTGATTCCAGGGAACCTTGGGGAGACCACGAGGGCCTGGTCAATAGCTTGAAAGACATTAAACCCCAACCATGCAAGCATTGTCCTGGGCCATGGACTTGGGAGAATAATTGTCATGCAAAAGACAGACAGCAAGAGAAACGGTAGACTTCAGGCAGGGCTTCAGAGAGAAAGGGACAGCAGAGCACAGAGCTCTCAGGGTGTCCAAAAGTGGGTGGAGGGTGGGGGGTGTTAGTGTTGAATGGCTTGGTACAGTGAGGAGGAGATGCGTGAGGGGAGTATCCGCGGATTTACTTGAACACCCGCCCCCCCCCCACACAGATGTCTCAGATCTTGTCTTTAGTTCTTTTTAAGTGGCCTCTTTCAGACACCTAAGAGATCTGCTCACTGCTCCCAGATCATGTCCAGTCAAAGAGAGAAAAGGGAGAAAGTTTCAGATTAAAGACAGCCTGTTGAATCAGCACCAGTCTGGATGTAGTACAGAATAGTAGAGAGATAATAGTAATATAATCAGAACTAACCAAAATGTCTGCATTGTAGCTTTTTCACATCCCATCCATTGCTCATCAAACTTTTTGCATCTCTTCTTTTTTTCAGTTTCTCACTATCACAGAAGGCCTTAGCAAAATTTCACAGGGGGTGTGTATGTGTGAAGTATGGATGACAGATACTCCTGTTTTTTGCATGAATTATCTGTTTATGTGAATTGCATTTGCTCCTGTTGTCAGAACCTGCCTCTGTCTTTGACTAATGGATGTTTGGGCTTGGTCATGTCTG
This sequence comes from Ctenochaetus hawaiiensis, assembly GCA_029783645.1. Lineage (NCBI taxonomy): Eukaryota > Metazoa > Chordata > Actinopteri > Acanthuriformes > Acanthuridae > Ctenochaetus > Ctenochaetus hawaiiensis. The sequence continues at coordinate 9,700,349 of JAPZDY010000011.1, forward strand.
TGTAAAACACTTTTTGAAAATGACACATAGATGTTAAGTTGCACTTGTCTAAGAGGAAACAGTTTCAGTTTCTTTCAGAGGTTCCTGCTAAAATAAGCACTTCTGAGAAGCTCTACTTATTAGAAATCCTCTAACAGCTACTGTGTTCTTTATTGAATTGTAAGAAATTACAAGTTATAAAGAATTTAGATTAATAACACTACAATCTCACCCAGTCTCAATCAAAACACAGCTAAACGATTATTTCATTTCTTGATTGTCATGTTTTTAAATAAAAATGTGATTAATGAATTTAAAACAAGGACATAAATCCAAGCCACTACTTTCAAAAGTTACTCAAGCAGTTTTGATTGAATAAATAGTGCTAGAATATAAATACCGCCCCTCCTGTTGAGCAGCACAATTGTCTCCCACAAACAAGTTTGATGGCTTTTTGATTTTCTTCCAAATGGCCCTGCCTTTGATACCCACCTCCACAGATCCTCCACCCACCCAGGTTTTTATCCGAGGGCCGATGGCTGCCTTCCTTCCACTGTCCACAGCACAAAGGGCTTTTAATGGCCCTTGGCATGTGGCTCAATGGCAGGAGACTGGCCCATCCCCTCCCCAACACACACGCGGACATAGAAACACATACACACAAAACCCAGATGGAGGTACATGTAAGCCTTCTGTCTGCCCCCACCCCCAACGCACACACACAAACAAACTTTCAGGGTGTAGGTGTTTGTGTCCTGAAGGTAAAAACAAGGTCAAACAGGATCCCCAAAAACCAGACGAAAAGTCAGTCACACATTTGGAGGTGAGTGGCGTACATGTGTGTTTCCACAGTTCATTAAAGAGGAAACATTTAATGCACTATAGTATGACCTGCTGACTCACCAGAAAATATTGCAACTTTGGTTTGTGTCATTTCCTGAAGATTGTTTGACCTCTCTTTCTAACCACTCAGCCACATTTACACTTTGAAAGTTCTCCATGTAACATTTTAGCACCGATTGCAGAACCTCTCCCACTTAAACTATCAAAGCTTTGTTCAAGAGTGTCAAACATTTTTTTTTGGTAAAATCCCCTTGAAATCATTTGACCCAATTTAAACCAATGGGTCATAATATAAACTGCTGTGTTTACAATGAACAGGTCTCATATGCTCCCACAGTTTGGAATCCTGGCCAAATGTTGGGCTATCTCTTTTGGGACAGTTTCAAGTCCTTTAGTCAACATTGCACATTGCACTGTTAAAACTAGACATCATCTTTGTAAAAACAGTACACAATTTGGCCTTTTCTGATAAATTGATACATATAACTCATTTTAGCTCTGAGGTGAAAAATAAATTTATTACAGATGGACATATGTGTGTGTATATATGCCCTCTTCACAATTTGAACCTTTACTGCATCTCTCTTCCATTTCCCCTGTTTACACCTCTGATACCAATACAAAAAGCATTGAATAAAGAGATAAAAAATGTAAAGTATGACATTCATAAAAGGAATAAACTGCACAAAGTCAAATTTACATGTGGTAAAAAGGTTTAATTTGAATTCTTGGTCTGCATGTACAAATATCTATAAAAAGTGAACACTTTCACTCTTTGTATGTACATTTTGCAGCACACGATTAACTTGGGACAGAGGGGAACAGAGAGGAATGAGGGACAAGACAAGAAAGTGATATTTACCACCTATACGTCCATCAGTATGGTCTGTCTCCAAGAATATCATTCAAGTGCTCAGAAGTCACTTTTACTGTACATTCCCTCCTCCAGCAACATGATACATACATACAGGAGGCAGAGTAGTTCATCAAAGCATAGCCATGATCCAAACACAGTACAGCCAAACCATGCAGACAGACATCATTGAGTACTTTTCATATATATATTAATATTTATATTTATATTATATAGTCTTAAAATCTTTGTGAGCAGCTTAAATGACAAGAAATAAAATAAGCAACACCTACTGTAACATTTTAAATGGCAGATCTTGTGTTGTGTTTTTACAGAGTAATCACAGAGATCTGATTTTTAGTATTTCCTGTCAGGAATGTGGTTTAGCCACCAGCTACGCATGACAGACAAGGGACGGCACCTTTTTTTTCAGCTTATATAGGTGTGTGTCTGTGTTGTATATATTTCCGCTATTGTATCACATTCTTTGGAAATAGCTGCAATAATAAGGGGAAATAACAAAGATGGAGGAGAAAATGTTAACTTTAAGCTTAACATTAAAACAGGACAAAATACCTAAAGGGACATGGTCTATAAGGACCCGAAAAACCATATGTTGAAAGAAAGGAATGCTTTGAGTGAGAAAATTACACTAACAAGAAAGAATTGAAATCTGTACTCGGGGGCACATATTGTAAAGGGTTGACAAGAAAACAATCATTTCCATCACCTCTTCTTCTGTCAGGATCTTCAATTCCTATGCATGCAGTGTGAGATCAGGTGTTTGCTTCCAGAGAAATGGTGTGTATGCCAGTATGTACATCTATGTATGTACATATGGATGAATGTTTGTGTGTAAAGTGTTAAGCATTCACTTGTGATTGCCCTGATAATGTAAAGCTGAGTCATCAAACAGAGGGTTTTTCACTTCCATCTCTCCAGTCTGTTAGGGAGAGAAGAAAAATGGATTACCAGTTACAAAAAACATTATTAGTCTTGTGTGCATGCTTGTGTGTATCCACCCACCGGTGCAAGTCCCGGGCACTCATATACTGTAAAGTCTCCTCCCACTTCTTCCTCTTCAGATGTAGCTTCACCGTCAAGAACTTTCTGTTCAGGTTTGTGGCTGCAGAAGGGAGGGTAACAGAATCAAGGCGAGGAGGTTAACAAGGTCAGAGAATTAGGATGAAATCTTAAGATCTACACGAAGGTGTGAGAAACAAGTGAACAGTGGAGGGAGTGGCAGAGAGGCTGCAGAAGAACAAACAATATACACTTACCTTCCCAGTGAGAGCATCTGCTGTTTTTGATGTTGGTAGTGAAACATCTGGGCACTTTGGGCAAGAGTCTTATCACCCATCTGGGGCATAAACAGAAAAAGGAAGTGCAGGTGACAAAATTAAAAAAAAAAACAAAACACTGTGCATAAGCGCACATGTTGTGGTTGTTGCAGATGAAGAAGTGAAAAATGGAAACAAAATAAGTTCTTATAAAAGCAGTAAGGCATAGGAAGAGTTGTGCACTTACCGTGACACCGTTACCACTGGCTGTGGCAGCAGGCGCACCTGCCTTTCCAAAAGCTGGGTAGTCCACCTTCTTCGCTAGATGTGATTCTTTCTGCAACCTGTAAGGAAAGCCATGGATCTTCTTGAGTCACCTGCAATAATGAGGGGTCATTTCCTGCCTACGGTATTAAGACATCCTTTAATCTAAGCTCACAAAGCTGATCATACATGAAGAGTAAATGGAAGTAGGCTGTCATTTTCAGGTTCAAACTGATATAATCATTATGCATTTAAAATTCACCATCAAAACTAAAATAGTTCTTTATTTGATTTAGAAAATACCATTCTTTATTTGACAATGAGGAAACATCTATTGGTCTCTTGTGCTGCTTATGAACGTTTGTATTGAGACTTACTTGACGAAAAAGACAGCTGCCAGGATCACTGCCACAGTGCCAACCACCACAAACACAGACATCAGAACTGCAGGTTGATACCAATGGAAGAGGAAAGAAAACGAAAAAAGAGCAAAGAGATTGATTGGGATCAAATAACCTTAACCTTATTGAAACATTTTTGTTGGTTGTTAACTGATTATATTTTATCTCACTGGCTTTTTATGAGTTGCAATGGTCAATTTGGTTAAAATCTGAATATTATCCATCATGTGTTTACACCTGTGTATTAAATCCTGATTTCCCTACCATCAAATAAAGAAATTTCAGAAGCCTTCCTCCGACTGTTACTTTAATCTGCTCACCTACCATGGCTATGTAGCAAGGACATAAGATCATACTCACTGACAAGAATGTCGTCTTTCTTGGGGGTCGGCACAACTAAAGGACCAGCTCGGTCTCCAACTTTAGTGGCCCTGGGCTGGGGTGTGGGTGTGTTAGGGAGGGCAGAAACTGTAGGGTGGACGGCGGCAGTGGTGGCACGCTCGGTTTCATCTGAGAGACGATCCTGATTTTCCTGTCTGTGTTTGGGGGCATCTGTTTTGCTTTTTGTACCATCTTTCTGAGAGGTGACGGCAGCTGGAGAAAGTGAGGAACAAACTGACAGTCATAATCGACACCCGATCTGACATGTAGGGAAAAAATTGCAAGAAGTGATCATTTCAGAACAAAAAACTGCCAACTTAAGGGGCAGCTCTCATGCTACAATCAAATCCTACACTTCCCCACTTGAAACAGAAAGTGTTTGTTGCTTAGACAGTTATGTTTCTATGTTATGATTGTTCTCAGGTTTCTTACCAGGATGTTTGGATTGCTGCTTATGTGGTCTGATCTCTGTCACTTTCTGTTTTTCAATGACAGAGTGAAGGAGATCAATCTCTTCATCCAGGTCGGGGTAGAATGTCATTTTGCCTGAAGAACGGAAAGGATTCAAAGTTTACCTGATTAGCTTTAACATAAATTAAACAGGCTGTAACTGTTTAACTATCAGCTAAAAATACGTAAGGAAATCCAGATGCATAAAATATTCACTCACAGTTCCACTAAAGCCCCTTTAAATAAACAAACGTTTAATCATACATGTAACATAAAATCAGTTGGTGGGAAATGACGGTAACTGCACATGCATCTCAAGTGCAGTTACTATAGCAAACAATCTATTAACATAGTGCCATATAAACAAACATATTGGTTAATTATTGCAATAATCATTTGGTTCAATAAAATATGAGATAAATGGTGAGAATGTTAAACTTTGCCATTTTTGTTTGAAATAAATTAAATAATTATCAAAGTAGATCCACTTTCATGAAGTCTTTGAATTGATCTATCAGCTAAATTAATCTTAGCAGTTGCAGGCTCTCATGTTACATAAGGCTGAGGTTGGACATTTTGAGGTCTAGAAAACAGATTTTTGAAGCTTTTCCAATTGTTTGACTGTTGGTAATGTGTGTATACATGCCTTTTTTCCTCAACCTCTGCATGTGTTTTTCAAGGTCTTGCTTCTGAAAGTGATGGGCAGGGAGTGTGTCCATGTGTATTGTTTGTTTGTGGACTGATAAAAAAGGAGACAATACTAAACTCTTGTTAACAGCCCTTACAGCCAGGCAGTGAGCCAAATTCCTCCAGTGCTGGCAAGGTCTCCAGGGTTACGAGGGCCAATAGTGTGTGTTGGTGTGTGAGTGTGTGTGTGGCCGGGGGAGGAGGCACCGCAGGGGGCTGGAGCAATCAGCTAAACCTTGGCTTCACTGGGCTTCAGTTTCTTCATTCGCAATAGATCCAATAGCTTGTTGCTAATGGAAGTGATCAAAGTGCTATTTCCCTCTATAAATTTACCCCGCAATAGGTCAAATATTAAATTCTAGGTATTTGCACTCAAAGCTGGACAGGTGGTAAGTCTAGGGGAAAGAACTTGAGAATATAAAGAGCTTGCATGAAAAGCAGCATGATTTAATCCATTCAGCCCCCTTGGCCAATACCTGTACACCTGTTTTGATTCCATGTAAAAAACCCAGTGAAAAATATAAGTACCAGTAAATATATTTAAACAAACCACCTACATCACATCAATGATAACGGTGTCACTTTCATTTCAGAGGCCTGGCCATCTGGCTGAGCTAATGTGTATGATATGACATGCCAGCACTTTCACTGCCTGCTTTGTTTTTTTCTTACCCCCCTCCACTAATGGCCATTTAGTGCACTCCATAGCAGGTGTCTGTGGAGGCGGGCTGCACCATCTGTACATTGCAGGTGGCTAGGAGCTCCAACTGTGCCAGCATGCTCGCAAGCATGTGGTAATATAGGTTAAGATTTTAGAGGAGACTCCATAAAGGTAGAAGATTCATAAGTGGTTTAAAGTGTTAAATGTTAGTTTTTTAGTGGTCTAAAAGTGTGAAGTGATATGAAATCTGTATTGAAATGACTGAAAATGGATGAGCATGGATGGATGATTTATTTTAAATCTCAAGAACTCCTCTTAGGCTGTGGTTTGTAATTCACCTAAAGAAGTAAAGACTGTGGGCATGTGTGCAGTTTGTCACAGACAGACTTGCGCAAGAGAATTTTGTCACTGGCTTGATAATGACCCATAACCTCTTGAGAAGCACCAAAGGGGCATTTTGGTACAACAAACAAACATTAACAGCTCAACAGGGATTAAGGAGGTCACATATATCTGTGCTGTTCTATTTTCTCACTTAAAAAACCATTCACATTTCTTCCTTCTCAAACCACATCTATCATAAACTCACACACATGCACACACACACCCACACCCACACCCACTCATCCTTCCTGCTACACACCATCTCTTTATGTGTTAGGTTTTAATGTGTTGGGTATCTCATGATATTTTGTACCAAATTTGTTATGACAGAAAAGCCTTACAAACCAGGCAAAAATACCTGCTGTACCAAAACAAAGAAAGCTTAGAACAGGAAATCACTGGCAACATCAGAAGTGGCATTGTTTTCAGTGACCACATATTATTGATCAGCGTTCAATGTGTTGTCTGTGTTTTTTAATGCTAACTTTATTTAGTTTAATCATTGAAATACTCCAAAATGAAATAAAGTAAGATAAAATAAAATGAAAAAGCTGACCCTCAATCAATTGCCAAAAAAATTGCTGCAAAATACTACTAAATAAAGCAAATGAAGCATCACTTTTTGAATGACTGACTGCAGCCAAATAATTCTACATTTGGTTCAATATATCCCCAAGTTGAGTTCTTAAAAGCAGAAGGGCAAGTTTAGGACAGTGAGCGTGTCCTCAGTCCTCACACCTGCTTACAGAGTTTTTAATTGTACTTAGAGTGTCCTGCTGCCCTCTAGAGGAAAAAATAAAGTACTGACTACAGAAGGAGAGACAAACAAAGGGACATAAACAAAAGGAGTGGGCCTTTCATATTCTCTGAAACCAGTCTGGCTGTCTTAAAGTCTGGCTGCGTGGTTGTTATACTAATTTCAGATCTTTCTTATTCACATGCACTTTCCACAGTGGTTGGAGAAAAGGCTTACAAAAAAGGAGAGAGACCAAAAAGGCCACTTCTTAATCACTCTTGAGTTGGTAAGGTTGGTAAGGTATATGACTGCATCAACCTCTCATCTGCTAAAAAAAAGTTAGTCAAAGCTGACTGCAGGGTTTTGAGTCAGTACAGGAAATGTGACAGGCAGTGACAGTCAATAAAATGTCCCCCTAGTTTTTACTTAATTACCTTCTTGATGAAAAATTGAACTGTTTTGGCCACTGACTGACATGGCAGTATTGTGTCCACAGGACTACATCAGCAGGTCTAAACTGGTGTTGCTACTCCTCTCTTGCTTATTGATGGGGATAACTGCCTGCTCAAAATTTAAATATATGCTACAGCAATCCAAAATTTAAACAGATTTGTTTTTTTCTACATCTTACAGTAGTTGAACATCATCACATAATTTAGTTGCAATGCTTGACTGTTAATTATTGTAAAAATTTAAAATAGAAAATCTTATTTTAAAGCTTTTTGATTGATTAATTCTTCAAAATCATCAAAAATATCTCTTAAACAGTAACTATATCACAGAGTGATGCCATTCATATTTACCTGTTAAATGGAGTGCACCCTGTTAGCAATTCACTCCATCACCAAATGGATGAACAACAATGGTTATTTTATTGTAAGCAAACTAAAACCTTTTTTTGGCTCTTGATCTAACTTCTTGTCACCAAAGTACACCACTGCAAGGTATTTGTTCAATTTGTTTTGCTGAGCCAATCCAACAGCTGCTGCAGTGTGTTTGTCTTTGGACTCTATTGTACATCACATTATGTAAAAGGCTATTAAAACCTGCATACACAAGAAGGGGGAACAAACAGATTCCAGATCAGTAATATGCGTGGATGTTAGAGAGAAAAAGCTACAGGAAGACCGACAGAGACAGCAGGTTATATGGAGACAGTTCCCTACCTTTGGCACATACAGAAAATATAAGTGCATACAAAAACATTCACACAGTATTTGTGCACTTAATGAACAAAGGACGTGACTTGGAGGCATACTGTATGTTTACCAATGGCTGTGCACACCTTCATGTCAAATACAAGCAGGTCTGACTGCTAGTGAAAAGTGTCACCTGCCTCTTTTTTTACCTGCTGTGCACCTTCATCCTGTCTGTATTGAGTATGTGAAGTATTTTAACTGTTAAACTTAATTCAGAGTGACTGCCAGGGAATACAATGGCAGGATTACTTTGCAATTAATAATTCTGCATTTTACAGGCAGTAAAGCTTGATTAACAGACCAAATATTGCAAGGGCACAAAATTATAATCATATATGTCAGAGATTAGCAGATACAATATATTTTAATGCAAGATAAGACTAAAGGAAGTGAGAGTTGGTAAAGACAGAAAGAGGTTTTTACAATGCAGAAATTGATGTGGTGTAACTGTAGTGATGTAACTATTTCACTCAGAGTGAGGATAAGAATCATTAAATAGCAAGAGCAAGACTGAGCTTATCACTAGCTCTCCCATTAATAACAAATTAGTGATAATACTTAAGTCATAGATTTTTTTATATAAACTATTGTTCTTTTATGCTAAAAAAAAGATGAGTAGTAAAACTGGCAGAATCTAAATCAGAACTACATCATGTAGAGAAGATAAGAGATGAAACATGATGCTAGAAAAGCTAAAAGCTAAACTTTAATACCATCAAAGCTGAGAGATAAAACAAATATTTTATCCATGATGACTAGCCAAGTTAAAAAAACATTAATACACGAATGCAGAGATTTAATTTGCAGTCAGTAATTCTGCTAAACTACAGAAGGGGCAGCTCTTATCTTGGTACATTAATAGATGTGCACTGCCCCTGACAAACTTAATAAACAAAATGTATATTTAGTAGCGTGAAATAGCAAAAATCTCATCTGCTCATTTCAGAATTTGTGTGTTCATATGTACATGTGTGTGTGCATGTGAGTGTTAAAGAGAGACAGAAGCAGTCTCCCATGAGGATCCCTGTGTTCTGTGGTCTCTCATGGGTTTATGTAACCACTTTAGGGAGCTTAGCATGGGCCTGGGATGTGCTGGATTTACAACACTCACACGACCATAAACACACAAATACATACAACAGCATCACATACTTTAAGTCCTCATATGAGAAATGCACAGACACGCAGAGATACAATACGATACCACAGTCCTAAAAACAAATAACAGATCAGCCCTTATTTTATCACATAAGCGTGCTGCAATTTAAAATTCTGTCTTCACCTGCATGTGACCTTTCTGTGCAAAACATTATCACACTCATCTCCCTCTCATGTTTACTTCTCTCTGAAGCTGCAACCCATAATTTGAGCCAAGTTTGTGCAGCAGCCTCCTCTGCCGCAGATCCATCTAAATTATTAATCCTGCAGTGAACACACACATTCCTACCAACAGACATATAACACATGCAGTCTCACACACACTCACATGCACACACAAAAGGGCAAGCCAGCAGGCTTTAATAAAAACAAGATGCTTCTATTTCTCTCTAATTTCTGAAGTGCCATCTTGAAACATGGTGTGTGCCAGCATTGTGACGCCGTGCAGTGGAAGTAAGGAAAAACTAAAATATATTTGTTGCTTGGCTTTTTCATTGAATAACATTAGATTCAGTGACGGGGATGAAGGGCAACAGAGAGAGAGAGAGAGGGAGGGAGAGAGATAGAGAGAAGCATGTCATCTAAGTGATTAAAGTGGGGCGGTGTGAGTGTGTGTGTGTCTGTGTATTGCAGACACAGCAGGGGCAGGGACGGATTAAAAAACACAGAGAATCAGACTGCACAAATGTTGTTTGAGATATGGACTGGATAAAGAGGGACAAGTACCACAACACAGAGAGAATAGAACTGGACAAGAACTGAGTAAAACGATGAAGATGCATGAGACACTGAGAGGGAGAAGGAATAAAGAGATCAAATTAAGACTGACAGGGAAGGAGAAGGACGGAACAAAATCAATAAGCAACCGAGAGAAAGAGGTGGAGTGGAAGAGATGAGGGCAACAGAATACAGAGAAAAGAGGCAATGACACAGAATAAATGTCAAGTAAAGAAGATAAAGAAAACAGCAAGAAATGGTTGTGAATCAGTACATGCATAACATGCATTATAATAATTTGAATATAACTGGAGTGAAATGATTGTTGTGACTGTCAGGTTATATAACTGGAAGACATTAACATACATAACCTGGTTATTCATCAGTTTCAAGTAAAGAGAATGGTGAAGCACACTTAACTACTGATTCTGTCTGACCAAGAGTCCAAAATCCAAAGGTTTTTAATTTACTCAAATAATAAAGTAATGTAAAGAATTATTGATTTCTCACATTTTGAAACCAGATATTTGACATTTCTACTCGAAAATTAACATTAATTGACTCTCAAAAGAGTTGGCACTTTCATCTAAAGTAGGACAAACACATGACAAAGTCTAAGTTTCAGTTTCAGTGTGCAGTGTGATCAAATGAACTCAGCCTGCGTATGTAGTGAATGCAAAGCTTTATGAGTATGTTTGTGTGAGAAGTTTGTTTTTTATTTCATACCACGCTGATGGTGCCTCTTCCTCTCCACACAACGTCCTTCCTCGTTCTCCTCCAATGCCGGGAGGCAGGGGCCACAGTGGGACAAGCCAGGCCTGCAGAAGCGGCGTCCCTCTTGGGCACATTCTATATGGTTAGGGCACTTACTGCCAGCTGGAGAGAGAAAAAGAGTGACAGCAATGATGCATTTAATGAGGAGGTTACACAACAGGTCATGTGAAAAAAGTAGTATAATAATGCTCTTGATACAAGTGCTTCAGCTTTACAACAAACGTGCCTTTCAAAAGTGAATGTGTCGGCTCTTCAGCTCCATTCAGAGATGAAATATCTGCCCTCACACAGTGTCTACTTGTTTCAGAAGTATATCACTGCATCATTAGTTATTTTAAAATAGCTATCAGTGTTTGTTTTAACCTCATCACAGCCTCCACATGGGTGAGGTTTGCCAGACAAGACAAGAATGTTTGGGCTGTAATAAAAGAATGCTTTAAAAAGTTTTCTGCTTTTCACAAGGTAGTGAGCCCTACATGGTTTCAATCCAAGTCAGGTTACACCAAAGTAAAGAGTAAGTCACTCACTCGCAGATATGCCTGCTATCATGTTAGATAATAACTTGACCTAAATTACTGCCAGTTTGATGCAAAAAGAGGTGCTCAAACTCTGTGTTTAGACACACAAACATACACACTAACACAGAATGAGGCAAACACAGGGAAGGAAGTGGGTCACAGAACCGCAGCAGGTGTGTTTGGTAGCAGTGTGCAGGTGGAACACTGGGACGCCATGAGAGCAGATAATGAGCACAGCAGAGGTGCACAGCAGGCGAGCTGAAGTTGAACAGCACAGCGGGTGTTAATACTTGGACAACAGACAGGAGGTGATGAAAGGTTGACAATATAGAGCTGATGGTGTACTTTCAAAGGAAATGGGTCTCAAAATCCAGGGTTGTTCAAATCGAGAGGTAACAGATCAGTGCTGCGAAATTACATGAAGAGAAATGACAGCTTTGAGCCTTGTGTGTCATGCATTTGCAGTAGCCTGTGCATCAGAAGATTTTTCTGATAAATCTATTCCAGATTTAATAATTTTATTTAAAATAACCATCTTTTTTTTCCTGTTTTGTAACAGTGCAGTCATTGAATCTTTCCTAACCTGATCTATTTTTCAATTGCTACATAATGGGAGAGAATTACATGACAGGAGATTGCTGGAGGACAACAACCTCCATGGCAACAAGGCCTGTAATATCAGGAAAGAAGTGTTATGAAGGAGCACATGTGCAGACAGTGAGTGTTACAGTGATGAAGTGCAGATGGAAAAGGGGCACTGCTGTGCCTTTTGTAACTGTGTGCACATTTTTATCCGTACTTATATTATGATTAGAAAAAAATCTTGTAATCTGTGTAAAAACACTAAAACTGTGCTAGATTATTCCATTTATATTTTGTGCATCTCCTTATTTTGAAATTTGCTTTTAAATTTTTATAGTCATAGACTTATGACCATATGGTATTGATGTACTTGAGCCTTTCTCATACTCCACCACTGCTGCTGCCTTGTCTGACTTGTGTTAAGATGTGATAAACTTCTCTCATATGACTATTTACAATTTACAATTTACTTTGTTATTGTCTCTTTGTCACTAATAAACTAATAATTTCCTTTAACTTTGCATTTTATTGACTAGTTTTGTTCTGGAGTTGGTTTATGTACTAGCTACTCTATAAGGCACTAAAAATCGACTGACTAGTTTTTAAAATGTTTTATCAATTTATCTTTTTTTTTAACCTGCACCTGTTTGCAATAAATATAAAGATATCTACATAAATGAACTCAAATGGAAACTAAATACAAATAAAAGCAAACAATAATCTTTACAATAAACAATTAACTTTTCAGCATTACATATATGCAAACAAAACACAAAGTCCAAGACATGCACATTGTACATACACACCAAAGCTAATAAACACATTAGCCTACATCCTCACAAGCCTACACATCATCATGGAAGTGGAAACACTCCTGCACATCCTCTTGTGTCACTGACTGGTCTGCCTTAGGGAGTGAGTGCTGGAGTGACGCAGGTGTAATCTGAGAAGCTTTGTTTTCTTTCTGTTTGTGTCAAAGATGGTGGATCCTTTGTAGTTTTGGTGAAACATCTTTTAATTCCTTGATGTGTCCATGGGTAGAGAGGAAATGTATTGTGCCATGAATCACACTGAAACTCCCTGAGTGTGTTTGATCGTTAGCTGTTGTTTTAAGTCACTCTTACTCTTTTACTGCTCCCATGACTGAGCAACAATTCTCTCACTTCTGCATTTAATTTCTGCCATTTTTGATTATTCCACATTTCTGTGAGTGTTACGCAGTCTTGTGCCTAGTTTCCTCATTCCAGATTAGATTTAGAGATCATGCCCTCCAATATTTTCTCTCTTCTTTCTTCCTCAATTGCCATGGCTTCTATCTGTACGTACCATACTTTGATTTTCCTGAAGATATCAAACCCTGTGTTTTCACTTGATCTTAACGATTTCCTTTAAGCCCACTACCTCAGAGAAAAAAATATCATCACTAGAAACTGACTGTTCTGTCCTTGAAGCATTTTATATGAGGGCGTACAGTTTGTCACTACACTGAGTGACCGGAGTTGAATTTATTCTTGGGCATGTTTCTTTGCACTTGTGCATGCAATAAAACATTTCAAGATTTTATGAGCAGAAGAACAAACTTCCTCATGTTTAAGTATGACCTAATACGTATTTCTTCCCCCTATAACTGAAACCCTCCTCCAACATAGACTTCTACCTTGTACTTTAGCAGACATTACCTGGATGAGCTGTTTATGTGAACGGAAATGTCAGAATTATTTGGTCCAGGACTAAAACAAACTTTACCCTGCCAGATCCTTGTCACAGAGTCTGTGTAATACCCCACTGAGCTCTTAAATGTATAGAGTGTGTTATTGTCAGGAGAATTCACTCACCCAAGAGCCACCCCTTGCCTAAACCAAACAAAATATTTCCAGTAGAAATGTGTTAGACAACGAAATTCTCCTGATGTGTGCTTCATGAGTGATGTTGTCCAGAGTTCATTGGTGAAAATAACTATACAGTTGTCCTTTCAGCACAAAAACACACACTACGAACAAGGTTTTCAGTTCACTGTCCTGCCTAAAAACAGATTGCTATTTTGCTTAATAAATACTTTGATCACTTAATTTTTAAAAAACTTTGTTTATCTCTCTATCAAGTGACCAATTAGCAAAACTCTGGTAGATTTACATTTCATTGGTAAGCAGTAATAACTGCAATTACACAGCTGTAGTGCCAGCTGTCCTTCTGCACCATGGGAGACTCGACTCCTGAGAGCAGATGGCAGCTTGCAAGGCAGCCTCTGCCTTACAATTCAAACATTTCAAGGCCAAACTGGCTCTTTATCAGATTCATCTTTTTAAAGAGGTGTTTTGTATAGAAGCAGGAATTAGTCCTGTATATATTCATTTGCTGCAGTAAAACTGGTCTGTATTACAGGTAGGAGTCATCTATGATTCAGTATCAAAGGAGAATGTATTAAGACATTTGTGCATTACTTAAACAATAATCCATTGCAGGGGACTGTGTCTCAGTGGACTGCTGAATCATTTTTCTCGACACTACGTGTCATCATGCATAAAAAGGGCAATTTGCAACTCATGCCACCAACTCCTGCCATGAATCACTGGTATCTAAGACAACACAAAAAATGAATCTAACTTATCTCTGTTGCAAGAGTGATTAAGCATTGTGTTCTATGTTTTAAAAAATCTGTACTTATCTTATTGAGAGTAGAGGCCCAGCACCTTCAGTGGACACTTCATCATTATTCATTGAGTGGGAAATTAATATGGTTTAACCTAATGCAGTCGCTCACTGCGGATAATTATTCTGCTCACACACAAGCACCCATAAACACAAATCTACTATATGTGTGCTTCATTAATGTGTGAGGCAGGCATACAGGGAGATAAAGATGGTGAGAGAAAGCAAAGCAGCTGTGAAAATCAGGGAAGAGCTGCTGTCAAATCTTTAAAAAGGCACTTTAAAACATATATTTATAACTACATTGCAATAACATGCTTTTGGTGCACCAGTAGATAAAAAGTAAGAGTAGATTTTGAGAGTGGATTATTATTGTACTAAACTCACTGATACATATTTGCACTTTTTCTAAACACAGATAAACCAATAAAGAAGTTTATCATAATAATCATATGACAAAGCAGCTCAATTCTATTTACCAGCATGAGAAAGGAGCCTCAGTAGTGAATGTCAAATCACCACAGGAGCTGACCTTGCACCAGCATGCCTCCCACACAGCGCTGTTGCTAATTAGAGAGCTCAATCAAGGAGACAGTAGAGGAGAAATACGAAACAAGAGACAGAAAGGGAGATGGAGACAGAAAGACGGGGAGAAAAAATGGACGTTTCTGTGGCACATCAGGGTGTTTGATATTACTGAAGACAGTGGAGGTGTGAAAAAAAAACATTATGTAACTCAGGTACTCAGAAAATAGTCCTTGGAACGAGTGAAAAATGACTTTTCTAACCATCTGCTGCTGCTGTTGCCAGGCTGTGTGCATATCAGCAGCTCTGCCAGGAAGAACTGTCAGACAAACAGAGGCATGCTCACACAGCCTGTTAAAACACCTACACAAACAGACACACACAGATATACAGTCACAAGCAGGCGCACACTTTCATGTTATTGCTAACTTGTGTTCTTTCAAGTTTTTCTACACATACAATACAAAAAACATTGCCACCACGTGTAGTTGTGTGTGCATTTGTGTGTATGTAGGAGAGAGATTTAGAGAGGAAGTAGGAAATGGGTAGGCTTTGAGGGTCACAGCAGCGTGTGTGTTTCCTGACCTTTTGATAGCAGACAGGAAGTAAGCCAAACACTCCAAATCAAGTGGAAACATTAGCTCTGCTTGGTGCTCTTCACTTGATATGTAACCACAGTGTTTATTTCCACGGTGTGTGTGTGTGTGTGTGTGTGTGTGCTCATGTCTTTGGCTTTTTGTGTAACCATGCCACTCTGCTACTGTGTGTCCACCATTCCTCACTCTCAAAGGAAAAAAACAAACAAATGCCAACCAAGAAGCCTGTTCCTAGTGCTTTGTTCTCATTGGGCTCAACTAGAATGATACTGCTTGTTTGCTTTCATTTAGGATTAAGAAATGTGACAACATTCAGTGTCTTGTCCTTTTGACAAAATGCATTTGTCATTATCGAGAAATTTTCTCAAAGAGTTTGTACAAAGGTAATAATCCTTTTTTGCCTCATGGACATTCCTTATGGACTCAATCCAGGTGTGCAAACAAGAGATTAGTTGTTCAGACTGAGTGACACAATTCATATTTTTTTGACAATTCCAATATAAACATAACAGACCAGTTTTACATAATTTTTGCTTCATTGAGATCAAGCACCTTGATTTTTTTCCGGGCATCTAGATTGATCATTTTAACCATCCATTAGTTAAAAAAAGAAAAAAAAAAGTTTGAAAATCCTGTTTTTTTCTAAAATTAAATTCTTAATTGATTTTGATGAAAACATACTACTTTTGATGAATTTATCAATACACCAAAAAGATCAGTAACATTAAATAAAGCAGTATTATGAGGCAAACAGATGTTGACAGATTGAATAAAACAATAGTGTGATTGATAATAAGCATTTATAACAGACCCTTAAGGCATGAAATAAGAACTGAGAATAGAAAGAAAAAAGTTTATGTTTGCTCATCTATACTTCAACATAGACCCGCATATTTTAACAAAAATTAGCACATTTTATAGACCTTGGAAGACTTCCTTGTTTTTTTGGCTTTGCATAGGTATTGAAACCACTTCTGATTGCTGACAAATGCAAAGCAAAGGTTTCACAATCAACTGGCAATTTATTTTCTAAGAGAAAACTGCTCAGTCAGCTCAAAATCCTTAACCGCATGGCGGAATGGCTGCCACATAAATTTAGATAGCTTATATTCTCAGAAAACACTGTCAGAAAGCCCTGAGCCTGACTAAATACCTGGAAACTATACGCCTTAAAGGTTTTACTTTTCTACTGTGGTGTGGGTGCTGGTTTTTCGGCCATGAACTGACTCAGTGACTCCTACATATAAAATTATTTGGTAAGATTGGTGGAATGTAAGGGGAAAAATTAATACACAAGCATGTCATAATGGTGAAGCAGGAAATAGAGTGATGGTTGCATGAGTAGAGTGATAAAGGTCAGAAGGAAGTGAATGAAAAAGAAGTTAGAGAATTTCATTCTGGTTGGAATGCAAGTGTGTAAAAGGAGGAGGCAGAACAGGTCTTTGTTTTTCCACTCTTGTGGTCATATCTCTTCTACCTTATCTTTGCCTGTTCTCTGTCATTTGTCTTGACTGTTGCAGTAATTTCTGTCATGTCAGACACTGATGAGTGTAACCCATTACACAGGGGACAATTACTGTCATTATCAACAGAGTGGGGCAGAGCAGCACACCCTGCAGCAAACAGAACAAGGTTAAAAGGATTTATACAAAAGCAGCAAATAGGCGGCAAAAAACCTCCCTGATTTAGTCTTTTTTCATTTAATGGTCATTTGTTTGTAGTCCCTTGCCTGGTTCAAGTGTTTGAACAAGGGATACAAAAATGCAGATACCACATTTCCTGCTGGATTGAACCACCATTTTAGAAGGTCAAGACTAGCCTTTAGACAACACAAGTGCAAATAAAAAGGGAGCTAGATATAAGTACAATAACTTTTACATTTCTTAACTGAATTCAATGACTTGATTTATTTAAGGGTTTATGATCTATCTACATGGTGGAGAATAAGAGTTTTGTCTCTACTAATTTCAGTGCAGACTATCACAGATAAAAAATTAAAGATTGGACATGCCATTCTTATCCTTAGAGGCGAAACTCAGGTGTTACAGCAATGTACCATAGTAAAAATAGTAAAATATTGTACAGAAAAAAAAATTGTATAATATAAATGTACTCTAGTATTAAATGTAGTAGTAAGCTTGACAAAATTGAGTTTTTACAATTTTTTATGACAATGAATTCTGTTTTGAAATTTGTAAGCAATAAATTTTGTTCATAGAAGCCTATTGTTGATGCACACTGAACATCAAACAACAATTATATCTTCACTGGCAAGATTCTAAAGACAAAACATAATTTTTCAACTCCCCATAGTTCACAAATTCTTAAATACAAAGAAGTGTAAACATAATAGTGTTTTTATTTAGTAATATCCTAGTGCTCTTATTGCCTTTTGTTTGTTAACAGTCAAGTGTGGACGTTCCCAATATGGTGGATGCACAGATGCATAGTGTTGACACCCAACAGAGGCCGATGTACGTCAATCTACATCTCCGTATTTATGGTTTGAACAGTAAACAACCAACAGATCAATTATTTTAAAACTGATTTGGTCACAAAGTATTTCTTGTATGGACAGACATAAGCACATAAATAAGTACGATAAATTGGGCAGTTTTACCTCAATAACAATAAATGCACGATAAATCCCCATAATAAAAAAATATTTTGGCGATGGTATGATGTACCTCTTGTCGGCTACTTTCATGAGGCATTTAAACCCTGTGCGCTCCACTGTAGCTATGGGAGCCATATCCTTAGCTATGTGGTAGGCTATCGCGTTGGTTATTTCTATCCATCTCTTAGACGTTCTCTCGTATGGTGTCGCCCCCGCAAATGCCTCCGTTATGGGCTGCTGTCTGGGGGTGGCACTTCTTGAACCTTGCTTTGAGCTTTTCGCACATCTTCGAACTCAACAGCATGGTTGTGCTGTAGGTGGTGGTAGAGGTTGGACGTGTTGCTTTGGGTGGTTACGA
>JAPZDY010000011.1:9725314-9740976 GCA_029783645.1 Ctenochaetus hawaiiensis
AATGGGTCAAAGTAGCAAACTGCATTCACTCTTGAAATTCCCTGAAGTTGCTCACTAGTACAAAACAAACTCTTCATATTGGCCCCAGTTCATCTTCTTCATCTGCTAACATTACATGACTGAGACTTTATGGTAGCTAACTCCACCTACTGGCCAGGTAATATTTCTCCTGCCATCACTGAATATTTTAACAGTAGTCGTTGAAGTGAAAAGGTGCAATCTACATAAAAAACAAACTGCATTGCATAAAAACCTAAGAACTGAGAACATTTTGCCTTAACTATGTCTTCTTCTAAAGTGAGGTCACTTTAAAGTCTGAAGTCAATGATCTAGGTCATTATAACCACCAACACCTTGTATGTGCCTACAAAGCATCACTACAGGCTGAGTGAGCAGCACTACCCCAGCCATCTTAACCTACAGCCTTTAACTACCTACGTTAAGGACATGATTCTTCATTCCACAGAGGCCTGCACGACACAGAATAAAGACTCCACTTGAACTCTCTGTCTAACTAATACAGAACTACTCTCAAATATGTCTACAGAATCATCTCCCATCCAACATTTGAAAAGATGTGGGCTGGGTCATTTAGGGCTCCATGTTGGGCAGTAAGATTGCCTGATATTAGACAGAACCATCAACTCATTACACTCCATTTTCATCTGAAAAATCAGTCAACTGAACTCTTTGGAGTGGGCAGATTCAAAGGTCAGGACTCAGGCAAGCACCGAAGGGCTCTGAGGGACATGCCGCTCCGAAACTGACAAGGGATCAGTGCCAAAAAATGAGGCTACTTCAGGATCAGAGGTGATCATGGGGTTGTGTCAGGTCCACTGTCAGAGTTTAGTATTTGAGATGAACCTGCTGAACATAGTTCAGTTCCATCATTTTCTGGCGCCTTTGTGCAGAACTGCTGCTCCGACTGTCCTTTAAGCTCCTCTTCCTCTTTCTCCAAGATAAACTCTAAGGTGGGCCCTCTGACTGCTCCTTCTTCCAGCTCCCTTTCCTCTGCCAGGCGAAGTTTGATGTTCATGCCTGCAGGTTTTTCTGTCTTATCTGGACAGTGGGGAGGAGAGCAAGAAATATGCAAACTTAGAATAGAGAGAAAAACTGAGATTTCACTAGAGAGAACAACTCTGATTTGACCATTCAGCAGTGTAAGACATCGTGTACCAAAGTAAGTGTTAATAAGTGTGTAACACTTTCACTCAATTTTACTCACTTAAAGCTATTCAAAAACTACAGTGTCCAGCCATTTAGGGAACAACTCAGCCTTTCTGAATGAGTGATATTATGATATAATGTAGATTTATGTATTTATTTACTAGAAATGAATAGGCTCAGGGCTGATTGTTCAAGCAGCCTGGGAAAGTTAAAAAGCATAGTTAGACAGCTCGACATATTGTCGGTTTTAGCCTCTTCATGATTAGTTTAAAATAAAAGAAACAGACATCATCACTCCCGTTATACTTTTATAACCTCCCCATGGGTCCTCACCACGTCCCAGCTGCCTCTCCTTTGGCAGCAGCAGCACATCCACATTGTGATGTTCCTCCAGAGCAGCTGTGAGCATGGCACCCTCACGACTGAACAGGAAGACCAAAGGCAGGGTGATGTCTTCAGTGGAGTCGCCATCTCCAACCATCTGGAAGAGGGGAGATTCCTCACTACTACTTCCCTCACGATGGTCTGAAAAGTAGGACAACGGAATAATCAGAACCACTGAATTATGAGTTTCAGCTTTCAGTTTCAAGCAGTTATTTTAACATCTATGTATTGTGCTTTGAGGTGGTTTCAGCTCTTTCGGTTATCATCCTCACCTATAAAGATGACTCCTATGGCTCCTGCCTCCTGCAGCCGACGAGCCTTTGCAGCAAACATGCAGTCACCACGCAGTGCCAGAGCAATGCTGCCTTTAAGCTCCACAGAATTATCTATTGGTCCACATGCAGTGTAGGGGGAGGCTTTCACTATGCTGCCTTTCACCTATGGGCCACAAGAGTTTGAGAGTGTTATTGAACTAACTGTATTTCTTATAAGAATAGAGATAAAAAAGAAGTGCAGGTAAAGGAAAACAGGTTACATTATAAGGGCTCAGAAATTAAATTTATAATGGGGTTAGATCTTTTGAATTGTTGGTCATGTTTTCATAAAACACGGGAGCTTTGATGTTGACACTATATGGTTTTGCTGACTGGAAGCTCACCCCATGTTCCTGCTTGGTGAGGTCCATTCCAAACTTGGCAGGTCCTGCTGTGAGGACTGTCCTGCCCAGAAATGGGGGGGATATGAGTTGAACAACATGAGGCACCACCTCCTCCTCCTCCAGTGTGTGGCTTACCTCTGCCACAAGTTTAACCCGGTACACTCCTTTGTGCTCCTAAAGGGATTCAAATTTAGAAGTGTCAAATTTAATTCAAAGAGAAGTTGTATAATATCACCAATTCATATTTTAGAATAAGTTATAGGGGAATTTTGGATACTGATACTGTGTGACTTAGTAAACAACACTCCATGCACTTTTTTGTATTTTGAGCAGTACATTCATTACCCTGGCCCAGTTTTCACCCTATTACTGTTTATAAGCTGCTTAAAAAAGGAAAATAAATTGCTCATCTATTTACTATGATCATCACATTTCCTTCATTCCCTCACTGTTGGAGAATGTAGCATAGTTAAAAGGATAAGGAAAAAAAGTTTCATTGGACTAATAATTTTATAAATCTATTTTTCTCAAAGCCTCTCTTATTTTGTACAATTTTAAAAACAGTACTGGTTCAACAGCAGGTTATATGAATGATCTGTTTTCAAGGTTCAACTGGGGCATGCTTACAGCGTAGAAACACACGGTTCTATGGGTTGTTTCAGTGCTTCACTGGAGCCAAATAAACAATCATGTCTTACAACAGGAAGAGAAGAAATGTTTTACACACTTTCAACTAATTCTAAAACTGAGCTACTGAAACCTGCAGAGGAACATCTCAGTAAGCTTTGTTTTCATGGCCAAAATTTACTTTGTAGTCACTTTGGACAGGAGTTTACTGCTTACATCAATGTCTTGTTTTTTACATGCAAGTTTGTTCAGACTCATCTTTTGTATACAGTAAAGACTCAGAAATTTAATAACAGAAATTAATTGTATTTTTTTGCAAAATGGACATTATCACTTTATTAACATGTATGATTCCAGTGAATTTTTTCAAGTGAGAAACTCTTCACTTAGAGAAAATTTTTACAGAGTTAAAAGGACTGATTTAGAGCTTCATCACAGGGTGCTATGACAATGACCTGAAGCTTGATATCAGCCAAACCAATGAGCTTGTTGTCCACTACAAGGCTTTAAATATGGATGTTGTAAGTTTTTAGAATAACATTTGAAATATAAGCGCAACACTCTCTATTGTTCCAGTGATTGAATTGTGGAGAGAAACTTGCTTTTTCAGATCATTATAATGTAAGAGTTACATTAAGTTTGACCCTTTGGATATAAAATGTTATTACTTAATAAATGTATCCTGTTAGACACTAAAGTGGATTTTTATCCTAATTCATATTCGTCTTTGTGTTTTGTGAGATCACTGTCACCTTGACATTTGACTTTTGAGCACTAAAATTTAATCAGTTCATTCATGAGTGAAAGTGGACATTTGTGTCAAATTTGAAGAAATTTACTCAGGGCACTCCTGAGATAAAGTGTTCATGCATAAAAGGAAACAAAACATGCAAAACTAAGGGTCATGAAACAAGTACAAACTGCCTAAAATACCTTCTGACTTTCGGTGCCTCCTGCCATGATCTCATTCAGTGGAGTGAGAGAAATGCCCATGCTTTTCAAGAACTCTACCGGCTCCATGCCATTATCATGGAGGGGTAGTTCAATTTCCCTGCAGAGTATGAACACACCCAAATGAAAAACTCAAAGAAAACAAGGATAACACATTTCATCAGTGATTTCACTCTAAAACAAAAAAAACCTTGGTAACTAGACACACCTGACAGGTAAAGGGTGGAAGGCTCGTCCCACCCCAGTGAGGTACTTGTAGCCATCCCGGATGGTTTTGGCAAATGAAGGGTTGTTAGGGAACAATGTTTCCATGCTGGGGCAGGAGTGTGTAAACAGATCTTCTTCTTGAGAGACAGGAAAAGTTTCCTAAAACACAGGACCAAAAGTTAATAGTTTTTATTTCCTACACTCATGTCAGTTCAAGGGCCAGTTAGATTAGAAGTCATAAAAAAGGCACCATAGTGTGTTAGCACACAAAATGTCAATATTTCCACTTTTACACAGCAATATACAATATAATATTATAGCGACACATAATGGCTACTGTTAACTTAAGTTCTCACTGTATTGTTGTCTTGACAGGGGGGCTTGGTGATGGAGAGAGACACGGGGAGAAGGTGAGCCTCTGTGGTGAAGATGTAGTCATCAATATCGATGGGCAGCTCACTCTTCTCCGAAAACAGCAGGTACAGGTACTTGAACATCTCAGCCAGAAAGAATGAGTCCATCCTGCACACACAAATACACAAGAATAGACGCTGTGATAACACATCCATAGGAGATATTATGAGGTTCTATTACAACAGATATTAATCAACAAAGAGGTTTTAACAGACCACACCTTCTGATGCATATGCAGTCAAAACATGTCAGCATAAACATGTACATGATGCCATTTGTATACCTGTCTTCATGGGTCCCGGTACGAACATCTTGCACAGCAGCAAACCCACAAGGCACCCTGGCGTAGGCATTAAGCTTTTCCACGATGGACTGTCCCACTCTGAGGTAGTAGGGGTCGCCTGTGGCCTGCAGAGATCAAGGTATCATCTCAACCACACATCTCATAAAAAATATACAGTTTGCATTAAAAATGCTTTGTGTTTACAGTACAAGAGTGGAAGAGCATTATTAATTTGCCAACAGAGGACAGGTCCGAACTTTGTTTGACTTTTAATTTTAGACAAATTTAATATAGTTTATGTCTTTAGGTTTCTCACCTTATAGAGGTAGTAGGTGCTTTCTGCAAACTCTGGTCTCAGTAGGTGTTGGCCCCAATGAACTCTGAACTCCGTAGTGAAAGCCTGCAGGGATTTGAGCAAAGATAGCAAAAGACATTAGTTACTTTTTTCACTTTCCCACTTTTACCATCACAACATAGATCATCATTAATAAACCTATATATTAATATATTAGAAAACACCGTAGTGTGAACATGTACTGCTATAACATGATATGATCTGAGTGATCTCACTAAAGAGAGGAAAAAGAGAGTTTCTTTACCTCTGGAAGAAACTTGTGCTGTTTGGTGACTTGGTAAAGCATTTCATGAGTCTCAATAGCTGGTTTCAGATCACCTCTTAAAACCTGTGTGAACAATCAACGTCACTCAATCAACAAGTGCACAGTTTTTGAGCCTTCTGCTACATTTTTAAAATGTAACAAATAAAGTACAATCTCAAGATAGCATCTCTCATCACCTGTAAGCCAGGAAAAAAAGCCAGGAGGGAGTCCATCCAGCTGCGCACGCTCACAGTGGGGTTGTGCATGTGTACATTGAGCAGCAGGGGAGGCTGACTGATGTACTTCATAATGGCACTGTAGTGCTGTTGCACACAAACATCATAAAAATACATTAGCATACAAATATAAAAACTATATATTAGTAAAAATGTCTTCAAACCACAATCCGAAACAAAACAAACTGAGCAACAAATTGGCTAGTAGCTGGCCGCTGATGATGCAACAGGGAATACAACACAGCAGGCGCCAAATGCTTGGATATAGATTTCTGTGTGGGCATGCTTTGATGGAGGACTTACAATGTTGAACCTATCCAGAAAAACATTGTCTCCAAGAAGAATGTAGGCCTTCATCAGATATTCATAGTATGAGTCGATACCAGCACCAACTCCACTGTCTGCACACACAGAAGCGAGAAGACAATCAAATTACTGTGATATGGTTCATGCAGAGAGCTGTGAATTATGTATAATATAAGCTACATGTGTATTTCTGAATTAATAATGTTCCCTAACATGTTGATTTAGTCTAAGACATGCATGTGTGGTTCATATTTTATCTCTTGTCCACACTAAAGTGCTAATAAGTGCATTTTTACATGATACACGTGTTTGCATTGACTCACCCCTTCGGACCCATTCTTCATTATGGATATTGATGACAGTCCCCACTAAGTCGCTTCCTCTCTGTCTCCTCTCCCAGAGGACGTCCAGAGCCTTCCGTGCATTTGCCTGTCAAACAATCATGGGAAATTTAATTTTCTCGTAAAATAAATGAAATCATTCATATATGAATTTATCTTAGCACCAAATATAGCTTTTAAAATGACAACTATAGCTATTATAATTACTAAGAACAGTAAAGGGCCTTTTATACAAAAAAAAACTTAAAAAAAAGCCTAATTTCAGCGGAAATGGAAAAAGATAGTACCTCAAACACAGACTCGCCTGACAGTCTGCTGAGGGCAGCAAACTCCAGGATCATTGTTCCAGCACATGCTGTGCAGGTGTCTGATTCAGTTCCTGTACGTGAAAGTGGGTTCAGCACTCCATAACGCAGATTCACCTCGACAAAACAAGAAAAAAATGAGCGTGAAATGAATGCTTAATCTTGTCGTTTTATTCAACTAAAGGAATTCTAGTTACTTAATAAAATAAAAAATATGGCATTCAGTAGTTCCTTTGTTGTGTGCTAACTGTAAGAACTGTTCTCTCTAAATGTCTGCTTAAATTGCATATAATTCATCTAAAATAGGGCCTGTGATCTTTAACAATACATAAAAGAATACCTTAGGGTAGGGAAGGCCACTCGTGGTGTTAAAGGCAGGCAGTAATCGATGGCCCAGCTCTTTGGCCATGTGTAGGAGCTCATCGCGATACCACTGCATCCTGTCTCCACGCTGCTGGAGCAGGTCAGCCATCACATGCGCCCCTAAAAGCCCTCTGGAGAATTAAAGGAAGTAAGAGGACAAGTTGAGATATTTTGTACAGAAGGATATTTGTGTTACTAGTAGTAGTAATACATTGTACTGGTGTGGAATAATTCTATATTCAGAAAAATTATCCGGGACATTCTACTCTTGTCAGCTGTTCAGACCAATCTATCACAAATGAGCATAAAAGTATAAAAACAGTACAAAAGGAAATAAATCACAGGCATGTTTCGTACCCTAAAACTCTGATATTGGTCTCAAACACGGACACCACCACATCGTTGTCCAGGCGTACGTCTCTCACGGCCTTCTTCACTGCGTCCTCAAACTCATCGAGCTTATTTAATACCTGCGCAACACATGCAGACACACACAGAAGAACAACTAAATACAGTGTCAAAAAGATGGAAGAACAACCTAAAAAACAAGGCACAGGAAGATAAAAAGACTCAGCAACAAATGCAGATCAAACTATGTGTACACTTGTGAACAGCGGAAAAGCAAATACTCACCACCAGGGTATCAAGGGTATCAATGAGTGTGAGAGAAAACCTACAGAAAAGTGAGAAAAACTATTAAGGAGAGAGTCTCTGGCACAGTGCAGTAAATCTGGTGTCCCACTTTTCCACTGGTACAATTTCATTTGTTATGAAACACAAACTGTGTAATTTGCAATGGAATTATATGATGCAATCTGTGTCGTACATTAAAGAATGCATTCTTCTATACATTCACAATTTACTGCCTTCTTGTAAATTTCTTTGACTTTAAAATAAGCATATATGTATTCATATGTAAAAGGATTAATAATATCAAAAAAGCAAAATACATACCACAAAAGAGATGACATTACACAAACCCTTTGTATTAAATTCAAATTCCTGTATAGATTTTGCTTCCATGAAACAGTAGTCCGGATAAATATATATGAAATCTTGAACATGTAGTAAAATTTTTACAAGCAGCAACTCAGAAGTTGAAAAAGACTTCAAATAGTTATGGCTCTGATCAAATCTGATGCCTACAGATGACTTAAAATACATATTTTGTGTGTTGATGACCGACTTACTTTCCTAAGGAGTCATCTATGTCCCCTCTGTTGGGCTCCTGGCCTCGGACTCTCCCCTTGCAGCTTAAAGGCATTAGCTCATCTGCTGGATAGGCATATTTCTGCAACACAAACAATTGTACGTGTCAAGCTTCATTTAACAGTCTATAGAAAAGGTGTCACCGGGGGTAGATGGATGGAGGTCTGAAGTTCTCAAGGAGAAAAAAGAAATAGCTACCCAAAGCTAAATACCTTAACTGCTAAATCACTGCTGTAATGATTTTTTCCTCACCATTTTCACTTTATTTTACTGGCAACTGCCTCCAGATATTTCGAGACTGAGATCAAAGGGTTGATGTCAGTTTGGTGTCCAAGATTTAAATTTGTTTCCAGTTAGATGTTTTGAATGGAGAATCTTAAGATTCTTTAGCTCTCAATAAATTGATATTTGCCTAAAAGAGTCCAGTATTTGTTAGTCAACACTAAGGCCCACAACTCACAGTCAATGACTTTGGTTGCCTAAAACATCCAAAAACAATATATATTGTAACTAGGTACTAATAATAGGACAAATCAATGGTTTCTTTCAAAGCTAAAAGGAAGTACTTTATTTATAATGGGAAAATCTCTCAATCAGGTCCAGTTGCACTGAGGACTCTGTACAGCCACTGATTCAAGTTTCTCTTAAAAGAATAACCTGGATAAAGGCTACAAGTCAAAATGCATCAGTCTAAAGGTAAAAGCTGTTCTTCAAATTACAGATTTTGCTGGAGTTTTGACCTCCTCAGCTTTCCACTATTTCTAAAAATGCAAATACAAATGTAGTTGTAAGGACAATTATTGCATCAAACTACACAACTTACCATGTAACTGCCATAAGCGTGATCGAACATTTCAATTATCTGGTCCCTGCAAAGAATGGGACAACATTCATGACAAAAGGCATAGACGCTGTTATATTTGTATAACATTGCATAGATTTTCACTCCCACTCATTTAGACACATATGACGTGTCACTGATGTATGTCTGGACATTCTTTACCTGATAACAGTCTTCTCCTCTGGTGTCATGCTCTGGCTCTCTTGACACCTCACCCAGCCAAGAAGACTGGTTATCAGTAAAGTCTTAAGCATCATTCCGGTGCCAGAAGTGGGGTTCAGTTTCCTGCACATTTTATTTTCTATTTTCCTAATTTAGTCTCGCCTCAACTTAAGCTTCGATATGGACCAACACACTCCTGTCACTTGTCAACGCCCACACAAAGTCAAACAGTCCAGCAGGCACAGCTGTCCTCCTTTAGAGCCCCGATCATCCTCATTTTGGTCGATTGTAGATAAACGCTAGCTACCTCCAAGCTCCATTTTTATATCTCCACTGTGGTTGTTCTGCATTCGGTCCACTGTTGTTACGACCACCTCATGCCCACAGAGCACTTCAGCTGACAGTATCCAGGTAAACAATAGAGGCAGCTAGGTAACATATAGCTTAGCCTCAACTACCAAGCACTGTTGACGTTAGCTTGTGGGGTAAAACAGTCTGAACAAGAAGCACGAGCTAATTAGAGAAAACACACATATGGCTAGCAGCACACTTCTTGATAAACAAAAACATCCACCTCCTCACTGTCACCAAATCAATGGCACTGGGAGACAGTGTTGCTAACCCTTGCTAGCCATAACAGTGCTGGGAGGGTCCCTGTTGCTAGCCAGCTAACAAGTTCCTTGTTTGCCGTCAGCAGTACAGGTTAGCTAGTTAGATAACAACCTTAATAACTATATACAGAAAGTAAGCAGGGTCTAAACATCACATTGTCTTAAATAAATGGCTCGCTTGCCGTGTAATCTGATTATCATACAGTTAAATGGTCGATGACACGTCGCCAAATATCACCAAGCCGATTCCTGACGTCGAGTACCGAGCGGTACCGAGCTGTCAAAGAAGGGGGAGGCATTTTGTTGTCTTTCTTTGAGCTGCCCTGCGTTTAAGATTTCAGGCAAGCTTTAATCCCACGTAAGCTCTTGTGAAGTCTCTCGTTCTCAAATTACACTCTTCAAGTGGTCATATTCATAAATACCGAGCCTATAGATCAAATTTTTACATAAGGTCTGAATTTAAGACAATGCTGTAATGTTATCCAGACGGTCCTGACACCAGGGATAATTTCCTAGCAGGCGATACTTTGGGCAAAATATCAAGAAAAATGTATTCATACGTCATAGTAGGCGGAGTCATTGAGGATGTAAAGTACGTTATAAATTTTAACGCTCCAGTTATAAAGGAAGTTAACTTAAAAACCATAATTACCAATGCCAGCGACCAATTGAATGGCCCTAATGTTTGCACTCGATGAGTACTGTTTTATTTGTTCAGCGAAAACATAATAAACCCTAGAAAAGGTCCATTAAAAGGCATATAGTGTCATCACTCACTGATATGATTTTGTTATTTACCATTGTTTACTTTACAATAAAATTACAAAAAAAGTCTTAACTTTTTCTGCACTAAAAATCACTTCTGTAGTCTCTATAAAGTTCCACAAGATGTCGCTCCTGGTTCCTTCCTCTCGATATATTTTACCTTAACACTACACTGGGATTTTATCCATTGGTTTGTTTAAACACTTGACCAGTTGAAATATTTTTACTCCGGAGCATCACGTGTTCTTAAGAGGACGTCGGATGTCTCCTTACGAACGGACACTTATCACCATGCTCCATTTATGATAACAAAATGTCTCCAGAGTAAGCTGCTGCGTTGAGCACCTGGGAGCTGGGTTTTTGTGCCACAAATATAGTTTTGCCAAAGGATATCAGGTAGAGTTATCCTTGAATTTTAATTAAATGAATCCATAACAGTGAGATTTGCTGCATATTTATGCAAATGTTTAGGCTATATATAAGTCTATTTTTATATGTACACTATGCATTTATAATGCGGTGTAGTTCTTTCTGTTAGTTATTTGTATGTGTGATAAGTTATAGGATCAGAAATTGTGATCAGGATAATATTACTTGTGTGACGAAATAGAAGGTGAGACGGACTGACATAAATATTCCCATAGGCAGTGTCCTATGTTTGCAAATGAGGAGGAGTTTATGGGAAATGTCTCCATGATTCAACTCCCTCCACCTCTCTATGGGCGTTGCCTTTTCAACTTCGCTAAAAGGTGTGGCGAGTTTGGCCCGCTGTGAAATTCCTCCTCTGACATCAATCCGGTCCTCTGATTTACAAGGTAAGACGAAAAACAATAATTTTCTTACTTCTATTCACAGTCTTTATGCATGTGTGCATCCATATCCTCTGTCTGAGTTCCGTGATTTTTTCCCTATGCTTTGCCGATTAGGCAAACAGGTTTTCGGACTGCAGTGGTCGCTATAGGTTTTTTATTCTCTTTACTTTTACGCAATACACAAATCAACTTAGTTTTCTTGGCTCATTTAACCTGTACCTGTCAGATCAAGGTGGTTATTGTGGGTTTAAAAGGAGATCTTTAGAAGAATCACACCGTGGATTTGATTATATTACCCGAAGTGAATGTCAAGTAAGATGATGAGGTGGAAGAGAAATGTGCATAAAGAATTAAACCAAATAAAAGCAGCAGTCCAGCGTTAAGAAAAGAAATAAAACCATCACTTTGCATTGTTTTGATCACGCTGATACTATTATTTTCTCCCTCCTAGTGTGAGACCATGTCTACAACCTCATCGACTGTTTGGGTAAGTTGTTGCACACTTTCTACCAGTAATGATATGATTTCAGTTCGGTTTTAGGTTTTAAATGTGGGAAAGCGATAATTGAAGCATATTCGTTCACCTGTATTGTAGGATGACCTGGACCTGCTCCTAGACTCCCCCTCCTCACTGACTGTGACAGTAAGTTGAATCTTTTACCTTAAGCGTGTTCAGGAATACAGAGGCACTGTTTTGATGGATACTGATAAAAGGTAGGCTCAGATGTATTAATTATTGAACAGGATACAATATTAAGTCCTGTACATAAAGGTGTGTTGGTACATGTACAATGGGATTACTGTCTGATTCCTTGTTATGTGTGTGTGTGCTCCTGCTTTTACAGTCCAATACAAGAGGAACTGTGAAGGACAAAGCAAACTTTAAAGCTGACGAGGATGTGTCTGCACTAAGGAAGGCCATAGAGGGCATTGGTAGGTTAACAATATCAGTATTATGAGACAAACATATACAGCAAACTTACTTTACCCAACCTGTCAGCTAGTGGCACAAGCTTTATATCTGTTTACATATGGTTGTAAACTCATAAAGTCTCTGAGTTCAGTGTAAGTGACAAGCTTGCTTTGTGTTGGTTGTCCTTTTCTTTTCAGGTACGACAGAAAAGACACTAATTGAGGTGCTGACCCAAAGAAGTAATGCTCAGCGTCAGATCATTGCTCATGCCTATGAGAAAGCCACAGGAAGGGTATATTAGTGGACTGATGTTTTAAATATTACACCAAACAAAATTTTCATGATAGTGGTCTGAGATTTATGTGTAATCAACCTCCCTCCATCAGAAATTGGTAGCTGACCTTGAGGGTGACACTCATGGAGACTTTGAGGACGTGTTAGTGGCTTTGGTAACGCCTCCCCCCGTCTACGACTGTCATGAAGTCATCAAAGCCATTAAGGTGAGAGTGTGCTGAATAAACAGAATCTTTATTTACCTGCTGATGCACTAAGACTGCTTACCAGGAGAAATTCATATGTGTTTCAATGGGGAATATCTTCTGTATAGAATGTACAAAAATGTCTGGGTCAGTGTTCAAAGAAACATCAACATTACATTTTACAGGGAGTAAATATACCACTTTAGGTATACCACCAAGTTTAATTTATTTAAACAGCCTTATTTTGCTTACGTTTTTTGTTTTAGATTTATGCAGCTTCTCTATACCCACACTGCAGTCAGAGAACAGCACTTAATTGTTGAACTAAAATACCTTTTTGTGTAATTCATGTACATCACTTTTGTTGTCTATCGCATTTAGGGTGCAGGAACGACAGAGAGCACACTGACAGAAATCTTTGCCTCAAGATCCAACAGACAGATCAAGTACATGTCTGAGGAATATCTTTCAGGTAAGTATCTTCAAAACAAAGTATCTGTAATTTCACTGTTTAGACATCGATTGTAAAAGTATGGGTATTGTGCTGTTTTCTTTCAAGAAACTGGAAAATCGATGATTCATGATTTGCAGTCAGAAGTGTCTGGAGATTATGGCAAAGCACTGCTCATCTTGGCAGAGGTACTGTGCAGTTACTTAAAACTACCATGTGTTACTAGAATGCATTCCCAACAAATGAGAATCAGAGCTTAAGCATTAAATTTTTATAAATTTGACAGCTCTGAGCATTCCTATCTTATCTCCAAAATGTGATTTTTGAGAAAAAATGCTTAATTTTTGTAACCTGAATATAACTGCTGCTAAAAACTGTTTTCTTATGTTGCACAAAATGAAATAAACACAATAATAAAGTCAGTAAAAATGGAATGTGTTTTACTACAAGATCTAATCGGAAAGCTAGCCGTCTTATTATTGAACTACAGTATTTAGCTTAAATGCTGACTGGTGACAAGAACATTAAAAGTCACATTCAAAAAGGCTCATCACTTAAATGAGCAAATGGCACACATGTTGGATTTGTGCTGCATCAAAAAATATGTTCCTCTGTTTCTCATCTCAGGGGAAGAGAGATGAAAGCACCAATGTGGATGCTGCCAAAGCTAAAGCAGACGCTAAGGTATACTCAGTACATTTGAAATATCCAATGTGTAGTCCAAAAGTTTTTAATATTGGGATATGAGAAAAAATGTTGTAGAAATACTTAAAAAATAAATAAATAAATTACTATTTTTTATAATAATAAAATATCAGAAGTAATAACATATTACAGTCGTATTTGCCATTCCCATCATCTTGGTCTTAGTGCATGTACATGTTCTTTTCTGAGTTTATAATAGCTACCTTGCTTGTCAGCATTTAACTAACTAGTGCAAAGTCACAAAAGGACATGTTTTTGTTAAAAAAAGGCAAAGACCTGAAGAGCACACCAATTTACAGCTGAGCTTTCCAACTAAAGCTTTTTATGGTGGGTGGCAAGCTTAAGGTGCATTCACACCACCTTCTATGACAATACTAGAATCAAAAGAAAGAGAAATAACCTAATCGATGCTTTATTTTTTACACATTATCATGTGTGTCTTTTTGACATATTATTAATATTTTATTTTATTATATTGCAGTTATTGTCAATACTGAATATTGATAACACCCACATTTTCAAGCAAATTTAGAATTGTGTATTTTGTTAATAAAACATGTGATATCCACCATGTGGCTAATGGTGCAGCAGAAAACATTGCAGAGCACTTTCATCGCTATGTTAGCTTGTTAAGTGCAGTGTTAACATTCTTCTTCATTTGATATTCTGAAATTCTTATCTTGACCTTACACTGCTGGAGCCTGAATGCACCATTCAGCTCAGGTATCGCAGCTCTCTCTTGCTGATTCAAATCTGAACCTGCTTTTCTTATCCATAACATGTTTAAACAGTCCTGTATTGTGTTGCAACCACTGGATTAGGAAATGAAAATCATCATATGTCTAGTCTAAAGCTCTTTGTATCTTCTCACTCACTCCCCATCCACCCAGGCCTTGTATGAAGCAGGGGAGAAGAAGTGGGGGACTGATGAAGAGAAGTTTATTGACATCCTGTGCCACAGGAGTGTTCCCCAGCTTAGACAGAGTGCGTACACCTCTTGTACATCTTCTCTGTAAATGCTTATGGAATATAAATACTAATGTAAAGAGTTTAAAGCTATGTTAGTTGCACTATGAAGTTACACAAAGGCACAAAAGTGATTTGAGCTAAATGCTAACTTCATCATGCTAACATGCAAAGCATGTTTGTTTGCTATGTTAACCATTCAAGTTTTGCAAGTTAGCATACTAACATTTGTCAACTACTACATATACTAGTCACAGCTAAAGAATATTTCATTATTATTGCAGTCATATAGTCATAAAAAGTACTGGACACATTTAAATGTTGACTTTGTATTAGTATTCAACTTCTGGGCATTATGGATACCTGCACCACCAAATGTCAGAGCAGTACGTCTGATATTTCTTTGGATATTTCATTAAAAGCCAAAAATTTCAAACTCATGGTGTTGTGAGAGCTATAGATCAGAGGATTTCCACACAATAGATAAAAGTGGAGGACTGATCAACAGACTGACATTGCTATCCTTGTAGTAGCCATGTAGTATTGCTTGAAACATTTAGCATAGCTTAGAGACATATTCTAAATCTATGTTACACCTTCAACAGGAGAGAATATTTGCATTCAAATCTCTTTTTTATTTCACAGCTCTGGTAGAGTACAAGAGTATTAGCAAGAAGACCCTGCAGGAGAGCATTGAGAGTGAGATGTCTGGTGAGCTGGAGAAGCTACTGGTGGCTGTTGGTGAGAAAAATGTGTCACATTTTCTGCCTATGTCTGCTTCAGTTGTCCATCTTTGTTGAGTTCCATCTTTTATCTATATCGGTTAAGTTAACTACTTTACATGGAGACCCATTTAATGTTGTATAAACTTATTTTTTGTCTAGTGAAGTGTGTGAAGAGTGTCCCC
>JAPZDY010000011.1:9747244-9771815 GCA_029783645.1 Ctenochaetus hawaiiensis
CCGATCTCAAGGTAATAAAGAGGAACTATGCTAAGACTGTCTGCACTGAAACTAACACTGTAATGCAGTGAATATTTACTTTATGCCCTGCTTTTTGCCTTTTAAAAAGTATTTTTTACTTCTCAAGTATGCAGATATTATATTGCAAAATACTTTAATGGATGTATATTTTTTTTATTTGTTTTGCAGTTTTGAAACTATGAACTATAACTATTTCATATTAAATTGTGAGAGTCAGAAATTTAACAACTCAGGGAATTTGCAGTCAGTCTATAATGTGGCTCTACTTTGTCTTATTTCTTTTTTTTTTAATTCACTCATTCATAGGAATAAACCCTAACTGTGAACGACAGTTGTTGAAAAAGGGATGCTTGGAAATAGTTTTCAATGGAAACACTGGAACAATTACAGTAATAATACACGAAAGTGGTGGGAGCACTTGTTGGTTTGTCATATAGAACTCATGATCCAAGAATTCTGAACAGAACCAGTTAGAGAACCAGAGCTTGTTTAGCTATAAAACACCATTACAAACACCATGAGAAAAAACACTGGATTTGAATGAAAATACCCTTCAGTTTCTTTCTACCAGTCGAGTCTGTTTGGACAAACAGTTTCTCGAATGAATTCCAGACAGGGCTGATTAACAGGGAATGTGGGTAAACAAGGGCAGAAAATGTCATTGTTGCTCAGATTCTAATGTGTTTTGACTGTGTGTGTGTGTGTGTGTGTGTGTGTGTGTGTGTGTGTGTGTGTCAGGTATTCCCCAAGAATTCTGCTTTGTCCAGAAATAGGCTGACAAGTGACTCTGCAGCTGCTGTGTGAAGGGGAATTAAGACCTGATATCAACTTTCAATGATAAGGGAGATTTCCAACATAAACACAAGTTTAAAACGATGCATCTCTCAGACAACACCCAATGACAAATTACTGTTAGGTGTTTTCTGTAAACGTTTATCAGACTTGTTGAAGTTGAGCACAGACATGTTACCGCTGAACCTGTTAGAACTATGCAAATAAAACAGAACAGGCTTGGTATCATTTTGAATGGCGGTTATTTTGTACATCAGTAAGGTGATGAAAGAGCTCTGTGGCATTAGAGCAACTGAAACACAAACCTCATGAGCAATAATGTAGCAACACCTTGATTTTCCTCACTGCTTTTATTTTATCTACTGCCTTCAAAAGCCAAAACAATATGAAGCCCATTTTCATGGTAGGCCATCGCAATTCAATATCAAGCCTATTGCTTTTTCCATTAAACTCACTATTCTCTTGCCTCTCCCTGCAAGCCTGGAAATGTTGGCAGATTCCTAAGTATGACTGAGAGTCTCAGCCTGCTTTGCGATGGAAAACATCTTGTGTAATCTTTTCTCTGCATCTCAGTTTGTTGAATCTGTTAAGGCGTTGTTCAAAGAGGGATTGTAATGTAGCTGCTTAAATTTAAAAACTAAAAATCTATGTCAAAGACCAAAATAAACTGAATTCAGGCTGAGACAACTGACACCGGAGATCTTTTATTTGATGACTGTGCTGTATGTGAGTGTCTTTGCAGCACCTACCCGATGCACCTCCTCTAGCAGCAGTTGGGCACAGTTCCTGCCGAGGTCCTCCGGTAGCACGGGGTCTCCCTGCCCTTGTGGAGTGGACGACATCTCAGCACTGAGAAAGGAACCATTAAGCGTCTCTGCCACCAGGGTCAGACCAAAACCTGGAGACCTGCGGTTAACCAACAAGAATCATTTTGAGAATTTACCTGAATCAGTCGATATCATTTAAACTTTTTTAAACATTCTCAAGACATGTTTTTAAAATCTGAACTGTAAAAGGGACTCCGAGAATTGCAGTACTGGATGACTATCCAAGGTTCTAGGTATTGTGTAACTAAGTCTTATCCACTGTTGAAAACTGTTCAGAAATGATTGTTTATTATCTTTGACCATTTTATGATAGGTGATTTTTGACTATTGATTGTTCATTATACATCCATTACTGGATTGTCTCAAATATATCCAAGTGTGGATGACATCAAATGTTTTTTAGACTTTAGTTAGAGTAAAACTGAGGTCCTGATATTTTGACCCATTGTGGCCTGTGATTCCTCTCATATGGACTAGTGCTAATTCACACTTCATGTTAAATCTACTGCTAAAAATCTGGGAGTGATAGAGATGAAATCAAGATTCTTTTTATTAGGGCTTTTACCTAAGATTAAGTCTTGTTTACTGTTGATTTTAAAAAGGCAATAGATGCTTTCATCTCAACCAAACTTGATTAGTGTTACGCCTGTTACATTGGTGTTAGTCTTTTTTTCACATCAACAGTTGGTCCAGAGTGCAGCAGCTCAACTTCTAACAAGAAAACACAGGCATGGCAGAACATGCTTCTCGTGTACTCACCTTTATTTTCTGGCTCTCTGTACAATTTAGAATTGATTTTAAGATTTTATTGTTTATACAAAATCATTTAATGGGCTGGCTCCACCTTATCTCCCCGACCCTCCCTGTTGTGCCAAAATCAAGGCTGAAGCAAGGAAGACTGTGCTTTAATAATTATAGAAGAGAGAAGAGAGAAGAGAATGGCCTTTATTGTCATTATACAGGATGTACAACGAGATTGGAGAGCACCCAAACCGTGGAACAAGTTGCCTTTGCAGGTTACACTTGCCCCGTTACTGCCTGCCTTCAAATTCTGTTTAACTGTGCAACAGTCTGCTAAACTGTCTCATTTTTAAATGTGTTTTGTGACTAAATTTGAATTGGATTACTGTTGTCTCCGCAATCAGATCTTCAGACAATAGTGGTCTGTCTCCACTGACACAGTAATTTACTATAGTATTTGACTCAGTCTTGAATGTGGAATTATTCTATCAGATGATGTGTATTTATGTAATTTATTGATTGAAATTTCCAAACTTAATGTTTTTGTTTATATTTAAATGAGCTGGTTGATTCCATATGAATACTGGGAGATGAAGTTGGCCTCCTCTGACTCTGTTGTTCTTTATGATTTTTAACTATTGAAACTATGTGATGTCGTTAAATAAGTGAGTGCAAGTGCTAGGCAGTGTGCAGGTTTGTTTTTTTTGAATGCCCTGTAATGAAATTAATGTTGAGATACTCACTTGCCAGAGTTGGGTCCTTTCATGTGGTCTGTGTGGATGTAGATGTCTGGAAGGAACTGGTTGAGGACGCCCCTGGCTGATTCCACTATTCTGTTTGCCATCTGAGGAGAGACTCGCACCGAATATCTGGGTTTGGGCTGTCAAGGACCTTTGGTGATTCATCAACATTTATCAATGAAAATATGACCTCAATTTCAAGCTGAAAGAAGCACAAACTTGGTTTAACATTTCAGAAAACAACGGACAAGTTTGGTTTCTGGCATTCATCACAGGATAGATACTAAAAGTATTAATTAAAGGATGAGCCAGCAAATTAATTACTCAACAGAAACTTACTTCCACAGACAAATTAAAACATTAGCAGCTGTGTAACATGAGGGCTTTTGCACACTTTGAATGAGAAATTTTGATTCATTCAAAAGGATTGAATGAGATATTATAAGCAGATTAATCAATAACAAACAGAATTGTTAAATGTGACTCTTGCAAACAATACAGTTGCACTGAATTGTTCAAGTGCTTTTAAATGTCAGTTTGCATCACTTCAGTTTTGTTTACAGACGAAAAAGGGCCATAACTGTGAGCCTGAGAAGGATACGCCACGCCTCTGATCCTCTTGATCTTTCCTGGGTCAGTGAGCTGCACTGGCCTGATTGTCCTGCGGACGGGACATGAGAAAAATACCTCTCCACCCCCACCAGGTGCCATCCCCCTCTTCACCACCTGAGGGAGCAACAACAAAGAGAGAGTTTTGTTTTGAAGCAGTAGCACAACATGTGAATGCAAAATTAATGACATTAAACCCCACTCATCAACAGGCCACCAGTCTGTTCTGTCTCTACCTTAAGCTCAAAGCCTTCTCCATCGATGCCAAATTTCTTCATCAGAGGAAGGGCGGTGGACTTCAGCAGGTCAACCTGCAAAATCATTTCAACATGCTTCTGTGTCTTTCAACAGTTTAAGATGGAAACTATCTTGCAAAAGAGCCAGGGTAAAAGACAATAATAGACTATTTCTCATTGCAGTAACACAGACGCTGTTCACTGTTTCCATGACAACACCCTTCCTTTAGTGTCTCTGCTTCTGCTTCTTCTTCATGCTGCTGTCTCGTCTGTGGTTTGTTGACATACACACTTAACAGTGCAGCTCATGTCAAATAGCAAAAAGAGAGATGATGTAGCTGCTGAGCTCGGCTTTTTAGAACAGCATATCAAACATGTAAACAACAAAGTGTGACAGAATTATAAAACTGCAAATGCTGTCTGTTTTCCTCATTGTCACAGCGGAGGAAGACAGACTGCACTCGCAGTTTTTTAAAGTGAACACACAAGTCAGAAGCCTCTGAACAGACCCGACTTTAACCTGATTCTCACTATTATGTGACAGTTTAAAACTTTCTAAATCAGACACAAAATGTGTAGCCTATGTTGCAACTCACCTTCTTCTGCAATTCTGTTGATCAGATCTATGATTGAATGTATTTACATGAGCACTAGAGGGCAGTGTTCATATGGTTTAAGAAGATGTGTGTTTTTCCCAGAAATTGCTACACAAAGATGTTAAGTTTCTTTGCAGTAACATGATTTAGCCTCTTGAGCTAGAGGAGTCAAAATTAAAGAAGATGGAGCAAAATATAGAATTAAAAGAACCAGCTACAAAGTGAAGAGATGCATGCATTGTGTGTCCTTACCGTTGGGTCAGTGGAGTCATTGGTCACTCCCCTCAATGTGGCCTTCAGAGGGCTCTTCATGAAGGGAGCCAGCATGAGGAGGGCCTCCAGATAGTAGCCAATCGAGCGCTGCGTGTTGCAGTCATGTTCTACGGAGCCACCACACAACAAGCCAGGCTGGTAGAATAACACAGTACCTAGAAAAGACATTCACGCAGGGACAGAAAGTGAGTCTACAATATAGCTGGTGGTTTGTTATAAAGGAAGCGTTGATGTAAAGTGTCAGGATTTTCCAAAAAAACTAGAATCATCATTACAGACAAACTTTACATCAGTGCCAGACATAAAGATATCAAAATTGACATAAAAATACAATAATAAGACAATAATATATAATTTTTTTTAAAATAATCCTTTTTACTTCTATTCAAGGTGCCCTTACGTTGGTGTTGAGCAGCACTGAAATCTCAACGCTGATATCCTCTGACTGTAAACAGTAGTTAGATAAACCACAGTCAGTGACAAGGGGAATATTACAGCCACAGTCTAATAACAACACTCACCTGTTTGGTTAATTTCTATTCTGGAGCCATTGGTCAATTTGTCAAGCAGTCTGATGAAGCTGGCCTCAAAATCTGGAGGAGACATACATGCAGTTAGACAAACCAAACATCATCCAACAGCTGGATCTGTGGATCAAAGCCATGTTTTTCTAAAGTTATGAGCCAAATCAACAAGTAGTCAGAACTAACTGAAGTCATCTTCTTAGCTTTTCCATAAAATAGCTTATCATGGGAAGGCCGAACGTGAATTTAAAGTTGGATGTTATTGCATCTGCTGAGGGAACTTCTAATAATCCTCACTCCTCACTCACATATGCCACGACAAGTCACTCAAACAATATAAAGCACTGGTTTAATGCTCTTAATAAGCAGAACAGTAATACATTTTTATATAATACACTAAAACTGTCTTTATCCCACATTTTCACCACTGTCCCATCGTCTGTCCACCTCCTACGCCCAGTGATAAAACACACTCCCAACTGCGTAACAGCTAGCTGGTTAGCTGCCATGCTAACTGCGACGCCACATGCAGAGTGAAGCTGCAACTCACCGCGGAGCCCCGGGTCGTCATCCCTAGACCTGATGTTTTTGATTTTAACACGCTTTCCGCTCAGTGTGGATAAAACCAGCCGCTGTCTGAAGAAATTGCAGCCGTCGTAGGCGAGCCCGTGGCTTGCCATGTTATTGTTGTTTCTGCCTGGCGTGAGGGAAATCCACGTGTGTTTGTCCAGGAAGACGTTTAGGGGGGTGGCAGAGATACAGCAAAGCACGAGGGACAAAAACGCGTTTTTTTATGCTTCCTGTGCC
Organism: Ctenochaetus hawaiiensis; assembly: GCA_029783645.1. NCBI lineage: Eukaryota > Metazoa > Chordata > Actinopteri > Acanthuriformes > Acanthuridae > Ctenochaetus > Ctenochaetus hawaiiensis. Next base: position 9,753,411 of record JAPZDY010000011.1, read on the forward strand.
GCAGTCGGCCACTGGATGGCGCCAAAGTACCAATCATTACAGCAATGTGGGCGTGGCGAAATAATAATATTGCGTCTTGAAGGTACAAAACACGGCCAAAGAGTAAACAAATCTGTTATTGTAATAAAGTCATTTCTTTCTATGTGTCTTTATCATGTAGGTGGATAATAAAAAATACCTCCCCCTCAAGGATTGACAGGTCTGTTAATGGACGTGAAATTACACTAACACAATGATGACATACCCTAAAGTTATTTTCTGAGCTATTGGGATGTTACTGGTATTTAGATCAGTATTTGTAGTGTCTGCAAACACATTTAACCTCCTTAAAACGGTCAGACCCACAGGCTATTTCAGAAGCTATGAGAGATCTGATTAGTTGTTCTGCATGTTAAAAGGCCTGTCTGCCAGTCTGCCAGGTCTGGCTCTGAAGGGATTAATCACCGCAACCTTGCAACAAGCTTTTGTCCGCCTGTAGACCAATTACATAACCGCGTTATACAATAAATGCATCTCCAGTAAACCGTAAACAGCGTTGGTTTAGAAGTTTGTCAACATGCCGTGAGAAAAGGAGCTCATTTCGTTATAAGGGCGTCGTGCGTGAGGGAAGTCTATCCTCATATGCCCCCGCTGGCACTGTAATGGTCTCAGTTCTCACCATCTTCCTCCTCCTCTTTCCTCTTCCTTCTGTTTCTGCAGAGCTGGGTGAACTAAAAGTCAAGGTCCAGTGACAGTCGAAACTGGCTGCAGAAGACGCGCCCACTCTTGTCTACGTTACGCACTTCTTAGGAAAGAAAGTAGACCTTCTGCGATCCAGTCTTGGGTATCTATCTGGAGAGGGTTTTTTATGGGAAGGAGACGGCCGCAAAAAGTATTTTGTTTTTGTAACAAATAATATTCTAAGGATGTCTCTCCATAAAATTTTTCGTGCTGTCATTATGGGACCCCCGGGGTCGGGGAAAGGAACTGTATCTGGTCGAATTACCAAAAGTTTTGGACTGAAACACATTTCTAGTGGAGACATTTTGAGAGCCAACATCAACGCCAAAACCGGTAAGACAGCGGTGTTCTGCCACGAACATATACTTAAGGAGGCACAGATGTGACCTGGGATGATCTCGGCGCAGGTAGCGTGTTTTTTAGAAGTCAACAGGCAGCAAAATTAGGCTATTTCAGGTACTTGCAACCTGTATAATAAATGTAACTTTACAACTCGAACTAGAATTCATTCTTATCTAACACTTATCCCTCAGAAGTATATGCATAGCAAGAAACAAACCTAAAAACCTATTTTACACTCAAAACACAAGTACATTATTACATACAAACGACATTTCAACAGGAATTCATAATGTAAGAAATAATCTGGAGATCTGTGATAAAAGCACCACTCCTATAAGCTACCAGCTGGATTTCTTATCTGGCTATAACATTGGGTTGGGAGTGTGCAGAAGAATGCATTCTCTTGAGGCAAGGTCAAAATGGTCAGCAGGGCCATGGAGCCTGTTGTTTAATGTTTATACTGGAAACACTTAAACTCAACATTAACTGAACTTTGAAAGGAGGCCCAGTCTTCCCTCAAAATCACTTTGGATGAAGATAGAGAGAGGTGTAAAGACATGGAGGACTGCTGCGCTGTGATGACAGAGGATTTAAGTTGAATCAGTTTATAGCAATAATGCAAAGTTACTCATAAAGGGGACTTTGAAGTCTGTAAAGATTGCTGTTTTACAATCCTGCCTTTTTATTGTCTTCTTCAGGTTCTGTAATTCTGACATGCAAGCGGCATTTTCAGGCCTCTCAGTTCAACTAAATCTTTGTATTGTTGGCAGCCGAGCAGCTCCACTGGAGCTGTGGGCACCAAATACAGACTTTATTTATCCAAGTTTTCCCAAACAAACCTTGAATCTGACCTTCCACATCCTGAGACTGGCTCGACAAACTTCTCACAAGTCAAACTGAAAACTAAAAAAAAATTGAGGGGTGAGAGTCACAGATCCCAGCAGTATAATAAGCTAGAGCTAATATTAAAAGACTTTCCAAAGTAGTTTTGTAGGACATATTTAGATCATTTGATTAGTAAAAGTACAAATATCACAGTGTAAAAATACTCTCTTTCAGTTAAAAGCTGCACCACAAATGTACAAAGTATTTAAGTGTTATCAGGAATATGTACTAAAAAATAATTAAGGTAAATGTACTGAAAGCAGAAAATGTTCTTTTATATTGTCTGTTATTTTAATAAACATCCCTCACTATTATACATGATTAATTTATTATAACTCATCAGTCAATTAAATAGGCTGGAAATAGCAGGATCTTATGAACTGCTGTAGTTGCATAAGATGATATTAAGCTCATTTTGAACTACTTGTAATGATTATTTTACATTGTGAAATAATCTGCTATCATAGTTACCCAATAGGTAGCAAATCCTTATTTTTTTGGAGCTGGAACAATAAAACTTCATCTTAATAATGACCTGAATAATTACTGAAATAGTTGTCAATTAATTTTCTGTCAACAGACTAAATGATTCCTGAAATTATGGTTTCAGTTGCACTTCAGTTGTATTATTACTCAGTTGTACAAACTCATAGATAGTTTATGTTTTAACAAAACATCACCAAAATATTTTGTAAACTCTTCATTTGTTTTGTGTGTAAAAATCCTACTTTGTAAAGTAGTATCTAAAGTATTTAATGTAAATGTGCTCAGCTTCATGTCATCACTGACCAGTAGGAAAATCCTCCTTAATTGTCACTTTGCCAGTCCTTGAACTGATAAAGGAAAGGCCCACATCGATGCATTTGCTTTCTAAACACCTTGATCAGGATTTCATTTTGCAGGCCAAAGAACATCAATGTGCAGTCATTGTATTGATGTACTTAACACAAAGGAGACAGAAGAGATTTGTCTTCGTTATCCACAAACACAAATTAGCATGCTTTCTGTGTTAAGTCTTACTTATTTCCTGATAATTTTACCCTTTGCTCTGCTTCATAGTGACAACTCAGCAGAATATTAGCACAGTCAGGTCATTCCTGTGAAGCTTGTCAGGAAATTCCTTTTTTCAGCTGGACTCTGACCAATTAAAGTGGAAGTGACAGAAAGAAAAAAAAACTCATGCCTTTACCCCCTTAACCAGAATTATAACCCTTTAAAACCCAGCTTTAAATTGTTTTCCTTTAGTTGATTTAAAAAGTTCAGCAGTGTGTCATTTTACACACATATTCTTCTGTTGGACTGTAGCTGGAGTATATAATGATTATACTGAGTTAGACCAAAAAAACCCTTTATTCAAAAACTGCACTGATATCTAAAATCAAAATGTGCTTGATGTTCTGCTGAATTTTGAACAATTCTCCCTGTAATGCAGCACAATGTGTAATTTCTTTGTAAACCTGCAGTTCTTTTTTACATCGATAAAACATTTAGCAACGCTTTAATGCACAGAATGTCTTTAAAATAACGGCTCTGTTACAAACACTGGTAAGGTGGAGGCAGCTTAAACTATACAAGGTTCATATTTTTCAGAAAAAAAACAGTGGGTGGTTTTGGAAGGCAGGTACAGCTGATCTTCTGTGTTGTGGTCAAAGTAGCCTAATTAAAGTCATGATTTAAAAAATGGCTGCATTTCTGTAATAAGTGCGAAAGGTATCCTCTCTCTTAGTTTTTGTTTTTCTGTGTTTGTGTGTGTCAGAGCTCGGCCTGTTGATGAAGTCTTGTATTGATCAGGGTCAGCTGGTCCCTGATGATGTCATAACCCGTCTCATCCTGGGGGACCTGAGAGCGCTTGACAAGAGCAGCTGGCTGCTCGATGGTAAGTCTTTGTCACCGCTCATTTCTTATGGGAGCTATGAAAAACAATTATCACATCATTTGTTATAGATCAAATAAAAAACAGAGATTATTCGTTGATCTTTTGAAGATCCAGTGTGTAGGATTTAGAATGATCTGTCAGTAGAATATGAAAGAAATGGAATATAAGAGTGTTTTCATGGTGCATAGTCAGCTGAAAAGAAGAGCCATTGTGTTTCATCATCTTAGAATGAGCCTCTTATATCTACAAAGGATGTGGGTATGGCAGGTCCTCTCCTACAGAGTCCGCCATGTCGCACTGGCATGTTGTTACAGAAGCCTAGAATGAACAAACCAAATACCGGCTCTGAAGAGGGCAGTTTTCCTTTTTCAAGAGTTTCAAAGCCACTATAGGTTCTCCTACACACTTGAAATGGGAGAGCAAAGGGATATTCAGTCAAGTGTAATTTGCAGCTTTACCACTAGATGCCACTAAATCCTACACAGTGGGCCTTTAAATAGATACAATTATATTCAACTTTATTTCGTCTTATTGCATTTTAAGGATGTTTTGAGTCGTTTTCTCTCATGGGAACATTTTCTCATTTGTGCTTACGCTTTTTAATGCACATCCTGTAATAGATATATATAACACCCTTCTTTCTCTGTCCTCTTCGCCTTGCTTTCCTCTGTCTTTGTGACCAGGTTTTCCTCGTACAGTATCCCAGGCAGAGGCTCTTGATGAAGCCTACAGTCTTGATACAGTCATCAACCTCAATGTACCATTCCAAACAATCAAACAGAGGCTGACCTCTCGCTGGACTCACCTACCCAGCGGAAGAGTTTACAACATAGATTTCAACCCACCTAAAGTCCGTGTGAGTATATCTTATCTCACCTGTAACTCCTCAGCCTGCTGCGCATAGTGGGCATTTCTTTTCTCTTAAGAAACAAAGTATGTTTAAGATAAGTGCATTGTTTCATCTTTTTCTTAACTCTACCTTTAAAAAAAGAGTTGCGAAGATTTGATATAAGATTAAAAAAAGTAAACAGCTCAAAGCAGCTGCAACTGAACTCAAACAAGTGATTTGAAGAGAGAATACTTTAAGACAGATTAAAATACATAAAACTGAGGAATAGAGGCAATAAGTGACTCAATATACACAGTATGCTATTAATGTGAAAAACATTTGCATTAACCTAAACAGAAAAAATATTTTTTTAAAAAGTTTGAAAAAAAAGACCACAGAACATGAAAGACTTGAAGATAAAATATCAGGGGACCTTTGCTCTCATCCAGTGCAATTACACACCAGTAAACAGGCAGCCTGAACAGTTAAGGACTGTCAGTTTGCCTTTGCTTTAGCAACAAGGACCCTTCATTTCTATGTCTACTTAAAAGACAGGATGATAGGGAGGATTGCAAAAAACATAAATGAGCAAGAATGAATCATAATAGCATCTTTATTGTCATTTATCCACTTGCATGCATTGTGTGATTATGGATGCTAATGGAACTGTTTTTCATTGAAATGCTTTGTGAAGATCAGACATCATCTTTTTTGAAGGTTCTTTTGATCAGCAGCTTTTTTTTGTGCATGTTGCATTTGTTTCCATGACTACAGGCAGGACTTCCTGATAATTGCAGGCAAATACTTTTGTTCTTTTTATAATTTGTTTTTAACCTTTATTAGCCAGTAATAGCCAATTAACAGGGAAATTACTGAGGAATAGAAAATTATTTAATATCTCCCCTTATTTGCTCAATGGATATCTATCAGTATTATAACAAGGATACCGAATGAACTCATTGTAACAGTAATCATCACCAGACATTATTTCTCTTATTTTTGGCTGAGTTACACTGGGCAGCCTTCAAGCTCCTGTTTCTGTCCTACTGATAGTTGAGTCATAGCTAATGTTCTCACCGTGGTTACGTGTTCTTCAGTGTTCATCTCTATGGCAGTAATTTCCTGCTACATTTACTGCAGTCTGGAGAAGTAACATATCCACTGTATAGTTAATCATTCACAGTCCTGTTTGAGAGAACAATGTGACAGAAACAAACACAAAAAATATTTAAGGTTAACAGTTTTAAAGTGCCAGTGTATCTTAATCCTCCAAAGTTCTTTATGCAGCTTTCAGCTGCTCCTCAGAAGATAACAGTTTAATTATTGTTTGCAGCACCTAAGTACAGCCTCACAGAGCCTCAGTCTCTGCAGAAGATTTGCAGACCCTGTAACAAAATAAAAAGTCTATGTCTAAGTCTATTATTATTAAGCATTAAATCACTCTGCATTATTGTCATTAAGCAATATAAAATGTATATAAAAGATATTTAAAAAAATCATATATTTACATTGGCTTTGGGGGAAAGATAACACTCATCAGCCAGCAAAAACAAATCTCTGTGGTGTCAAAATATAAAATATGCACTATGCTTCTTGCCAAAAAAGATTTAAACCTTTATCATTACATTCTGACTTGTCATAGTGGAAAAATTACAGGAGTAAGAAATATATTATGATGACTGAATTAATTTATCAGGGCAAGGATCCCTGTATCTTACTGTCTAACAGTCTGCTACAGCCACGCTTCCCTGGGATACTCATGACTGTTAGACAAATAGTACTGAATAGAAATGTAGCCAACTGATTGGAGAGTCTTCATTGTATAAAATCGCAATAAGTTGTAAACCCTAGGAATCTAGCATACCTTTGTTGAAAAGTGTGTTCAATAGCATCTAGGTCTAGAGCCTGTTGAAGAGGCCATCAGCTTAGGGAAAAACAGTCTCAGATACCTGTTTGATTTTGCTCTGCGAGGGAGAACAGACCCCTAATGGCAGGAGTAGAAACTCAGCATGCAAAGGGGTCCACTACAGTCTTTGTTTTCTTAGTGACTCAAAAGTTAGAGCTAACACCAGGACTTTTCTATTATGAAAAATCAACAGTGGAGTTGAAATGCAAGAAATCTTGTCATCACAAAGTCAACCTGATAAAATATGTTTCAGTATAATTGGGCTCTGCAATTGTTAGCTTTAACCTCCTCTTGCCTCAGTGAGCTGATCTGAAAAACAGTGCTCTTTCATGAGCAGTGTTTACATTCTAGTGTCTGTGCTGTGTCTGCATTTGGACTAAACAAATACTAAAACTGAACTACTACACTGACAGGAAGTTACAGTGCCTCAACCATTTATGGAGAAACTCTGTCTCAGCAGGTTTCTCACATTTTTTCCGTCAACATGTACTTTTACCATTTGGCTGCTACTAAAACAGCGAAAAAAGCATTTATTTGCTTTCAGAAAACATTCATTTCAAAATTACAATTATAGCATTTTGCACAGGTGTGGTTTTTAAGTTCTTAAGTTAGCAGCAACATTTTTGAATGTTTGTTCTCCAGGGTTTGGATGATGTTACAGGGGAGCCTCTCGTCCAGAGGGACGATGACACACCAGAGACGGTCACACGAAGACTGAAGGCCTACGAGACCCAGACAGAGCCTGTTTTAGAGTACTACAGGTGGGAAAGTACAGATAAGTTAAATTACACCTCAGTGTTGATGACATCTGGACTTTGTATATTACAGTAATCTAATTTGTGACCCTGCACAGGGAACATAAAAGAGGAAAAACAGGTTGATGTTTGACTACATTACAGCATAATATAGCACCAAAGAGAACCCCACTTAAATACAGATTGTAGCTAAAAGGCTATAAGCTAAAAGGGGGATAAATCCCCCCCCCCCTTATTATTGGTGTTAAATAAATACATAAATATAAAAAAATCTAGTATATTTATTTTAAGGGTTATTAGGATCAATAAAGCCCTTGAAAGAAACAGAGAACATAAGTAACATTACACTTCACTTGTAAGGCTGTGCACCCAGTTTGAAGGTAAATGCATCATAATAACTATTTTTGGACTAATTAGACAGGAAAACATATTACTGTGTTCCCTTAGACCTCAGGGATGTGCTTAGCTAGTGTCCCAATTATTTTCTTACCACAGAGAAGAAGCTGTTCATTATTTGAATAAAGGAAATCAGAGACTGGGAACAGATAAGGGTAGAGTGTTCACTTTAAAGGGTGAAATGAATATGCAACTGATAAAAAAGTTGCTGTTTAATTTGTTTCATTTCCTGTAAAAATATTTTAAGGTTATATTTAGTTTTATGATATATATATATATATATATATATATATATATATATATCTCAGTTGACACAGTGAATGTAAGAATAAAATGATGATGTCTGTGTTTCTTCATGCTTCCAGAAGCAAAGGTGTTCTACAGACCTTCTCTGGGACAGAAACCAACAAGATCTGGCCACATGTCGAGGCTTTCCTCCAGAGGAAACTCCCCCCTGTCAGCCAGAAAGTTGCATAGACAGCCAGAACAGAGAGGCATAAGAAGGGTTAAAGTTTATCCAGAGAAACCGAGCTGTACACATCAATGAATCAGGTGCCACTTACTGTGAAGGTAGACGACAACCATCTTTGTGATAATATATTCTGAGTGGACAAAGCACTGTGCTGTGGATATAAGGCTGGCTGACCCTAGTATCATTCCACTTTAAGGGAAAACTCTCTGATTTATTTGTATTTTTTAGACAATCACAACCCTTTTGGGAACATTTAGACCAAGCTGCAGTGACCCATTTAGTCAGCAAATGGAAAGTTAATATCCACTATCTATATTTAGTGAGTCGGACTAAGCAAAACTCACTTTTTGAGGTTAATATTAATAATATTGTTAGAAATAAGTGGGAAACTCTCAGGATATGTGCATACAATTCTTTAAACAGTAGTTGTTTAAAAAGATTGTCTCTTTATTTCATAATGTGCCTTCATAAAGCCAGGAGATGTCACTGAATCAAACATTTAGATCTTTCACAGTTACATTCACAAGAAATGTGAAGATTTATGGCATGTTCTCTCTTTATGTATTGATTTTTAACTTTTAGTAGTTTTCTAACTGACTAACTGAATCATGACTTCTTAAAGAAATCCAAAGTAATCTTTTGAGAAAAATATTACAGAGGTATTTTTCCCTAGCTTAATAGTCCACAATGGATGTGGGACAGTTCTTTATGCAGTAGGTAATTGCCCTAAAGGGAATAGTGCCATGCTCTACATATTATTATAAATTCACTTTGCACTCAAGTGCCTCTTGCTGCTTTTCAAAATGTAACAGGTAGCTTTGTGAGGGTGAATATTTTTATGAATGAACCACAGGGTAAATAATGTATACAATGACCATTCTTACTGCAGCATAATGGATATTTTATAACTCTTTAATAAGCCAGCGTGGAACAGCTTCCTTCAGCCACTTCAAGTCTTAATAATGGTGCCTTTTTAGATATACCACATTGTTTCTATTTTAATCAAGCATTCCTTGTTGTGAACAAGTCTACAATTGTGTAATATTTGCCATTTAATGTTACCTGACAACTAAAAAACCTTGCTGAAAAATGTACTGACGTAGAATATTTAAAGCGCAGTTGGTCATCTTGCTAGAAGACATCACACCATTCAAGGCCAATCTGCAGTACTGTATTTTTGCTTATCTGCGTCCAGACCTTTGAATCCGCCCACTCCACCAAGTTTAGTTGATGGACTGTGTGAAAACTGTCAACTGAACTGTGAATGTTTATTTATCAGTTTATTTATTCTACAGATGGCAGCAGTGTAAGAGGTTGAAAATTCTGTCTGACATCAGGCAATATTTTTGCTCTTTGTTGTTGTTTTTAGAATGTTTCATCAAGAGATGTTTGTCCTGCCTTTGAATATACAGTGGATTATGCAGTGAACTGTGCGTACACTTGAATGTTAAAGCACATCTCCTCCCCACAGATACCTTTTGCACAACAGAGCAAATGTTTTATGAATCACAATAAACTTATTTTACCAGTCACTCTTTGGGATTTGTTATTATTAAATTATACCAATTAATGATAATAATAGTTAAAAGATTTCCCTTGATTCAGTATGGTGCTCCAACACTACCAAGATGGACACATGCAAAAAAGAAAGCATTAAAATCAATGCAGAAAAGACAGATATTGTCTTTCATGGCAGCAAACCTAGGGCCTACATTTTCCACAATTCACAGTTGCTAGCTTCAAGCAGGGAGAGGTCTACAAATACTAGTTTAAACACACCATATCCATGAGGCTGCAGAGGTCTGCTGAACTTGGATTCATGTAAGGAGTCCGTTGACATTGGAGTAAGTGATGTATCAGAAGAATAAGTGTTGTTTCACTGTTGTGTTAGCTGTTAGCTTCTTGAAAACTGAATAGCACATTTTTTTCCTCAGTCTCTCCTCTCTGTTTCAAAATTCAGATTGCTGATGTTGTCTATCTTACTCAGAAATTTCTGAGGGGCGTGAGAGGGTCCGTGTTGGACAAAGGCCACAAGTCTTTTTTGAACAATTCATTTTTGATGATTAAGGTCAGTATGCTAGCTAGCTTACATGGAAATGGAGGTCCCAAAAGGTTCCCTTCTGTCCTATCAGTGTCCAACTGTGCTGCCCAAGAATGTGCTCACCTGTGCAAACGCTCCAAAATTTCCCTCCTCACCTGTCCCACAAGACACACCTCCCCAATGTCACTCTGTTCCCGATAGCCGGGCTGAACTCCTGCATATGCAGAGTCTGAAGGTGTCATTGAGCGGGGAACACAGGGTCAATCCAAGAGCCCCTCTGGAACAGCATGTGTCACCCTCGGCTAACTGCGAGCAAGTTCCATGAAGCATCTCATATCAGATCAGAACCCACAGCAAAAACACTCTGCAAGAATCATTAAGAGCCCCGCAGACCAAGGCCATGAGGGGAGGTTTGGAACTGGAGCCACAGGTTTTTCAGCGGTATGCAGAGACCTCTGATGTTAATGTCCTGCCATGTGGTCCAAACATCCACCCTGATGCTCTAGACCTTGGAGCCAGTCCAGATGGCAGAGCGGTTGACCCAAGTGAAGACCTCCACTGTAGCTTGGTTGAGGTAAAGTGCCCTTATGTCAAAGACACTGGAGAGGCATCATACACTGAGTTTGTTGAGGGGCAAATAAGAAGAAAAACACACACTATTGGCAAGTCCAGGGTTAGCTGATGATCACTGGCTGAGCTTGGCATGATCTGGTTACAGACACTAGGAGGAAGAGGTTTTGGAGAGATGACACTTAAGTGGGAATGGGTTTAGTATCTGGAAGAATCTTTCAGTTTACCTGAGACAACATGAGAAGTCTGCTGAACACATTGCAAGCATGGATCACTGGTGTAATATAATATAGAAACGACAAACAGAAACAGCCATAAATCAGGTGGACAAATATCTAATTGCTCTCAAAGTAAACAGCTGGATAGAGGTCTTTACAAGATTAATTGCTATTGTGAACCATCTTACAGTGTGTAATCTTGCATTTCGTGGCTACTCAGAAAGGTTGTTTGAGGTTGGCAACAGAATTTCCCTACAAAAAGTGGAACTGATGGCTCAGTTTGACCCAGTCATGCAGGAGCATTTGAGAAGAATTCAAGCAAAAGAGCTGAGTGACACTTTCCTAAGCCATCACATTCAAAATGGATTTATGGCAAGGTGTAAAACTGATGCAACTGTGGAAAGAGTCAAGAATGTCAAATATTATTCAGTAATCCTGGACTGCACGCCAGACCTCAGTTACAATGAGCAGCTCTCAGTGGTACTCCATGTTGTAAAATGTAAAACCTCAAAAGGCATCTGCATTCATGTGCACTTTGTTGGTTTTCCTCAGGCACTTGACACAACAGGAAAAGGCTTATGTGAGACTTTTATTTTAGGGCACCTAGAAAAACTTGGTTTGGATCTCTCCAACTGTCAAGGCCAGTCTTATGATAACAGCAGTAATATGCAGGGTAAAAAGCAGGGAGTTCAAAAGAGAGAGCTGGAACGAAACAGTAAGGCCCTAAGTACTCCTTGTGGAAGTCAGTCATTGAACCTGGTTGTTGGTGATACAGCAAAGTCATCCATAAGTTTCTCTGGTCTGCTACAGTGACTCTACTCTTTGTTCGGCTCCACAGTTTACCACTGGAACATTCTCACAGAACATGTCAAAAATCTTACACTCAAGGCACTGTTCACAACCAGGTGGGAGTGTTGAGTGGAAGCTATAGAATCAGAATCAGAATCAGAATGGCCTTTATTGTCATTATACAGGATGTACAACGAGATTGAAGCTGTTCACTACCAGCTGCCTGAAATCTTGGAGGCACTGACTGTTCTGAAGGACTAAAGGTTGTGAAGGGACCCATGACTGGGTTTACTTTGGGCCCCAAAATGACTAAATTTGCCACTGGGTGTTGCTTAGAATTGCATAGGTTTTTGCTCATTATGTGTGTCTATTTTGTTCTAAAATGCTGTAGCAAATTGACCATTATTCTATCACACATCTGCTTTTCCTAGGGTTTTATAAAGAAATGGTGGCTACTTAAACTTTACTTTACTTGCATCTATTTCAGCAGGTAAATGCCCCCACATGTCATTTTTATGTAGTGGAAAAGTAAGGTAAGGACATTGAGGATACACTTGCTAGCTTGACTGATAACATAACATTTAACATAAGGCTAGCTAAAAACTGCTTGATATTGCAAACATTAAGATGTCAAGTTTGTATTATATAACAATTCACAATCATCAACTGCACGTGCTTTCTGTATTTATCCAATTCCTTTGCAACATAGCCTTACATAAACTCACCTTGAGGAGGACAGCAGTTGTAATCATGCTCCTGCACCATTACTGCTGCTTCAACACACTCACTTTCTTCACCTGCCATTCCTTCCACATCACAGCCACTTATTTCTGATGTTTGTGTCTGGTGCGGTGTATTTTTCCCCAGTTTTTCCAGTGAAATCTGGAAGGAACTGCCTGCGACTTCAAATATTTACAACCAGACTGGTTGTGAGCCAGCACCTCATCCTCCCTAAAGTGCAGGGCACACACAAAAGTACTGCCTGTCCTCACGGAAACAACTGCTCCCTCATTTATTCTAATGGCCAAAATCCATCTTTCATCCATGTCCATGTTCATCCTTGATGTGAAAAGTTAAATATGGTTCCTTCTTCTTGGAAATGGAATAAAAAGGCAAACTACACATTTGATTACTCTTGCTGTCCGCCATTGCTTTAATCGCAAGGTAAGCCAGCGGTGTGAATAGGAAGTCGAATTTCTCTAGACATGGCCCCCTTCGCTAGAAAAATATGAATACATCTATTTAGTGACAAACTTTGTGCAAAGTCAATAAAGTTAGGGTCTGATGTTTTAGGGGGCTTAAGAAAACACCTTTTGTGAAATGTGGTTACACACTGGATGAATTTGTTCGGTTCTAATAAATTCCATGTAGTTTTTGCAAATCAGCGATATAGCCAATGTAACACATAAAACATACTAATATTGTTTTTAATACATTTGAAAGTAATAAAACAAAGAGACAGTGCATTGTTTGACATTGAATGTACCCACCCACAGCAGTCAAGCAACAGCTTCCTATAAAAGTACAGGAGCACAACTTAGACAAATCACATGCAGAACTGCACAACCACCCAACACCAGCACCAGTAGTAATAATAATGGCAATCAATTAAGATAACATTTGATAATGATTATTTCAGAGGGTGCTGCATTGTTGCCTGTTATAGTATCACAAGTTTTGAATTAATATTTCTTTTATAACTATATTAGGGAGGACATTGTAGACATGTAAATATTAGGGGGGCTGGGGGATTGGATCTTCCCCACTCAGTATGTTTTAACTACAGCTAAACGCAGTAGTAAGTTGCTCCCCAAGACAAGTAAACTTATGTGTAAAATCAGTAACTTTGCAGTTAGTTACCATGTTGGGCTGTAATAATGGCACCATTTTTTTTAATCACAAGAGGGTCCCACTGTGCAATTACTGCCGGCCTACAAAGAATTCTAGATGTTGACAACGAGACACAAAGATTTAGCAATGAATTTATATTGAAGTTTCAAACAGCAAGAAAAGCCAAATCGAACAGTAGCCTACAGTGGATGACAAAGTGGAACTCATACTGTTCCTAAAGCTCATTTATGTGATTTTTGTTTATTTGCAAATGTTGTGATAATCTTCATGTAATTTAGGAAGTAAAGATACCAAGGACACTGCAGGCCCAAGGTATTGCACAGCTTGAGCAATACAATTATATTGCATAGTTGACTAATCACTGTGGACAAAAAAAGAGAAAAAAATTAACATCTTTCAGACTACTACAGCACATTGTCTCATCTTCATCACTTAAAACTGCTCTGTTAAATTTTACAGATTTTATGATACAGATAACGTGAACTGTCCCACATTAACATTGTGTGTTCAGTATTGAAGACCTTACTCTGAAGTAGTGAATAGTGAGATGACACCAGGTGTGCTGCAGAATTAACAATGCATCACACGGTAAGTCATAAACACACATACTGTACTTTATGCATCATATATCTTTAATTCCACAGTCTGCAGTTTAAGTCTTACTGAACCTGTTGCTCAGCAGATTTTCACACTGATCCTGGCTGTCAACTTAAATAAAGAATATTACTATCAATGGGACATTTAATTTGAGTCCTAATAGATCTGGCACAAACCTTTAACACAAAAAAGAGACAAAAAGGCAGCAAACAACAGAAGTAAAACAAAAGTAAAATGTCACACAATTCAAAACACAAGCTCAGCCCAAGCCTGCATGTAAAATAAAATAACTGACTGGGAAGAATTATAAAGTCAAGTGGTTCAATCATTCCACCTTGGTCTCTTTTTAAAACAGTTTCTGTTTTGAAAAGAGAATTATAAAGTGCAGGTCACATTCAGGTGCAGAGAGTTCTCTTCTGCACACAAATTTATAGTAAAAGTCTTTGTGGAGAATTCAGCCCTTTTCCCCCTTCGCCTGAATATCACAGATTTTTGACTCCCTCTCAGGTGAAGATCCCAGAATCAACCAAAACAGACCTCCAACAACAGTCTGCACAGCACACTGTTAGTGGTAGGAAATGGGCGGTGACTGGGTTTCAGACGCTGGGTACAGATGGCAAGCTGGTGAAAACAATGTAAGCTAGTTTAACTCCGGCTCATCATTGAATGGGAACAAGACCATATAGGCCTTGTATAATTCTTGTGCTGAAAGATGAACTGATTTAAACTATCAGCTGTGTGCCAGTTGAAATTTAAGGTTCTGATTATATGAATGTCTCATAAAATAAACTGTAATAGAATAATAATCAACAAAATTGACAAACCACGTGCCCTCTTCATACCTTACATTACCATGACTTTTACATCCAGATGATACCTTAATATGGATAATTCACATTTACAATCAACACTAACATCATCTCAAATATCCTATGAAATTTAGGCAGGCTTACATTTTAAGATGGCTGTTTGCATTGAGAGCTGCGTGCTTTGTCGTGTATAACACTGAGTTATTATATTGTCACATACTGAAAGCATGCACTATTTCTTCAGCTCATTATTCGGCTTTGCCTTGTCTTATGCCAAGTCACTTAAATACACAAGTGACTATTGTTCAGAAAGGCTGATTTATTTCTGTCACAGGACATTAGGAGTTTATGGAGCCAAGTGCATATCAATTTATTGCCGTCATCCGTTGTTGTCATCTGGCTGTGTGTATTAATTTTCTAGTGATTTGGTGATATGACTCACTGTATGCATTACAGATATTGGGTAAATTTGTGTGTTTGATGTCAACACTGGATAAAATCGAAACATCAAAGACACATGTTAAAGGCAAATGTAAAGGAGGTAGTCTAGTTACTTGCCCACATTGATTTTCTTTTGTACATCTCCAGACAACACTAGGAATACTTTAACAAGACCCCTAAAACTTTAAAAGCACTCTCATCAAGCCTTTGAAGAAATGAATGACTTCTAAAGTGTTTGAAGAAGATGATATTCGCTCCATCTCTGAATTTGCATTTACCTTGACCTTGCCATACTTCAAGCAATAAGAATCTTCATGGCCTTTCAGGCACAACAAAGAATGACAACATTTAGGTAAAGACAAGAATTTGCATTATATGCTACTTTCATGAAACCTGTGTCTTATTTGTTCATTTCAGACAACTGTGAGTCAGCTAACAGACCTGACACCCACACAAACTGCATTATTTATGCTCTCCTGAAAAATGAGCCTATGAGAGATCTGTCAGACTGCTCACATGCAGATCAGTTGAAAGTCTGAAAGTTGTCTGAGAGCCAAAGTCTGCAGAGTGAAATGTAATCCTTTAACTTTTTATTCCTAGACTGTAATTTATTTCTAGCCATGACAACTTAAATGCTGGAGAATAACACATGTGAAAAAGAACATATCTGGAGCACTCCTGCTCTCTGTAACTACTCTTTGCTCATTAGCATACAGCTAGCTTTTTACAGCTTTTGTGGATCAGTTAAAAATAATAAAAAAGGGAGGTCAGGCCTGTCTTTACCAATTATTTAAAAAGGTTAGCCAGATGTCAAGAAATGGACAAGTCAGAAACTCTCAGGTTGAGAGATTTGTCTTTCATTACAGACATAACAACACAGCCTCGCCCTCAAGCAAACTGCATTCAAATTTAGCTTACATGTGTCAAACATAATCAAATAGTTTCTCATGATTGAAATCAAATTAGTCTACAAATCACATCTTCTGAAAAGTTACTCTGTATCTGACCTGTAGACATGATCAGTTTTTATTTTACCATGAGACACTATACCTTAATAAATGTCAAGCACAGAATAGCAGACTTTTTAGTCTTTGAACAATATTATACATACATACATACACACCGTATGTACTGAGTGAGTCCTGCTTTCAGGCATTGAATGTGATATCTAACTGATTTTTGCTCATTGTCTTAATTGGTTTAGTATTCTTCGTGTTGTCTGGATTTATTTTTCAAATTGTTGGTTTGTTTTGCTTTTACTTAAAAATGTATCTCTTTTGCAGGATAACCAGCTTGAAAGAAAGCAAGAACTCCATCTGTAAAACAGCGTTTTTGGCACAACACATGCATTCAGCTGCAAGGGACACCGCAGAAAACCAATATGCCAGATGCTAGCCGCAGCAACTTAATATCAACAACACTGAGAAATGATTGTCATCAGCGAAACATTATTTCCTGCAGTTTCACCAATGAACATTGCAGCGCAAAAGACAAATCATTTCTTTGTTTATTTCCTCTCCGCGCTGGTGTTTTCAGCCAGGTCTGCCTTTTTTAAAGGGGGCTTAAAACTCAGGAGGTCTTTAAAAGGGGAGACGATGGAGATGGAAGAAAAGCAGGGGCTTATCATAAAATCTCTAGGAAGTCTCCATCATGCGAATATCGTCCGATTCTGAAGTATCATCTTTTGTCCACCTTCCTGTGCTTGTCCACAATCCAGGCTCTAAACAGCGCTTCATTGGATACTCTGCCACCTGGTGGAGGTAGAGAAAGACAGAAGGACAATCAAAAATCATTCAGAGATAAGGATCGTCATGCAGAAATCAAATCAAAAATAGGTTGAAATGGAGCTGGAGAGAAGCTCTGGAGGATTAAGCTACTGTTGCCTAGTTAGAGGATTATATCAGTTATGTAACTGCACTCTCCCACTCACACAGTTAATGCACCGACCTGAGCTGAAACTGACATTTTCATTGAGAATTTACACACATGTCCTCATGGATAAAGAACAGCTTCTCCTGTGCACATGCTCCTTGAATCACTCTTCAGAGAATTACTACAAAAATAAACTCAGGATAAGAGTTGCCATAAGAGAAAACGGCATAAATCCAAAAGCTTGGATCAGGAGAAGTTTTGGTTTGAACAGGCTGGATTGCATTCCTGGGTAGCCATCTTTTCTCTGAGGGAAGAGGAGGAGGTTGTTCTCTCCTCACCGAGTAGACGTTTGGCAGTGAGTCAGGATGTGAGGCCAATAGGGGAGAGGGGGCCTCATTCTCTGTCGCCTACAAAAGACTTTCAAACTACAAAGACTAAGTTTACCAGAGAAACCATTTGGCAACTAGCACACTGAATACTTAAATACTTGTCTCAAACAAAAATCTCTTTCATTTTTGTTATCACTTACAATGTCTTATACAATAAAGGCTTTTATTGAGTATGAGACCGACAGCGTAGGACTCCACAGAGTGACCATTTGGTCACTCCAGCAGAGCTGATAAAAGTCCACTAATGTATACAAGAAACATGATAATGCTAAATAATGATCTCCTAGAGCGGGACTTTACCTGAGCTGCTGTACCAATAATTACAGGGAGGACGATGAAAGAGAGTATATTTTATCCCAAAGTTTGCCTTTGCAAAGTATATGCAGACATGCATACAAACTAAATACTGAGTTAATTAAACATTTAATACATGGTTAATATATTTTTGTTTGTGATATTTTATGTACATGCTCCAACTTTAGCATCTTAACACCCCTTTCTTTTAATATATCTTGAAATCTAGTCGCCCAAGGATCAGTTTTTTGTCAGTGTCATTATCACTCAAGTGCTTACCAGGGATAAAACCAGATTGGTCTGAGTTTATAATATTGGGGATTATTTTAGCTAATCTATTTGCTATAATTGTT
>JAPZDY010000011.1:9775048-9794592 GCA_029783645.1 Ctenochaetus hawaiiensis
CCTCGTTGTTACCTTGTTTATGCAAAGGGATTATTTTCGCGACTTTCATCTCATCTGGGAATTTTCCTGTCTGAAACATTAACTTAGCAATAGCAAATGACAAAACTACCTAGAACACCATGTAGCAATGGACTCAGCCATTCCAAAGGTTGTGGAAAAGTTTCATTCTAGCCCATTTTGATACAATTTTAATTGTGCTTGAAAGAAATTATTTTCATCAGACATTTTGACTGTGGAGATGTAAGCTTCATTAACAAAAACACTGCCTGAAATGGTGAAAAACGCACAAAACAAAACCCCATATACTCCAAAAACCTGATCATTACCGTATACTAGTGTGCTTGTTAATGCAGTCTGTTAATTTTATCCATTTTAGATATATGGATATATAACTGAAAAACCTTATGTAAAGTTACTGATTATTCCAACTAGTTGCCTGGAAGAGCCTTTTTTATGGTTATATATTTAAGTATATAGCACCTCTGCTTCCACACTAAGACATGTATAACCTGTGGAAGCATAATTAACATGCATATTTGTTGGAATTCCCTGCAATTACTTAACAGGCATTTACATGTAATTTGCTGATAATTAGGTTAAACCCCCTGTAATTAACTTATTTATACATATAACTGTCATAACTAATAAGGGCCAGGGGCTTGCTGAAAGCTTCAGGTGACCTGCCCCCTTCTACCCTTGTAGTATGTCATAATAATAATAATAGTATAAAAATAGATCATTCAAATACAAAAATGATTACTCAATGATAATATCTGCCTAAATCTGCAACACCCTTCCAGCCACAAGCCCAATAGCTGAATGATAGCTGATTTAACTGAAAAAAGACATAAACACAGCCAGTTTTATTTTATCCTCATATTCTTAAAATGAGATTATTCTTGATACTTAAAGTTTGACATCTCACTCACCAAAATGTCTGATCTTTTGCTCATACTTCTGGAGAAACGTCTTGCACTTGTCTTGATCCCTTTCCACTGGTTGATTCTGGACATTGATGATACTCTGGAGAGAGAAGACATTAACTTTAACTATTTGTACATGACAATGCGACATGCTCATTAGAAAACAGGGATACTCAGTCAAATAAGTGTATGAAATGTTAGCAGAAATCAACATAATATAACTGAGATCCATGTTTCTGTTCTGATTTTGTTTGCTTTTATTTTTTCCATGTCAGCTTTGTGTTTCTTAACAGAGATCACAGACTATTAAAACAGTTTACAGACTTACTTTATCAAAAACATCCCAACTTCCGACAGCTCCAAGCACAGGACTGCGGCTGGGCTCCTGACCTCCCAGCATGCTCTCCTTACGGCGCCACTCGTCCTCAGTGTGTGTCAGTTCTGTGGGGCAGGCCAAAGTACGAGCACGTTCCTGCTCCAGGGACTCTGAGTTGTGGACCCCCAGAGAACAGAGCTGATCTTGGGCTTCAGCCAGTCTCCAGCTGGAGATGATAGAGGCCTTGACACAGCGCTGCTGGCTCTGACACAGAGACAACATGGCGCATTCACAAAGGTGCGATGATGGTGACTGGGTAATGGAAGAAATATTAATTAAAACATGAGAAAAAAATTACTTATCTGTAACTTAAGTCAAATTTACAGTAAATCCTTCTTTTTTAGATGCAGACTGACAATACTTTGATCCAGAGTTATTGTGTTTTGTACAACTGAGAGCAGAAATCAAAAGAATTTCTGTCTTAAAAGACTTTTACAGGTGCCACTGGGTCAAATTTGCATATTATAGCACATATTTACATATAACAGAATTCTGTTGTAGTGTTTTTCTAATGAATTCAAACAAATCAAGCGGAGACAGAACATGCAAAGGTGCTCACAAGGGAAGATCATGTTCACAATGAACTCCTCTAGGACACTGACAGATACAGAACTGCCTGCTAACTCTGAATCCCAAACTAAAAGTGGACCATTAGGCCTTTAGGCTTTCAAAACCATGCTGTATTTGGTACAGGGTGCGACAAGAGAGCTAAAAATAAATTATTGCTTGTTTCCATCCATAGCTACATGACTGTCCAAACAGCTAAACGCCTTTTCTAGTCAATTACAGATAACACACACAGCTGTCAGTGTCTGAGAATATCGAGGACTCGGGGGAAAAGGAAAGGGAGCTGCTGGTGCTCCTGTTGTGGTCTCTGTTCTCACTTGTTCCACATACGAAATGCTCTTTTCCTGACGATGATATCAGCAACGCCCTGACAGGATGATTACACTGTGTGTGTGTTGAGTTTAACGAAACCTTATAGGCTCCCGTTATAGGAAAAATGGCTTAGCTCGATTGCGCAACTCTAAATTAGCTCTAGGCTAGCATTCCCTCAAGCATGCAGCCTGCCCTGAACTCGGATGTTTTGAACCGTGAGAGTTGCTGTCTCAAAGCTAACTCATGGGGTGGTACAAATGTATAAACGTGGCAACGAAATGATAAAAAACGTAAAAATAATGAAAAAATACTGGCTGCCAAAAATTCAAACTTGGCATAGAATCACATTACTTATCCTCAACCCAGATTAGCCAGTTAGCATGCTTTTAATTGTGTTTCGTTGTCTCTCTGATACAAAGTAACGTATTCGTCTTTCGCCAACACACCCACCGCTAACATTAGCCAATTACCTGCTGGTGACGACTGGTGTCACTGAAGGCCCTGGGTGTGGAAGCTGGGTCACTGTTAGACTCTTCACCGGGGTGAATTGAAGCTCCGTTGCCCAGCCACTCCATCACTGCTAAGCAACTCCCTGGCTAGCTCGTATATGGGACCTGCTAGCTAATGCTAGCTGGGTTAGAGGAATTAGTAACAGTGTTGCTCTCTGTGATCGGCTGTCTGCAAGAGTTATGTTTAATCTAAATGCCGCTGTCACAAGTAAGCAGAGCCAAAAGGATGACCACGATGAAGCACGACGGAGAGTCTAGTACCAGTAGATAACTACGTTGGATACAACAACAACAAGCAGTGGCTGTTTTAAGTATCTTGGAGCGTGGTTGCGTCATTTTAAGAGGCGACAGGCAGAGCACGTGGTAAACAACATTGACCACGTGACTCAGTTGATTTTTTTCCCTTGATCTTCTGTTAAATTCTAGTCAATTCTCCTAAAGGTAACGCACCTCAACTCTATAGGGAAAGGATGACATAAGATTTAAAAAAAATGTCTAAAAAATAATGAAATAAATAAAAAACATAATGTTACACAGATCGACTGATGAAATATGGGGTGATTTGAACCGGTCATTATTAAAATAAAATATTGAGTATATATATATATATATGGGAGCAAAAAAAAGGTTAATTATTTTAAATATATGTTAATATTTTAATAAAACATTTTTAATGTGAAAGACATTTGTGTGGGTTATGTGGAAAAACTCATCTAATACAAATTACAGATTTGCTCGAAAAAAGCACGAGTACTCCTTGACAACAAGGTGGCAGTGGCGCACTTTTAATCTGCGACCTCATCTAAAAACCAAGTAGAAGACCAAGAGCAGAACTGTGATAACATTTGCCCTGATTATTGTATTTCAGGAAGTTCTCCATACAGCGTATTGCATGGAGCCCAATAAATCCCATCATAAATTTATTATCCGGGATTTTAGATATTCGTGTTTTTAAAGACTATGCAATCTGTATTTTTTTTTGGCCAATGAAGCAGGATTTGTTTACTGTGAAAGAGCAGGAGCTGCCTGTGAGGTTTTTCGCAGGGCACAATATGCTCATTTACAGACAGCTATTAAACAGATTGGTTCAGTTAGTCCCAAATGAAAGTAGAAAGGTGCCATCGTCTACCTGACGATAACTAACTGGAATCAGATAGCACATGGTGAGTCCCTCCACACCGATATTGTAACGTTAAATTATTGTAATAAATATGGTTCATCTAACATGACACTGTAACGTAAAGTCAGCTATGTATCGTAACCCAACATGACAACCTAGCAGTGAGTTTTGAGCTAGCTTAAATTAAGTCACGGGCTAACTAGTGCAACGAGACTGGCAAAACTAAATATTTGTTGGTTTAAGTTGTCTCTTACACCAGAAAAACGAGTAAATGTAAACCTATGCACGGGTTTCATCAGAGAAAGTGTGCTTGCCTGTTTTGGTCAGACAAGCTAATGTTTGCTAACATTGTAAAATGAGGCAAGAAGGAAGTAGGATGCTATGTGTTACCACTAGGTGGAGATACAAGCTAATAAAAACCCCTGACTGCAGTCCCTCCATCCGTTCCTTAAAAAGTGCTGTTGGCCGGACAGTGCTGAATGTTAAAGCCCGCCTACAGAGCCTGCAGACATCAGACAGGGAGAAACAACTAGACTTCAGGCCTAAAAAAACATCCTCAGCCTGAAATCAAGTCTCTTAGCCAGCTGGCATCCTGCCCTTTCTCAGGCTGCTGTTCCCACAGGTTTCTCTCTCTCTCCCTCTCTGTGTGTGTAGGCATGATAATATCAAAACAGGTCAATAACCATATTTCAGTAACTTATCACCCTCTGTTCATTTCTCGTTTTGTTCGTTTGTTCATTTGTTTTTTCTTTGCACAGTGACATAATTGAATATGTTGTGAATTAGTTTAATTTAGATTTAGAGCAAATTCATATGCTTGCAATCTGCAAACAGGGTATGTGTTTTTTCCCCATTAGCTCAGTCCATTTAATTTACCATATGACTGTTAAATAAAAGTATCTCCACTCTTATGTTGTGACAGTAATGTATTTGAACTATTTTTGTGGATAAGTCCTATTTGTAGCACTTTGTTCTGTGTGCCTTCTTTAACAGAGACAGCAGCACACTATCCACAGGACAGACATGAGCCATACTACTCCAGTGGCAGGTGTGTATCACAGTTTTATAGTACAGAGTTGTTCCTTTATTAATGTTAAAAACAACAAACATGAGGGTTACTCTGGGTTTGATGGCTGATAGACTGACTCCAATGGCACAAGACCTGATTAAATAATATCTACAGTATTGTAAACATTACCCATGTTGTTAGTAATGTCAGGAGACAGTTTGTGTGTGGTTGATTTATTTAAAAGGAAAAATCCCCTTCATAAAAAAAAATTTATCTCAGGTCTTTTGATGGATCCATATTGGTGGATAATTTTTGAGCTTGTTCAGCTGTAGCATTCTTTTTGTTCCCTATTGTAGCATAGATCAGTATTGGGACGTGTCACTGGACATTGGACAGAAATCAAATTGTAGTGGGTTAAGTTTGGAGAAATAATTGACATGCAAACATGGTTTTAATACATTAAATTCTTCAATGGTTTGTACTCTCCTCATTTTCAAGATTCTGTTATGGCACCTGTTGAAATGTTTTTCCATCACCTACAACAAAATACAAAAGGAGAGAAGTGCTTGTAAAAGAATGTTGTGGCATCCTTCCAGTGGAGTTGAGCCACTTGTACTTGTACAACCTCTGCCAAGAAACACTGAAGCTGTTCTGGTGGCTGTAGTGACACCAAATGCCCCATTTAGACACTTGATACTTGTGTTTCTTCTATTTTGGCAGCTGCCTGGCAACGGGCAGTTAGACCTGCCCGTGAAAATAATCTCTATCTAATTTTACCGAAATTTAAGTGCGACTTTTATTGTTTTGTAAGACTGGGAAGTTAAGATAGTGTTTGATTACTTTGCAGCATATTCTCTTATCTCAAAGTAACTTGCGTCAAAAAAAAAAAAAGAATCACCCTTCCAGAGGTGAATGAGTGCATGTACTGTGCATGTATGTGTGTCTGTGTGTCTGTGTGTCTGCGTGTGTTTGTATGTGCTGATGGAGGTTATTATGCTGGAGTGAATGGGGAGCCTCCAGCTCTGTCATTCATCCACATTTCAAGAATATAAAGAGGCTACATGCTCCACATTCTACTGCTCTCCTCTCCTTCTCTGTGCTCTCCTCACACAAACAGTGAGACTAAAGTGGGTTATGCTGTTTGTGTTTGTGTGAGTTTGTGCACGTACGCATGTTCGTCAGTGGAATGAATGGACTGAAGTGGGGTGTGTGTAACAGCAGAGAACTATGGAGAATAGCAAAGAAAACTATTTAAATGCTTGAAATTCAAGCACCTTTTAGTGTACCATAGCAGCATTTTTGCACATCTTAGTCCATTTACTGCATATTCAGTCTATGTTGATGTTTTTAATAGTATGCTATATTGTTATTGTCAAGCTGTGGTGTCATTACGGGATATTTAAGTGTAGCTTAATTTGAAAAGTCTTTGCTTCTTCACCACGCAAAATTTAGTATCTTACTTAAAAGCAAATGTAGTAGATAATATACTTTTTCTCAACAACCTCTAAGTAGTTGTAAATATATTTACATATCAAGCAGATATAATTTGAAACAAATGATTGTCTTAGAGGTATGAAATGCATTTAAAAAAATCTGAGACTTTTATTTACTTTGGAAAAGGTGTGACACTCAGACAGTTCATGATTTGTGCTTAATAAGCTAGAACGTGCAAAAACACTGGCACGGCGCAACTGGCTTATTCAACATTAAAACACTGAAGCAAGTCGCAGACTCATTCAGTTAAACTTCATGTTCAGGAGGCAGCATGAAAGAGACAAAAAGTGTCAGGCCATGAGAGATACAATACAGAAAGAGGCCAACATGGAGAGAGGGAGAGTCTGCTTTCCCAGGCTATGCATCAGGAAAGTTGTATTTTTTACACCATGACCACCGCATAGCCCTTTCCTGGGGAAATCCGAGACAAAACCGAGAGAGGCTGCTGAGGGGAGGGAGAGGGGAACAGGAAAACTAGCCTTGGGAAGAAGGGAGGGAGGTAGG
The DNA here is from genome assembly GCA_029783645.1 of Ctenochaetus hawaiiensis. Classification (NCBI taxonomy): domain Eukaryota; kingdom Metazoa; phylum Chordata; class Actinopteri; order Acanthuriformes; family Acanthuridae; genus Ctenochaetus; species Ctenochaetus hawaiiensis. The sequence goes on from JAPZDY010000011.1 coordinate 9,781,863, forward strand.
GGGGCAGGTACAGTGGAGCCCACACAGCATGAGTGATAGAGAATGAAGCTGGAGATTTTGGGAAGGCTCAGGGGAACACATGCACATGCAGATAGACACAAAAACATAATGCACACGTGCAAGCCTATATCTCCTCTTGTTTCTAGGCCCTTTTACCCACCTTGGCCTTCCAAAAACCGTGCCCGGAGAGTTGTCTCTAGAGTATTTTGGCTGCAGATTCAGCTGGAATGCAGAGCTAATGCCGGGTTCCTCTACTATCCAACCAGCCTCAGCTGTTAATCCGATGTTATGGCTGCTCTGCTATGCCTGTTAAAGAAATAATATTTGACGTTATGGCTACTCAGATATGCCTGTTTTAACGAACAGTATTTCCAGTATATCATGTTACATACAAGCTAAAATTTAGGTTGAATATAAAGCATGTTATTTCAAGACTGTTGGGCAGTGTATTTGACCTTTTATCATCATGAATTTTTATCATTTTAAGAGCGAGAGCAAAAAACATTTCAGTTTTTTAGAATAGTGTTTTATGAATTGCACCAACTTTATATGCAGAGCAAAGTGAAGGCTGTTAATGTCAGGAAGAGTTGATAAACAGCATGTGTCAAAGCAGGCAATGGTTGTCACTGGGAATTTTTTATTTTTTTGCCATAGAGGCTTCAATGGAAAAGTTAAATTTTAGGAAAAATTACTCACTTGTAATATCTGTCTACATATTATAATTTTTTTCCAGAACTCAATCCTGAAAATTAGTTCTACTCTTAGACCAAAGGAGCCATCAGGTGGCTCGTATGCTTAAAACAACAACTAAAAAAGGCCAATAGGTGTGATTCCTTGACAGTTTGATAGAGGTCAAAGGTCAGAGTGAAACCCCACCTCATCTGTGTGTGTGTGTGTGTGATCCCGACAGGTCTTGACCCTGGCATGCTGAGAGACGAACTGTTCGAGTTATGGAACCGGAAAGATCTGCAGACGGTGAGAGTTCACTTTCACAGTGTGTGTCAGTGCCGTACATGCAATATTGAGTATGTGTGTTTACAAAGGTAGAGATGGAGCCTTTGTGTGTCTGAAACAGAGAGAGAGAGACAGCAAGAGGTCTTGGATGCCGGCATGTTTAAATGAAGCTCACCAGAGTGTGTGACTGCATGTGTGCTTGTGTTAATGAGGAAACCAGAATGTCTGTCAGTAGGAAGGAAGGAATTTGCATTGCAGTGAATGAACAGGAGATCTGTGTGAGGAGGATATTGAGTGGATGACATCTGTTTTGCCAATTAAGACACAGAGGAAAGCATTTTCTCACACAGATATTATTTTCTTGTGTAGGAAGTTTCTAAAGCCAGAGTTGGCCTTCTTTAGCTGAGCCCTAAAATGTGTGACAGGTCTCTGTTTGCTGGGGCTGGAGAGGGAAGCAAACTGTTTGTGTTCACTGGCTACTTTGTGTCTGCTTTTCTAAAAATGGACTAGTCAGTTATGCCTGGGACACACTGCCTGCGTGAGCAGTGCATGTCCCTCACTGAACTGCCAAAAATAAGATTGAATTGATGAAAAGATAAGCTGTAATGTTTTATACATCTTGCTTTCCCTCCCTACAGTTGCAGTTTTAATTCACACCACTCCCCCACCTTTCTCTCCCGCAACAGCTACGTTTGGCAGCCCTCCAGGGCTTTTCAAAGCTGTCTGATCCTCTAGAGGCTTTGTTAACAATCTTGGAGAGCAGTCCAGGCAAACAGAAGGGTCGGAGCCACACCTTCGGCCATCACATCCTCCTGGAATTCCAGACATGGATAAAGGAACATCCGCAGGTAGATGAGATTCATCAAACACTGGTGGTGGTATTTAATAGCCAAAAGCAAAGATCTCAAACTTTTTTCACACACACAAATTAGACCAAGGATCCCCCATATATGTTATTTTTTCTTTCAGGGTTTACCATCTGTTAAGAATTTGGCTTTGAGGTGTTTTATTACGGAAACATATGAAACCAAGATAGTCATACATTCTGTCATTCTATTACTTATTTATGGATATAGTCATAATAATTAACTAAACATATAAAATGTGTTGCACTGCTATCTCTGTAAACAGGCAAAAGACAAGCATTATATCCCATATAAGTATATATATCCTATAAAAGTCACTTGATCGTGAAGGACCAGTGAGCAGGATTTAGTGCTCTCTGGTGGTTATGATGCGGAGTGTAACCACCTGAACATTCCTCCACTAATTCTTTTCTTCCATGTGTGTAGAAGAGCCTAAGGTGGCCACAAAACTCATGAAAAACACGAATTGTGCTTCCCACAGGCAGCACATCGTCCATTCTTAGCTACTGTACAAACAATGCTATATTGCAAACTCCACAGAAGAGGACCTACTCCCTCTGTAGATATAAAGAGCCCATTGTTATAGGATGCTAAAAAACTCAATGGAACTTTTTCTGAAGTGATTATACACAAGTCAAATATATAATAATGAATATTATATCACTTTCTGCCAGTAGGTCCTCCTTAAACTTACAAACTGTACCTTAAAGTTGTCTGATTGCTTGAACAACATTTACAAAAAAAGCAATGTTTTTCAAACATGATGTCATCATATTAATCTGGGGCATTTATGTGAAGTGAGTGAACCAAAAGCCAGTTTCAAGATGGCATCTAAAAGTAGAAGAAAAGCACATGGATCATAGAAACTATTGCAATATGTTGTGCATTTTTATGACTTCATGCTGGTGACAGCTGTTTGCGATGCATTACTTATCAGGTGGTCCCTCCATCAATGCGCCCGTCCACTTCTAATGGACACAGTATCTAAGGAGCACCTTGAGGAAATTTCTGCCAATTTGGCACTAAGTAGGACTCACATTGTAGTCCCCCACACACTCTTTGGTTGTGCTCATACAAAGCTTCAGGTGACTCTCTGAACCATGCAATGAAACTCTCTACCAGTCCTTTTTTTTTTTACAAGAAGATTTATTTCAGGAACTTAACATTTTCTCATCATTTTGTCCCTCCACCAGGTGACCCTGAGCTCATTCTCAGAACAGCAAGCATTAGCACTTCAACATCGGGCTCTGCATTTACTAACAGATACCCAGCCCAGCTTTGTGGACAGTCTCATAGACATCTATCAGCTCAGTTCTCTGAATCCAGCCATACTCCGACTGCACATCATAGGGATGCAGGCTCTTAATTGCTACAAAGAGGTGAGTGCCTCATTTTAATGTTAACTTAATGCTGGAACAAAGGATTTTCTGTTTTGATTGAGTTTTCACTTTGCTCTTTTTTTCCAGGCAGTAGTGCTCAGTATAAAACTGCACTTACAGAAAGAACTGAATATGGAGGAGGTGAGCCAAAGCATTTTCAGCAGACATGTCTCTGTTACTTTTGTACACATTTATTCCTAGGCAGTGGCATGTGTAAGCATACTTAAGATGTGTTAGATGTGAACTTTTCAAAATGGTTTCTCCAAGATTTCTAACCAAATTCCAAAACTGTCATCTCCAATTTTCTCTTTAGATGTGTGTGCCGCTTATCTTACAGAATAAGTTGCCGTTGGCAGAATCCTTTGTCGCAGGCCATAATCATTTGGAACAACAGCTAGTGACACTGCTGGACTCGTGGTGCCACCCCAACTTCAGTGTAGAGAACATAAGCAAGTATGGAGGATGTAAAACAATATTGGACCCATATATGTGTAGGCACCCATGTTCTGCTGTATCATATGGTTGAGTCTGCATGTGTTTCCACAGGCAGTTCCCTCGGCTCTCTGTGTCCAAACACTGCATGAGCCAGATTCAGCCCAAAATGCTCACGAAACAAGTCTTCCGACTTATGGAGAAATTTAACATTGACCAAGGTGTGTGCCTGTCATGTGTAGTTGATCATGTATACATGTACACCTCAGGCAGAAGTGATTGTAACCTTGTCTTTTGCACCCAGGACTGTGTCCCAACGCTCTGCACAAGAGGAGATTGGACTCTTTGCGTTACCTCATGTACACAAGGTTTGTGGAGGTAAGTGATGCAGCAGGCTTCCTGTTTTGTTTTTTTTTTTTAACATCACAATATGTTATGAATATATGAATGATTAGCAACAATGATAATACTTCATGATGGCAGCAGACGTCCCTTCTTGTTTGGTGTTAAGACTTCTTCATTTCACTCTTTCTTTATTGTTTTATTTTATGATTGACCACCATCTCAATTGACTTTTGCTCAGAGTAGCAACTGTTTATCATTTAATAGATAAGTTGATGAACATATCATTGATCACTTACTATTTTAATAACTTACCTATTGTTTGAGTCATTTTCAACAAAAGAACTACTGAAAATTTGATGGTCCAAAACAGCAAATCATTAAATATTGCTAATAATTGAAAGTCAAGTCCATAATGAAGAAAAAGGTTCCAGCCTTATTTCTGCTTATCTATGTAAAGTTCTAGGAACATGTTTCTGACCTGAGTATCATTCAGTTTTGCTTCTTTCACTGGAAAGAAAAGTTAACAAATAAGAAACTTTTTTTTATACTACAGCTTTATGCCTTATTCAATTTCAAGATTGTACTCAAAACTTAATAATCACTGTGTGATCTCTTTGGAGGATTTCCTGGAAATTGCAAAATGTAGGTTTAAAGAGAGTGGGGACTTGGCCTCTTGTGTACGGTTGCAATAACTTACAAGAAGAAAATAAAGACTTTTTTAGAAAAATGTTTCAATCTCTGAATGCTAAGACAACACACTGCAAGGAAATATGTAGAACCCATGGGCTTTCTTAAAGTTGTTTTACTACAATAACTCTTTTTAAGATTGAATTAGTTCTGTTTTTATTAAGATATGTTTGCAGTGTCTTTACCCCAAAGCAACACTGGGGTTATTTATTTTTATTTTATTAAGTTAACACATTTTCATCAAAAGAATAATATGGCATGCAGAAGTATGTACATTCCTTGTGTCTTAAGGATTTAATTGTATCTTAGAAATGTTTGTTTAAAGTCTAATTTTTTTTTCTGCTCAGATCTCATATTCTTGTTTTAGTTACAAATATGTCAACTTTAATCACCATCAGCATTGTCTTAACTCCACCATTTTACAGCCAATAAAAGCCAATAACAGATCTCAGTGGAAGTTGAGTTTGGGGTGAAGAAAAGATAAAATTTTTAGAAGAAATGACCTGTTTGATGCACTTTAGGTTCTTTAAAAATGAACATTAGGCCAAGGTTTGTGGGTTTCAGAGAAAGCATGTTGTATAAAAATAATTGTATAAGTAATTATATGATGAAATTTTAACTCCCCTTAAAAATGTAGTCAATATGTATTGCAGCTCTTTCACAAGAGTTTACTACTTAACTATGTACTACTGTCATTGTCAAACACTGTCAAAACATGGATGTTAGTGGATGAACTTGTGAAGAAGCTTTTTATGTTTATCCATTATAACAGAAGTACGGAAGCTGGGAGCGGCTATGGTACTGTATTTTTCATCTTGCTATCTCAAGATCATGAAATAAACATGTCATTATCACGAGAAAACGGGTTGTTATCTTGAGATAATGGGATTACATGATAAATTAATGTGTAATCATGAGATAACAAGGCTCATTTTACCGTGGTAATGGAACAAATTAATACGAATTTTGTTATACAGTGAGATGATTAATGCGTGATCTCAAGATAACAGAATGAAAAAAGTTAGAAGCAACCATGGCCGCTCTTGACTTCCATAAGGGAGTGCTGAGAAGAGTAAAAAAAAATTGGCTCATGGCAGTTTTGGTTTATTTGTACTTCAGCCACACCATATAATGGCAAAAAGCAATATCTAGGTCAGGATAATCATCTCCAGAATTAAAATTAAAATTCCATATATTCATTAAAATCCTATATATCACTTAGTATTTTTCATGTTTTTATTACTTTCTTGTCTATTGCCCTTTTTTTCTTTTAGAAAAGCATGACAGAGGAGAACTGGAGAGACCATGTACAGGTAGATATTGCTTGTTTTTATGAATCTATTCATTTACATTGAGCAGTATACTGTGCTGCGCGTATGTGTCTACACCACTGATAATGCAAAAAGTATGTATGTGTAGTACGTAGTGGCAGATGACCTTAAGCTGCAAATCCCATTGGTGGAGATGTTGGTGAAGTACTGTGGTCTCCAGGAAGCCTCTCAGTGGTCGCTCAGATACAACATTCCCAGAGATCGACTGCCCTTTAGGGTATGGGAAACTCAGCAGAGTCTACCGCCTGATCTACAGTAAGTGACAAAATATGCATAAACATATTCATTCATATCCTTTCTCCATGCCACTCACTGCAACGCCAACTCTGTTTTCAGCCCCAGGAATTTAAAGGGCTAATGATTCTGCTTATCAGTCCAGTTCTTTGTCAATTGCACTAATAAGTCCTGGTCAGTTTTAGTTGAACAGACTGTAGCCTGATAGCTTACTGTCCCAACAGTCTGCCTGTCATTATCTAAAATGGATGAAATTAGAGAGTACTTGTTCAGCATTCATTCATTGAAGTTTTCTTAGTCAAAGAAAATAATCAGCTAATCCTTTCTATGTGGTGCTAATGCTATTATAAAATGATAATTAGTCTTGCTGCTCAGCTAGGAAGTTGTACTAGGGTCAAATAAACATAGACGGCAGTCCCAAAATTTAAGCCCATATTGTCCAAACGTCATTTCAGCATTTCGATTGTGTTTCCAACCTCCAACCTTTCATGAAATCATCACTTTACAGACATTGTAGCTACTTCTGTTTCATGAAATGAAACACTTGACTGTCGTGACCCCTTCTTGTTGCAAAGAGTCCAGCAGCAGAAATGCACAAGTTTGATATCTTTGTTTTACAGTGCGCAAGTGTCACAAACAAATGCCAGCATCAATTAAAAGGAACTGATGAGCTCAGAGACATATGATTTTAATAGGTTGGATAATTTCTAGTTCTCACTTCCCATTCCTAGTCACTTCAGACACACTTTTCACTTGCCCTTCAGCCACTGCTGCTCAGTACGGTCTTATTAACAAGCATTTTCACCTGCATTATCTGTTTGACTATTTTGATGGTTTGTGTTGGCTAACATTTGTTTTTTAATGTGTTTTAAAGCTGTTATTAGATTTTAAAACTAAGAGTCTTCTATGGATACTTTTTGGTTCGATATCAAAGATGCCATATATCCCAGTCATTAAGTGTTTTTTCTTATTGGTTTCTGTATCCTTAAAGATGTAATCCAGCCACTCTCACTCTGCATGACTTGACTGCTTTTCTGTCCTCTCTTTTTCACAACTTAAGTCTTCTTTTAATACAAACACACATTTCTTGCCTCTGCTCAGACAGTTATGTCTGAGTGATTCAACACACACTGAGAAGTGGATGCCATCTCCAGCTCACTGTCAGAAGTTCTACCAGGTGCCGCTCACCAAAGACCAGGTCCGTTTTGTGGATACGCCAGAAGCTCTACAAAAGTGTCGAAACATTGTGCTGAAGGTACATTACAGATGAGTACATTTTTCATTTAAAAAAGGGTTTGCATTTCTAGCACAAATAATTGTCGTTATGATAGAGGGTTTTTCTCTTTTGTTTTTTTTTTTTTTGTTTGATGTTTTTTTTGGTGTGTCATCCAACCCGGTCTCTGTTTTTTTTTTAGGAAGGGGCTGTAGTAGGAGTTGATATGGAGTGGCAGCCAACATTTGGTTGCATCACAACCCAGCGAGTTGCCCTGATACAGCTTGCAGTTTCTGACCAGGTTTTCTTATTAGATCTCTGTGCAAATGGATTCTGTCAACACCCAGATACTATTAGTTTTATCAGGAGCTTTTTCTCTCAGAGAAATGTTCTTAAACTGGGTAAGAAACAAACTTGGCAAAAATGAAATGAAATTCACCTAAGGAGTTTCTGGTGATACTTTTGTCTTAAATATTCCTCCTGTCTTCCCCTCAGGTTATGGTATGTCAGGGGATCTCAAGTGTGTCTTGGCCACATGGCATCAATTGCTAGATGAGCCATTTAAGATGGAGGGGATGCTCGATCTTCTTAGTATACACCAAAAGGTAACTATTTACTGCCTTTCAAAACAAACAGTCAGGCAAACAAAATAATTAATCAATTCATTAATTATTTAAAAAACATGCAGGATGGAATTTAAGAAATGTTTTTTTAAACACAAGGAAAAAAGTTTAAAAAGTTCAAGAATGTATTGCTCAGAGCTTTTTATTGTTAGATCTTTTGAAGTTGAGAAAGTTGCTGTTAATTCAACCATAGAAACTGTGTTCCTGGGGAGAAATCAGCACCTGTTTACTTTATTGTCTCTAATACTTTTTGACAGATCCAGCGAGGTAAGGTCAAGAGGACTCAAAATGGACCCAAAGAGGTGCTGGTAGGAGAGAACTCTGCAGAGAAAGGGCTCAGTCTGCTGGTACAACAGGTTCTGGGAAGACCCCTGGACAAGACAGAGCAGATGTCCAACTGGGAGAAACGGCCACTGCGCATCAGCCAAATTAGATATGCAGGTTGGGTTTTATGGACACTCAGAAAAGCATGAGAAGAAGATGACTGCTGTTCTTTTTACTTTAGAATATCAAAGATTACTTTGTTTTTCTACACTGCAAACCTACAAATTCTTCCTCTCATTTCTCAACCTTTACCTCCTCAGTGACAGATGCCTTTTGTCTGCTGGATGTGTACTCCGTTCTCTCCAGCAACCCAGCACACTTTGGACTACCAGCTGACCTGAACAGCATCTCTTCAAGCCAGTCAGAGAAAAGTGGAGATAAGAAACAGAAAAAGAAACAGGCTGAGCAGATGAAAAAAGTCCAAGGCAAAGAGGTCAGAAGTCTACCTGCCACTACTCCTTTAACTGATGTTAAGGATATTTCTAGTAATTTTTATGAGGTTCCTACAGACACCAAATGCTCTGAGGTCTAGAATGTGAAGATGAATGAATAAATATCACAAGTTTCCATGAAGGCAAATACACAAAAGTGAACATGTAACCCACTGAAATTGACTTTTCTTCTCTCATTTTTATGGACAGTTTTCAGATAGACAGATGTTTTTTGAGATTTGGAAAGGTTGATATCATGAAGGGAAACAGTGGCTAGAATCTTTTTACTACTTGATCTGTTTTTGACCCTGACCTTGACATGTTGGTGTTAAACTCTGAATTAGTGTAATATCTCTCAGACTTATAAACTCAAGTGTCACTTCATTTGAACAGACTCTTTGAAACCTTTCTAAGACTTTTTTTTTAAATAAACAAGAAACCAGAGGAAACACTAAGATTTTTCCTTTCATTTGCAAAATTTAAATCCTTTTCTGCACATGACTTCAGAATTTTCTGCACATAACCATGCCAATATTCAGTCAATGAAACATCAACAGGGTTAATTCTAAAATGGAATTTTTCCATAAACTTCGATTATAAATAGGAACCAACCCGTTTTCTAATTATTTTTTTTAAACTATCAACTTGGTTTTATGATAACAGTGAGCTTCAAAGAAAATTTCCAACTGAAGAACCAGACTTTGAACATCTTATCTGCAGGGAAGTACAATACATATTTAACTGAGACACTTGAACAGCAGTTCTTACCACTCCAGGGTTGCAGTTGTACAGCTCACACTGTGCTTTGACCTCCCTGCACCGGGATGCAAAGCAACAAGAAAACCCCCCTGTTGGGATCAGCTAAGTATCACATTATTGTCTCTGTCCATTTAGGAATGTCAGGGGGCTCAAAGGGTCAGTCCCTCTCGCTCTGACACAGAGAAAGACCTCCTGTGTGGCGAGAAGCCCTCAGAAGACAACCCCCCTCTGCCTCCCCAGCAGTTGCGTGTAGTGTGTGACAACATGCTGCAGGGACTCGGGAGGTACTTGCGCTGTTTAGGAGTCGACGTGATCATGTTGGAGAACTCTGACGATCACAGGGTCGCAGCAAAGGTTAGTTAGCAGCCTAAGCTGTAAACAATCACCCAACCTTTTATACAAAAACAGTGAAAACATACAAGAGGATCCCACAGTCAAAATGCTGTACATGTTAGTTACCTAATAATTACATTACTACATTTATGTGTGCTTTTTGTTCTGATGTGTGTTTGTTGTGTGTTAGTTAGCACAAGCTGAAGGACGTGTCATACTCACCTGTGGACAACCATTCCAAAGTGTAAGTTCTAACTGATGTGAATTCATGAATAAATCTTAAATTCACAAACGCTTGTCTGCTTGTATACATGTGCTGTCTCTTTCTCCACATACAGCTGCGATCCCAGGTGGGAGAGGGCCGCTGTCTGTCCCTCGACTGTTCAGAGAGGGCCAAAGACCAGGCTGTTCGAGTCCTAAGACACTTCAATGTCCAGCCCACTCCCAGCGATATATTCAGCCGCTGCCAGGTAGGGAAATTAACATGGGTTGTGAATTCTTACTTAGACTGAAGTGTGTATAACAGCATTGACCGAGTTTTGCGTTGTTCCACTTACCAAAGTGAAGTCAGTGATTATCAATACGTACAAATAGGGAAATGGTGAGTACAGGAAGAACAGAGAATCATATGTTCACCAGCTGATGTCATAAAAAATAGGTCAGCAAAAAAAGAGTAAGGCAAAAGATGACAGACAGCTGGAGTAAAAAAGTTAATTGTTGGTTAATGGCAAATTACATTGTTAAAATTGAAAAACTGAGTGTTATATTTTATGTGCCAAAGGCTACATCTCTGTTTTAGGCATTTATTGGAAGCTTTTGTACTAAACAGCTTTAAGTGAGAGAAGCTCGAGTTCCTCTATTACTGGGAGAAACAAGCAACACGAACACTTAGGCAATGTTTCTGTGGTTTAAAGCACTGCAGAACTTGCTAAGTTCCTGAATTTTGAGAACAAAGTTTGTGGTTGCTGTGGTATTTTGAGTAATGCTGGGTGAAAGGAGAAGCAATAAATACACTATTAGGTAGAATGGAGAAGAAGGACTTAAAAATTTAATTTTACTTTTCTGAGAACTTGTAATGTTTGAAGTGTCGTCACATACCGAACTATTGCAACAGAAACAGAGCTTATAAACGTGGAATGTGACCTCTGGTGAAGGAGCTGAAGTTAGTCAAGAGGTGAAGATCACAAACTTAATGTAAATTAGCTTACCTCTACACACAACTTTGTCTTAGGAACCAAATTCTTAAGGGGCAAAGGGGCTTGACTCACCTTTCCAGTGTTACCTCAGGGCAGAAAATGTTGAAGTCTTCATGTCAGTACAGCCAGGTTTTGTTCATGAATGAGATTAAGATGGTTTGAGAGCGGAGACTTGTTTGGCACCGACAGTAATGTGAAGGTTGGACTGGCTTGATCAAAAGTGTGTGTGTGTGTCTGTTTGTTTGTGTGTCTGTGTGCTTAATATTAGTTTGGATCGACCTCAGTGTCTTCATCCATGATAGATTAATGCCTTCAAATTTTTCTGTTATCACTATAAATATTTAGTCAGTGATGAAATTATTCCATTAATGGGCCCCTTTATCAGCAAATTAATCTATATATCAATTAATTAAGAAATTAGTTGAACCTGAAGGAGACAAAAAAATGGATGTTTTATAGTTTGCATCTTTCCTCAGAAACTTTTATCTGACTTTCATTTGTCCTTGATTAAAGAAACAGCTTTTATATATGGATACATATGAGGGTGCCATGCAGTGCATTATATTTATTTCTGTCTGATAATGCTTCTGGAAGCTAGCAAAGATGTTTGTTAGTCTGTTTGTTGCTGCCAGTCATTGGTGGATTTACGGTACCTGACCTGTAGGTATCTCCATGGGTGGCTGTTTAGGGAAACCTTTTTGTGCTACGATGTTTGTGTTTGTGTGTTTGGGAGAGGAGTATCTTTGCAGGACAGTTTCTACTCGTGGGTGTTCTGCCAGGCTCCTGGTAGGGGGCCCTAAATGTGTCAAGATACAGCAGTGTGTGCATTTGTCTCAGACCCAAAATGTAAAAAAACCTGGACCACCTTGATACTTCCTCCTGCACTAATGATACAATGACGACACAAATGCACTCAGACACACAGACACCAAAACACTATGCTTAACGACCAGTGGCCAAATGGTCATTAACCAGCCTTTACAATCTATTGGTCACTCGTGACACCAATCATATGTACATATATTATGACTAAAGTGGGGCCAAATGGGACTTTAGTGTGGCATACAACTGGTAAAAGCTCCTCCTCGGATCTTTCCCATCAGCCTCAGATGCAAACCTGAAGAAACATTTGTCCCGACTCGTGGATAATATATGTAAAATCAACCTGGTTTCTCTCCCTAAGGCTAAGTAAAAATGTGATTTTAAAAAGAATGAATAAAAAAATAACAAATAACTAACAAATAAAGCTGGACGTGATCTTTCTTTTTTTCTTACAAGTGAGTTAAAGAGAGTTTTTCCCTGGGGGCTTCTCAGTGGCCCACCCAGGCGAAGTTAACCCCTTTGTTATCTGATTGTAAAGCTCTCTGATTATCAATGGATGGGTTAGTTTCTCTCCCTTTGTTTCTCTGTGTTTCTCCCTCATGCACATTCACCACTGATTAATCAGTGTGGAAGAAGAGGTAAAAAAAAACTATAGACTTGTGCACGTGGCTGTAGGGATTGGGCAGAAGATAGGGTTAATGTTTGTCTCTATGTATCAATAGGCCCAACAGAGATTTTAGAGGCACAGGAATGTGTGTCGGCCATGGAGACATCAAGACCGAAAGGACCTCGTGTGTATGT
>JAPZDY010000011.1:9794692-9812608 GCA_029783645.1 Ctenochaetus hawaiiensis
TCAAGACCGAAAGGACCTCGTGTGTATGGGTATTCTTGCATTTTTGCTTATATGTAGGTACAATGAGGAAGAAGAAAAATCCTTTTTTTAATTTTTAGAATCTCTATGGTTTTTAATGGATGCTTCTTATTATATCGTAAGTGTGGCTCTGAAAACCTGACTTCAGAAAAACTGAAATTTGTGTGTCACACTTAAAGAGGAAGAATCATGTTCACTTCAAAGTCCCATCTGTGTGCTGGAAAACAGGACTATGTCATGTATTTGTATAAATGTCAGAATTGTAAACTAGTTTTTATCATTGCTGTGGTAATGGAACTGGTGCATACTGTACATGATCATATAAAATAGATAAGCAAATAACTGAGTAAAGAAATATTAAATGTAGAAAGATGATCATTAAAGTATTATTATTTGCTTAAAAAAATACCGAATACCGGTGGGGTTTTTTTTATGATATGAATTTTTCAGATACCCCAATATCAGTGTGTGTGTGTAGCCTACATAACGTTGGGAACAGCAAGCGGAAAACGTAGCGCCACGGGACATCATTTGAGAGGGGACGGTTTTTGCAGTTGCACTAAGTAAGCACATGGGGACGACGATACAGGTACAACCCCGATTGAGCAGTGTTGAGCAGTGAAGAAAATGGACCAAGGCAGTGTCAGTGAATTTGGAGAAAAAGCAGAATATGAAGCTGAAGATATTTGTTCCTCATGACAGTAAAATAGGTCATTCTATGCCAATTTACTGCAGTAATTCTTCTCTAAATCATCAGAAAATGTGGTTAACTCCCAGTCGTGCATGAAAAAAAGAAAATATCATCATATACCGTGAAACCGATATAATTTTGAAAACTACCGTGATATACATTTTTGGTCATACCGCCCAGCCCAATGAAAGATATAGTTTACTTTGTCCAGAGACTGACACAGATCACAGTGTTGTGATTGTAGGGTAAAAGTAGCAGTCAGTCCATTATAATTTCCTTGTTTAGCTGTACTCTTTACCTCATGCTAATGCTGTTGTTTGTATAGTTTACACACACAGGCACGCACACACGCACGCACACTTTTCTGTTGGGTTTTGCAGTTCCATCAGATGTCACACTGGCCTTTTATAGACATGTTGAGACAACCGAGATATCTTGAGAGATAGACAGACAGTTAACCAAATAAACACACACACACACACACACACACACACACACACACATTTACCATGACATGTATACACACATAAAACCCAAACTGACAAACACATCCTGACACCATCATGCACACACAGGCACCTTAACACCTATACACGCAGCAGTGAAGCGAACACAGACTCAGCCACAGCGGTACACACATTGAGACTCAGTATTAGACACTGTTGCAGCAGAAACGCTGGTTCCCACGCACCAGACTACAGGGGAAGTGAAAACAAGAGCAACAGGAACCGCCACACCGTGAGAGGGAGGGGTGGGAAAGATGGGGGGTTTGGGAGAGGAAAAGGGGAGGGAGGGAGAGAAGTGAGAACAGAGGTGATGGCAGGGAGGTAAAAAAAAGAAAGAGAGAGAAAGGGAATGTTGGTGAAAGCAAATGAGAGAGAGCAAGTAGTTCGAGATAGGGAGAAAGACAAAAATAACTGATGTAGTTTAGACGGCATTGCAGAGATTGTGTAAGAAAAAATCAGTTTGTATGCAAGTGTTTGCTGATATGGAAGAGTGAGAGGAAGAGAGAGTGTCTGAGAAAGGTGGCATCGAAGGAAGAGGAGGGGTAAAGGAGGGTGAGGCGATAGAAAGACTTGTTGTCTGTCCTTTGATCTACAAAGAGAGCCGCGGGCTGAGAAACTGGAGGAATGTGTTGAGGTTGAGACACGTCTAAAGTTACCCTTCACTGGTCCTGTGTGTATGTTTTTGCATGTGTGAGTGAAATAGTGCTTGGCAGTATGAGGATGTATGCAGTGTTTTAAATCCAAAAGAAAACAGAAGACACGTTTATAGACTTGTATGTTCTCACACCTTGAGTCTTATTTGTTATTTTGAACACACATGCACACAGTGCTTGTTTTTCATGTTGTAGCCACAAGCATGCACAGTGTCACACTTCAGTTGCACTTGAAATGTAACCCAAAGGCGCAATGCTACATCTCATGTGTGTCTGTGTGTGTTGAGTGTCTGTGGCGTCTCCTGCATGTGTGTGTCTCCTTCGGTGCACGCACCGTTTTTTTTGTGATGACAAAACGAGGGGTCAAATTTGTGCGTCCCGCCGTTTTTCCCACTCTCCCTCCCCTCTCCGGAGACAAGAGGGGAGCGACAGAGGAGGAGATGGGGGGGGGGCATTCCATAGGCACGCCAAGACATTCCAAGGGAAACCATCCCAAATATTTCCCACTGTGTGTGGTGAGGGCTTCACTTCTCCTGTTACACACACATTCACACACATATGATTGAAGAAAGTGCTAAAAGTGAGCACACAAACACACACATTGTGAAACAGTGCTGCTCACACATCACACAGGTCACTCATACACGCACATAGATAGTTAGTGACCGTTGGGCAGCCTGTTTGTTCGTCTCCTTTGTCTGTTTTTCGTCTTGAGGGGCGACGTGCTGTCGCTCTGTCTGTCTGTCTGTCTGTCTGTCTGTCTGTCTGTCTGCCTGTAGGGGAGCCAGATCAGGAAAGGCCACTGTAAATTGTTGTGTCACTCCAACATGTGGGTTTATGAATGAATGAGTAAGTGAGACATGATCACCAATAAAGCTTTCACTTTGCTTTTCTGCTGGCACTGTTTATTGTATAGGTGACTTCTTTACTGGAATGAGATGTTGACTCGGTGAGTAAGTGTTCCTCAGAAATATGAACTTTTTCCTGTGAGCTTCATTGGAATACACTGGAATTCATGAAGAAGTCAATATGAGAGGAAACACTGAGTTACCATTATTGAGTGGTCACATTCGAGGTTAAATGTTAGTCATATTTTTTATAATATGAATGGAAAAGATTTATCTGATTATTAGCAGGAAATCAGACACTCATTAGGCCTGAGAGTGGGGAAGAGTTTACCAACAGCCTAGCGTCAGTGTTTTAGCTGTCAGCATTTACACCACAATTTCTACATGAATTGCATTTTCCAGATGATAATGATATTTTCCGATAGAGCTTTATAATGATTTACCAAATTGATGTGATGTTACATGTAATAACCATGGTGGGATTTTGGTGGAAGTAGCAGTTAAACGTCGATTTTGTGAAACATAGGCAGTTTGTTTTTGGAAGTTTAAAAATCCCACAGAAAAAACCGTCAGCTTGTAAAAAGTGTCCCTGACTCATTTTGAAGCTGATTCTCATGGCTGAGCAGACACAATAGCAGATACACGTTCACACACATACACACAGATAGATAAGAAAGAAGATGAGCCATCACTCACTAAGCATCTGGTCTTTAAGAAATCATGCCTGCTCTTTTTTCCCACAGTCTAGTTGGCCCCAGGATAGCATAGCAGTGCAATGACACCTGTGTGTGCGGGTGCACATGTGATTTGTATCTGCCTGTGCGTGCGCAAGTGTGTGTCTGCTTGCTGTGTGTGAATTGTTGAGCCAGCTTCCCGCGTCTTCCAGCTATCTCTGTGAGGACATGTTTTATATACCAGTATATCTAATTATATTAAATATTTTGTAGACATTTTTCTGTTTATATTTTAGAGCCCTATATATAATGTATATACAGTTGATTCACCTAGCTAAAGGGTACCATCCATGACTTGCAGTCATGTAATTCTTTTGCAGTTCAACACCACAGGTCAGCTCCAGCACCTGTGTTGTCCTTTCCAGACTCTAAGGAGCTAAGCTCTGTCCCAAGATGAACCGTGTATCCAACCATGTTTATTCAAACAGCCTGTATTATTCAAACAACCTCTTTGCTGGCTTGTTTGCAAACTGCCAAAAAGACAAGATGGGAAAAGGCCTTTAAGTAAAGACAGCAAACCTACCATTTAAATAAACTCTGACTGGTGATGCAATGCCTGAGACATGGCCTAGGTATTTTTTTCATTTCTTCCTCTTCTACTCATCAAGTCTCACCTTCTGCTTCCATTTTCTCTTCTTCTGCCTGTATTTTCCTCTCTCTTTCATATTTGCTCATTTCAAGTGAACACAGTCATTTTTAAATCTCTTATGGTTTTGTATGAACCATTTTTAACATAAAATAATTTACATTTTTTTGCTAGTTACTTTCCATCTGCTGTTCCTTGGCAGGTATTCAGTGTCATTTTAAATGCATATCAGAATTTGCATCGATGCAACAATCAGCCTGGGCCTTCTTAGACAACACAAGGGTAAAATTGTAAAATTGATTCTACAGCAGCACTTTATTGTTTTGCTGTTCACAAAACCTTTCTTAGTTTTGCCACCACACCTTCTCTAATTCCCATTTACTAGTTTCCCCTCTTTTGCTCCCCAGCATTTCTTTCTCTCCCTCCCTCTCTGGATCTTATTCTCCCCCTGACCCTCCACTTGGCCCCCTCTCTCTCTCTCTCTCCATCTCCCCTGCTCTCTTCCTCACCCACTGTTCTCACCCTGCCTCCATGCTTTGCTCCACTCCCAGTCTCACTCTCCTCCGTTTCAGATTAGCCAAGGCGAGGAATCCGGTGCAGCCGGCAGCTGGAATGTCCTGTTTGTCTTGCTCTGTTTGTGCGTGTGTGTGTGTGTGAAGTTGGTGAGGCTGGTGCTGCTTTTTGATGTGTTCCATTGTCTGAGAGCCAAGCTGCTTCCTGCCCCTGCTTTCCCCAAAAGCCTGAGAGAAACTGAGAGGAGGAAAAAGAGAAGGAAGGGAAATTGCCAGAAATATTGCAGTTACAGGTTGAGATGGAGAGAGGGAAGCATGAAGGTGAAATAAGTAGGAGAAAATAGCAAGGGTCCAGGGGGGAGGAAGATGGCTAGGAAGAGAAGGATCAGGCAGGAAGTAATGGAGGGATGGAAAAGGGAGGAGAGAGTTAGAAAAGGGAGGAAGAGAGGTGAGAAGGAAGGAGGGAGAGCTTCAATAGGGCTTTTCCTCCAAACACCAATACAATGAAGCAGTGCGTAATTTCCCATGTCACCCACACCCACACACACACGTACACACAAACATACACACACACTTTCTCATAGCTGATAAAGCTTTATTCTATATTCAGGTAGTTCAGTACTTTCTCATACAATATCTCATGTTTGCTGTTTCTGCAGTCTGTGTGTGGTCTGACACTGTGGACAGCACAGACTGCAGATATCAGAGGATGTGATATTATAGGCAAAAAAAAAACTGAGCAAAACACTGCGATAAAGATAAGAGAAGAGATGCACCAGAAGAAGAAGACGTCTATGAGAAGCAAGAAATTTTAAAAAACAATTCCAAAGTAATAGAACACTAAAGGGGGAAAAATGGCTCAAAATGCCATTTGGATGCATGTTATGTATGTGGTACATTTTCCTGTGAAAGTGTGGACATGCATAAATCATTCAACATGTGTTTTTGTGTGTGTGTGTGTGTGTATGTATGTGTAAGTGAGTGTGTGTGTGTGCAAGTAGCTGGCCGGTAGAGGGGTTTCGACGGGGCAGAGCAGAGCATTCCTGCTGGGTGGTGATGTCATGAGAACTAGCTCTCTGCTCGCAGACAGACAGCCCTGTTTATGTTCCCTTCCAGAGGAGAAACCACACTGTGTGTCTGAATGTGTGAGTGAGTGTGTGTGTGTTTCTCTCTCTCTCTCTCTGTCTGACTGCGTTATTGGCTCATGGGGGAGGTGGGGAAGCCGAGAGGAACTCGAGAGGGTCTACTTTCCCGTGCCGCTTAGGGAGAGGGAACCACTTACTGATGCCTTCCTCTGAAACATACACACAGAAAGAGGAAGTTTCTCATGTTTTTCAGAGCACAGTAGCTGCACCACCAGACTGTGCTGCTGTGAGTGATTGCCCTCTGCTTCTAAATAGTCTCTTAAGGGAGGCAAATTTCTTTGCAGAATAATAACCAAGCTTGGGTCAGCTAATGGCAACAGTACCACACAGAAAACACATATGAACCCATTAAAAACACATTATTGTTCACTCTGCTAAATAACTTCCAAATGCATGCATTTTTTTAGTATAAGTGTGACTTGACTATGAAAACTAATTGCCCAAAGTAGGTCAGAGATGTGCTGATTAGAAATTTGAAAGTACAGATTTGTGAACAATTGGATTCAATTTATTTTCCCAACTCATGCATGTGGACTAACGCAACCATCATGTCTGGATTCCAGGGGGCATACCCACAAATCTTGCTGCCGCCAATGAAATTTGAAATCAAATAGGTAACTTTAGAAAAATGTTGTGAGAACTAGCTCCAGCAATCATGTTTTGAGAAACTCAGATACTGCTGGTATGACTGTCTTTGCGTCTGTGGTCACGGTATAATGATTTCTCTTGCGATAGTGAAATGTGATCTTCAGTCTTTGGGGCTTAGTGAATCATAGCTCAGTCTCCCACACTCAACACGCAGTGCAACATAGCAAAACCATCTGAAGTCAGTCTGCACACATTTAGAGTGATAAAGAACTCTTGTCAACCATGCTAATACCTGCCAGCGAGAAATACCTGAGAGGTTTACAGCAAATTTTCCAAACTTTTCCAAGTTTAAACGCAAAAGAAAAATTGATTGCTTACCCAGGACCCAAACTTACAATAATACATCAATGACTGCTTTAACATCATACTCAACTCTAGGGAATGCAATAAAAAAAGAAAGCAGTGACTTCTTAATTCACTTTTCTTTTTATTTTATTGCCAACAGTATGATCAAAAGATATTTTAATGTCATGTCTTGTTAACTTAATTTAATTTGTAAATATACAGCCATTCCAGCCTGCAGTACATTCCAAAAAAGTTTGGATGAGGGAAACTAAGAAAAAGTACTGGGGTCAAATAATTAAAAAACAATGTGATTTGAAACAGGTGAGGTCAGCAGTTGATTGTAATCTTGATTAAATGATTAATCAGGCATAGAAGCTGCATCCAGGAAAGGCATGGTCTTTGAGGAGCAAAGATTGGCTAGACTGGATTGCTAGTTTTTCAGAAAATGCAGTAGCAAATCATTAAAACGTTTTAAAACAATGTTCCTTAAAGTAAGACAGGAAAATATTTGGGTATTTAATCCACTACAGTGCTTAATATAATTTTGGATTGATTTCATTGCAGCAAGGGCTGAAGCATATTGTTGAAACACCCATCGTCTCTGAGCATTGACACAATGTTACTTCTAGGACCTTTTTTCATCTATAGCTGATATAAGCACATGGGCTCAGGATTACTTTGGCAACCATTTCTCAAACAATGAAACAATGCCAATTTAAACTTTACTGTGCCAAAAGGAAAGGTCTATGTTAACTGTATCCAGAGACACTGTTGACTTCTCTGAGCCCAGAGGCATCTGGAGTAAGCCATCACACAGCGGAAATGTGCTTTGTGGTCACATGAATCAGTATTCCATGTCCTTTTTGGAGGAGATGGAAGCCGTGTGCTGCAGGCCAATGATGAAAGGGAACATCCAGACTTATCCGGGGTCCAGGGTCTGTCATGGTATGGGCTTGTGTCAGTGCCTTTGGCAAAGGCAACTTGCAGTTCTTTGAGGGCACTATTAATGCTTAAAAGTACATGAAGCAACATGTACTGCCATCAAGACAACACATTTTCTAGGGACTCTAATGCAAATTCTGACAAGACAATGCAAAACCACATTCTGCTTGAATTACAAAGGCTTGGTTATATGAGGGAGGGCACAGGTGCAGGACTGGCCTGTCCCTGATAAAAAATATGTGTTGCATTTTAAAAAGCAAAATACAACAATGAGGAGTAAGTACTGTTGCACACCTTAACAACTTGTGTGAAGGTAGAATGAGAAAAAATTTTGGCTTTAACACTTGATCCTTTGGGGTCTGAAGTTACTGAAAGTGTTGTGAAAAGTTATGGCAACACTACAAAGTTATGAATGCTTTACTGACCTAACTTCTATTGAAATATTCAGTATTAGAATAAGTACCTAATTTTTAAAAAAAAGTTTAGAAAATTCACATGGTAAGACACATGGTAGGACAGAATGATTCAACAGCATCTAGCTTTTTTATTGTTTTGATGTCTTACCACGCGAATTTTGTGCAATGTTCTTTAACTGCCAATGTTTATGAACGCTTCCTTTCACTCTTGTTGTATTTATGTCATGCAAGCGATTGAG
The DNA here is from genome assembly GCA_029783645.1 of Ctenochaetus hawaiiensis. Classification (NCBI taxonomy): domain Eukaryota; kingdom Metazoa; phylum Chordata; class Actinopteri; order Acanthuriformes; family Acanthuridae; genus Ctenochaetus; species Ctenochaetus hawaiiensis. Next base: position 9,802,916 of record JAPZDY010000011.1, read on the forward strand.
AGCAAAGGTATCACAGTAGTCATTCTAAACGCTGCCTCAATCAAAGAGAGTGAAAATATTTTTAGGGTGTGATGTTTTTTCACCATCTGAGCTAATTAGACCAGTAAAGCAAAACATTCTTTTACTGTTTTAATCAGCAAAATGAATTCACATATCATAGCATCGCTATATGTTCTATTCCTTCTTCCTCCTGTGACTCAAAAAATGGTCCTAAAATGCTTTCTCGGTCCCATCCCTAAATTTGGTAGATGCTGGTTTAGGGTTGTTTTTATCATAACTCTATGGCACACGGGCCTACTTTAGTTGCTTTGGTTACTCCTCCACATGCTGTCATGCTGCATGTGGAGGCAGCCAAGCTGGCTCACATGTGATATTACAAATGAGACCTTTTGGCAGAAACCTTTTCTTTTTTTTAATCTTCTATTTAAAGGGATTTTTTGAACTATGATCTGATTGCTTTGACTTCTAGGAGAGAGAATAACTTGACTGTAGGTTTAAGCCAAGAATATTATGGTTACATCAGTTTTTGTGAAGGCAAAAAACTCTAAGGCTAACATTGAGCCAGTCTTCTGTTTACTGATTGATTCAGGACTGCTTATTATCCTGTAGTTGACATTAAATCACAAAATTTACTATGAAGTTTGTAGGATTTCATTCCAGTTAATTACATGGCCAAACTGCACCGTGGCACTCACCTCTAGATTGTAGAAAATTATTAGACTAAAGGTTTACGATTAGGGATGCAGGCATATTTTTCACATATTTATGACACCGTTAGAGGCTGTGGTGGACATTCGACAGCAATTAAGTAGTATCTGGGAAGAAAAGTAACAAGTACGAGGCAGGTGTGTGCTTATTATGACAACATCCATTATGACATGAGGGACTTTTAGGGAGCAAATTATGTTATCCTTCCCTGCTATGTTTTTGTTAATGTTAGGTTATTAACTGGATAATTTTAGCTACCTGTCAGCACACAGTTGCTGTCTCTCACTATGATGAATGTGTGTGGTCTGTTGTCTATGTGCTTGAAGTCACATATACATAGAAGTATTGAAACTCTGTGTTTCTGAGTGTCTTCTTATCTCTGATTTTTATTCTATCCACCAATCAGGACCTGATTTACATCTTCACTGTCACGAGAATGTGGTTAGACTGACAGTTATACCTTCACACCAAAAGCCTAATTTGTTTTTGGGGTTTTTTTTTGTTATTGTTTTTTAGATACCCCACTGTTTGTGCATGCTGTGTGTTAGTGCAAGCTTGTGTGTGTGTGCGCAGTTTCCAAGAATAAGTTGTATCAACAATTAAATTTAAACCTCATGGAGACAGAGATAATACATGGTAACCCCCAACATAGACTGCTCAGTCACTGTACTTTATTGTTTGTGTGTCGTTTTTATGCTCCTGTAATGTTTTGTGCTTGATTGTGTGTTTTTACCGTTTATTTTCTGAATGTAGGTCTGTAATGTCCGTGAACATTCTTAAATGGTCTATTCTGGGAGTTGTGTCAAGTTTTGCTGTTGGTTCCTCCATGTTTAGGTCTTGGGAATGAGAGGCCAGCTCAGCCTTAAAACTTTCAGTGAAGTCTTGCTGTAATTCTTCCTAAAACCTTTGCTTTGCGTGATGTGATGCTATCAGGAGGTGAGAAGTATGTTTGCTTTGGGAGACGTGGGTTTGGCAGACACACACTTGTGCACATTTTCTCAATTTTGTTCACTCTTTCCTCTCTCTTACTTGTAGAGTCTAATTGAAGTGAAAGTCTTTGCATGGTGGGAATGGTTACAGGCAGACACCCCCCTACCCTCAGGGAGCTAAGAGGTAGAAGGCTGGAGAGGTCAGGCTGCTAGGCCTGAGAAAGGCCTAAAAGAGGGGTGAGTGGATAGATAGAGAGGGTAGATGGATGGATTGATTGAAATCAAAAGAGAAATGAGCACAGAGAGCACAGAGAGGAGATATATAACAAACACATAAGCAACAGATGGGAAGATGGAGATGGACTGAATATGGCTTGGTATTGTAAGTTTTAAAAAGGGAGAAAGGAAGATAAAATGAGAGTGAAAGCCAAGCCTTTGGATTTCTTGGACTTGTAAGCTACTGTGAGACATGCAGGATATAAAAGGGATGGAAAATAGACCACCATTAGGTAAAAAAAAACAACAAAAAAAACAAGATGATGATGATGCACATCTTGCGTCTTTCCCCATTTCCTCCTTCTCCTCCTCCTCCTCCTCCTCCTCCTCTCTCAGGCCAAGGAAAACTGATGTGCAATGTTTCTCATAGGAACTGGATCCCAGCATTTTAACTAATGTCATGAAGTCTGCAGCATGTGTTTGCATGCATGTATTGTTGTGTGTACTCTCTTGAGATCAGCAGCTTCACATATGCACCAAGTACAACATTACATATCAAACATTTAGTGGGAGCAGTTTTTTATACAGGTCAGCTATGGTAGTTTCTTTTTTTTTTTTTTTTTACATCTACAGATGGGTGTATTTAGTCTGTAAAGTTGTCATTGGAGGAAAAGGCACCTGGCATCTCCTATTTCCTATGATGCCAGGTGCCTTTTACAAAGAGGAGATAAAGACTGGACCAAATGCAAATATAAATGTAGTTACAAGCTCAAGGTAATATAATGTTGCAAACTACAGTTAAGATTTACAAATAACAAGCATTTTAGTGCTCAATCTCGGGTATTTTTATGGACAGCAGTGTGGTGTCAGCCTGATATTGGATTAAAGCTGCACAACTATATGAACTTTTTGAATGCCAGTTGTTCTCATCATCTCATTGCTCTCATTGCATCAACTCATGTTAACTTTTTGACAAAATGTTTGTATTTGCATGTGGGCTTTTAGAGGGTGCGTGATTGCGGATGTGACTGGGTGTGTGGTATGGGTGTAGTATCAGTGTACTGTTTGGGTGTGGGTGTTTGTGGTTCTGGGTGTAGCCTTCTCGCATGGTACGCTGCTACCTAGTAACTGTAAGACTGTTCAAAGTGTGTGTGTATGTGTGTGTTCCTTTTTGTATGTGTGTGTTCATTTGTTTGTGAGTTCGTGAGAAGGAGAACTTTCGGTACATCCCACCAGCTACAACCAAAGCTGCATATTCATCAATGAATTAATGTAGCGACTCAAGCCACGCAGCATCCCCTTTTGTAGGCGGTGGAAACCAGAGGTGACAGGAGTGCCTGAGTACCTGTCTGTCTGGATGATCCCATGGACCTCCTACACACACACACACACACACACACACACACACACACACAGGCCTCCTTGGATGCAGGGAGCCCTTTCTTTCTTTCTTTCCCTCCATTTTCCTGCTGTCTATTTTGGTCAACTGGTGGCCCGTTCCCACAGTGCTGCTGTTCCCATGGTTATCGCGGCGGAGATAGCGAATGGGGGTTGGGGTGGTGGTGGTGGGCTTGACAGAGAGCGGGAGAGACAGCGTTGCTCTGTTAGAAGAGATAGGGGACTCTGTGGCTGTGGAGAAGGCGGGGGCGAGGTGGGGTGGATTGGCGATGGTGGTGTGGGGGTGAATGAAGGGTATGGAGTTCAATGTGTGTGAGTGTGTGTGATGTGTAGCTCCCATGAAGATCACAGGTGACCCATGAGAGTTAGGTCCATGAAGGTTTTCATTAGCTCTATGATTTTTTTTAATTAAATCTGCTTGTCGATGACATTTATCATATTGTCAGTATCTTTAAAGTCGTCGATAAAAAACATCAGTCATATTTGTTTGAATGTATCCGTTCTATTATATGTGAATGGTGGAGGCTTAGAGGCTCTTTTTTTTTTAATTAAGGTCATTATATAATACAGCAATGGAGGTCAACATACACCTTTTGAACCTCATGTGAGGCCCTTGCACCGCGAGTGTATGTGACCCAGTGAAATTTTGAGATGAGGTGCAGTGCAAAAACAGAGGTGGCAAAGGAAGTGAAGAGTAAGGATAGGAGCTGGTGGGGGGGCGGAGGCAGGGAAAGGAGGGAGCACGGGTGGGAGTGCGGGGCTCAGAAAGAGGGACGGATTCAGTTCCCACACTTCTAATTACTGTGTCACTGGAGACTGAAAGGGGACTGCCCTTGGCCCTAGGGAATTTGCTGGGGCCAGTCGCAGAGAGGGAGCAGCGGTGGAGGGAGGGAAGGGGACAGGGGAGGGGAGGGGAGGAAGGGAGCGAAGGGTGGAATTAAAGAGGGTGTATGACACAGGAACTCTCTCCCTCGTCTTTTCTTTCAGTTTTACCTCATTGCATTCACACTAGAGGTGAACCCTCTCACCACCAGTCCCCTCCCTTCCTCTGCCCTAGTACTCCAACCTCTCACCTCCAACCCACTTCTCCTTAACCTTCTCTTACCCTCCTCCAACCTCAGTCCTCTCTTTTCCCTTCAGCCTTTGTTCACCATCGTGTACTGCTTCCTTTTTACCCCCACACCACCTTTTTCTTAACATCCCCCTCTACCTCTCTGTGTTTCTAATGCTGTGTTCCTCTCCCGTGTCTCCTGTTGACATGAGCAAGGCCACCAGAGACACTTTGAAATGAGTTTGAACACACACACACTCACACACACACACACACAACCCTAATGTCTTATTTTGCATCATTATTGCCACTTAACCTCTAGCCCTTCCCCTCTTCTATTTGCCTTTATCTCACCATCCCATAGCCCTTGCGTGTGTGTGTGTGTGTATGTAGTATGTGATGTGTCTTTATGTCTGTTTGTGGCCATCAGCTCTCAGCAGTGGTTTGATTTCAGGTTGAAGCAATGATGCTCTTAGTATCTTACTAAGCATCTCTCTCAATTGTCTTGTGACACAGTTGGTCATTTGTGACCCCTATAAAATCTAAAGCTTATTGTCCTTGTCTATGAGATCAACACCAGCTTTTTGTTGTGCACATGATTCTTTTTCCGAATGAACCAATTTGCTGTTCTGTCGAAGGGATAGACACAAATTTACTATTTTATGTTCAGGATGCAAGTTAGATGTAAATGTGAAAATTTATCAAAGTCTGTTCAAGTTTGAATTTATTGATGAGGCACAAATCCAGCTCAGTTTGGATTTGACATGACAACGGCACTCAGTATATTTTATTGCATCTGACAACCAGAAAGCATGATGATGATTCTCCTACAGGTCATGTTAATTTCTGTGCACAAACAGGAATGTTGGCAATGTCATTTTTAACGGTACTCTGCATACTGCTAGCAGTCAGTAATTGTATCATATAAGGAATTTTTACTACTACTTATTCTTACTGACCCTCCCGGTTCTTGTACTCAGCTAAAGGAGTCATCAGAAGTATTTATCGAAACATAATCCAAAAAAAGATGCAGACACACATACAGTTCTATGCATACTACACAGGTTGTCTGCATACACAGACATTTTCACAGGTTTGACATGTGCAGTCAGTGCTTTAAGTCTGTACAGTGACTCACAGACATGACAGATGAAAAGCTTATGTAAAATGAACTCTCAAAGTCTGATGGATGCAGCAACCGTAAATTGCACATACTGCTTCAGGTGTTGTTCCTCTGTCTAAAGTTATTACTTACAAGATAATGCAATTCTTTGCCCACTCAAAAGGATAAAAGTGTCTCACTTAATCTGCCCCCTTATCATCAGATTACACCAAATTGAGAGACGGTAATGTTTCATTGAGGTCCTGTCTCGTTGCAACATGAATAAAAGGCATGAATGAATCATCCAGCCCTTGCTGTAACAATCTGGCCAGCAGTCTGTGCAGCAGAATTAACCAGAATTTTGACAACTCCAAGTGAAGTCAGGAGAGGGAAGAGAGAAAAAAAATTTAAGATTTATGCTTAAAATGAAGGTGATGCACTGGTTCTCCAGAACAATGCAGCAGATCAAATTAAAGGAAAACACACAGAGACATACCAAGACAATAAAGTGTAGGTCTCCACCACAAATGATTTTGGTAACTTTATACCAAGTTTAGTTCAAGATCCACCACCATGTATATCTTGCTGGTTATGCAAGCATTTGGCTGTCATACAGCAGACACAAAGGTCTGCATGTAAACTGATTTGTTGCTTCCCCACCCGCACTCTGACAGGTCTGTCTGTCAAAAAGCTATGTGGTGCAGACGATTTTTCTCCATTGCCCTTGTGAAGAATAAAACTGACCAGACAAAACCAGACTCACAGAAGCAGCAGCAACCACTGCTGCCACCACTGTCAACATTTAGAGTCCTGAATGAATCACTCTGCATTACAATAAAATTCCCTGCGTGCCTCTACTTACGGAAAAGATGAGAGAGAAAAAAGGGAAAGTGAGAAAAGGGGTGAAGTCGGGGGCTGGATGGTGAAACATGCGCCGACAGCGCCAAGCGTTGTGCAGAGGAATCTGCCAGTGGCTCTCCCATGACGGGGCTCTGTATGTGTGTTCGCGTGTGTGTGTGTGTGTGTGTGTGTGCAGATGCAGTTCAGGTTGATGGATTCAGGTCGGGTAGGTGGAATTTCAGTTTGCAGTGTGTGGGTGTAATGACAGTTTGAGAACTGTTAGCGCTTGTCGAGGAAAGCTGTGGATGTCGTAACAATACTTGGTTGAATGGGTTCATTGAAGGAATGGGAATAATTAGCATATTGAGACAGTTTTAGCGCATAAGGGTACGTAAACGTCACAATGAATAGGCAAACGGGTGGGAAAGCATTTGGAGCACCAGCTCCATCTCTAAAAGACAAATGTTAACTGACAGTTGCATGGTTGCTCTATGTTTGAGAGAACCAGTTGTCTTTATTGCACTTATGACAGCACCACAAAAGCCACCATTTGTCTCCTTGATCATCGTGTTTAGCAGAGGAAAACAGGAAGAGAAAGATCCCAGGGTTTCCCCCAACAATTTACAGTAGCGATATTGGTCACTTTATTCTTGCTCAGTAGGTTGTGATGAAAATTTAGGACGCTTTCTTGTTTCATCCATAAATCTAAAAACAAGGGCTGTTAATGATTTCTCAGGGTCAAACACTATAGTGTGTTTAAGTGGAGCTACTTCATAAAGTTCCAGTACTCAGACTGGCTGTAACAGTTATTATGTGGCTAAAATCCTGAAGTTTCATTCCCGCTCATGACCGTTTCTCTAAATTCTGTGTCTAAATGCAGTCTTTCCAATCTGCTCCTCATAAATCAGCAGCTGGAAGTTCTTAGCCATCATCATTACAACATGAACTTCTTAAGCACTGAGCAATTTCCAGTTGTGACCTAAACCAACCCAACACTAATGTGTGAATTGATCAGTATAGTGGAAAAACACAGTGATGAATAGTCTTGTACCACCTAGTGTATTGCCCTTTCTGCTTGTTGAAGGTTTTAGTTGTTAAGATTTTAACCACTAAAACAAAAACACTGCGTGTCAATAGAAGCTTGCTGGCAGTCAAATCCAGCTTTTAATGTTTTTGAGATGAGCTGTTTTTATCCCTGTTCGAAAGCTATTGTCCAGTGAGCAGCATTGTCAACAGACCTTTCCAGTGCTCAGATGTTTGTCTTAGACCATCCCCAGCTATCTGCCCTCTGATGAGGGAGAAAAAAAGGGTGCTTCGAAAAAGAGAGAAAGAAAGAGGTTAGAAGTGAAGTTTATGGAAAAAAAAAACATTTCCAACACAAATGATTGTTTTAAGGAGATTATTTCCATGTACATATCTGGAGGAATTTTAAACGTAGCCACCCTGGAATACAAAAATGATGAATGTGTGATAACCTTAATAAACAGATTATCTTTTTGAAAATAAAGAGTAAACCTAGCAAAAAACGGTTTAAAAAGGAACAAGACAAAATAACATTAAAAAAAAGGACTTTTAAAATGTCTCTAATGTTTTAAAAATATATAGAGCAACATCAAGGATTATGAGACTTACATTTAAGTAAATGCAGTATTTAGGACATGAATAATTTAAGTGAAAATAGATGAAAGCATAGATAATTTTTTTATGGGCTCAAGGCCTTTATTGATGTGTAGAATACGGTATGAAGGGAAAAACCTTAACTCTGCTTGTGGAAGGAATAGGGAAAATGAGAAACTTCTAATATTTTGTTAATGTACATTATTGCCAATAAGAAATGGATTCTGGTTAACTGAGTAAAGCCCAAGAAGCAATCAAGTATTACTGTAAAAATAAAGCAACTTGATTTCAAAAACATGTCACATCTGTCTTTAGTGACCAAAAAAAAATGTTCATGTCTGCACAAAACGAAATTAACAGCAGGCTTTCGTATATTCTATAAATCTGTGTGTCATGCAGGTGAAATGAGTGGGTGTACATGTGAGTCAGGGATGGGTGTGCAAGAGCTACATCTGACTTTTTACATCTTCTCCATGCCTGCTAAGTATATGAGAGTGTGTTTGTTTGTACATGTGTGTGTGAGTTAAGTGAGTCAGAGAAAGGTGTGTGTGATGCCAAGCCCAGACAGGCTCTGCTATGGTCCAAGTTCAGGTCGCTGTCAGGTGGTTGTGGTTAGTTAACAGTGTTAGTAATTACCGGGTGCTGACTGTCGGGCCGAGACACTGGCCAGATACCCTCGTGACAGTGTTGTGAAGTACATTTAGTGGGTCGCTCCTGTACTGTCTTTATGTTGTTGCTGCAGTAGGAAAGTAACACTTCTACGGGTGCTGAGATATAGTATAAAAGAAAAAAAATGCTTTTAAAAAGAAAACTACTTAAAAATCTCAAAAAACATGATACTAAACTGCAGTACGGTGCACATGCCATACATTTGTAAAAGCATAATGGTGCTTATGAAAGTTATCGGAAAGTTTTTGTTTGGGCAGCTATACTCATATTTTACTAATCATCTGCTGACTTGATGTGTGTTTTCCGTCGCAGTGGGCCAGACAACTGCTTGCATTTTTTTTTCTACAAAGCCAGAGTGTTGTAACAAAAACAGAATGTGGCTTGGCATTGCTAAAAAAAGCAGAACAGCAAATGAAAAAGACGTCATCTGGATGGCAACATATGTTGCTCCAAAACCTGTATGTACCTTTCAGCGTTAATTGAGCCTCCACAGATGTAAGACTCACCCTGCTGGGGGAAGCTAGCAGCCCTCACAGATGCTGGCTTTTGAGCTTTTTGGCCAATAGCATTTTGGACAGTTTTTTTCCTTGTTTACAGCTCGGACAATATGACTTCCATAATTTTCAAAACCAATTTAAATTGTGGACTCATCAGATCACTGCTCACTCTTCTACTTTGTATAAATCAATTTCAGATGAGCATGGGCCTTCCAGTCGTTGTGGATGTTGTTGATACATGGCTGTAACTTTGTATGATAGAGGCTTAACATGCATTTGTAGGTGTAGCAAATAGCTGTGTTTAGCGACAGTAGTTTTCTAAATTAGTCCTTAGGCCATGTGGTAATATTTACGTTACTTGATTACTTTATAAACAGTCATGTTGGTTTTATTTCAGAGCCACCAGGGGGATTGATGGTTACAGATCAGAGTGTTGGTTTACCTTCTTGCCCCCCTGTGTGCTGAGATTACTTCAGATGCTCTAAATCTATAATGGTATCGTGGTTTGTAGCTGGTGCAACCCCTAAAATTTGTTTGCATTTGTGTGTTAGATAAACTTATTCTTAAACTTCTGGACTGTGTGCCCATGCAGATTTTCACAAAGTGGCAAAAACCCTTGCCACCTGTGTACCTGTGGAATGTTTCAAACAGGTGTTTTTGGAGCAT
>JAPZDY010000011.1:9818464-9830684 GCA_029783645.1 Ctenochaetus hawaiiensis
TGAGTTTTACACTCATAAAATGAAGAAACCCCTAACCACAACCAGATGTGCACTGTATTTAACTGATCACTTCACATGCATCAAAAAAGCCACAGTGATTTTTTTAAGACAGGTCACTGTGAATCACTGAGGTAAATGTGTTTTCAATGACTGTTTGAATCACAGCAGCTGCAGTAAGAAGTCAGAAACTAATTTTGATGCTTCCTTTTTAAGGTACGTGGTGAAAACATTTCTCCAGCACAGTTGCATACTGTAACCATGTTCTCATAGCATAAATAGCCATGTATGTAAAGTGTTTAACATGTGCAAGCTGAGGAAGGTGTTAACAAACCAAGTGTCCCATATCAGTTCTCTCCCTATACCCTTCCTATACACCCTTCCTACTCATATGATTAAGAGATTTATCATTTTAGGGAAGTTTTCAAAAGTTGCTAGCAAGTAGCAAGTCAGGACCTCTACATGTAAACCATCTAACACCATATTACCAATTGCATAATCTTAAGGGCGTTATGAAATTTAGGCTTAGGGTTTTTGTTGCAGCAGGTAATGTTACACCATCAATAATGCAGTTATCTCTAAGGATATACGTTTTGTATTTTTTTGTAGAATAATGTTACAATAAGCCGTGGTACTCCGGTTCTGAACCTGCTGCTCTGTGTCTCATCTAGGCGACCACTCCAACAAGAAACTATCTTGGATAAAGGAGATCATGTGGATTAGTGTCTCAGACATGACTTACAAGTTCTCAAGCAGAGCATCCTGTAATCATATGATTCGCTCAAGAGTTATTCTTCAACTTTAATTGTTTGATGATATTTACTTTACGTGTTGCGAATTTTAAAGGGTCGTGCTATTTGGTATTTCACCAAATATATAGTGTTGAAGCCATTCTAACACAAAATGATTTACTTATAACAAATTGCTTTTTTTATTGATAATAAGCCACAACACTTGGGCTGCCAGGTTGTTGAAGTCTCTGATATGTTCTTCCAGCATGACACTTTCTTATAACTGTTAATATGGTGCTGAGCTGGAGTTACAGAACTCGGTCTTTAACTTATCATCTAACTCTGTGTAAATAAGTATTTTTACCAAAATCTTCATAGCCTGATTATCAGACTGAATGATTTTGTTGATTTTGTTGTTGTTGATGATTGTGTTTGTTGAACCTGCTGTTGATGTGAGCCCTGATTCACAGGTCTGAACTAAGTGTGTGGTTACCTGAAAGACTAAACATGCTTGTGTCATGCTGAGGTAGGCTAAACAATAGCTACTGGTATTCCTTTCTGCCAGGACACCCAAAGCCTGTCAATGTCTGATAACTGGTCTACAAGTCTAGAAAGGTAGAGATTTATTACCTTTTGTTAACTCATAAATATGGGACAGCAGAGTATCATTTAAATCTGCAGACGTTTACAAATACATGGGAATTATGGTCGTTATCAAAGTATTCACTTGTTTTATTGCGATAAGGGAAGCAGATTTTCCTATCTCAATTGAGTTATCTTAATTGTACTATCAGGTGTGGAAAAATGTTATAAACTGGATATAGAACTGATCTTGCAAACAAGACCGTTTAGACAAGTCTGAAGATGAGACTGACCCAGTTTTTGTCTAATTATACGTAAAGAATCTGTATATCCTTATAATGAGCGTTGAACGAGGCGCCAATTTGAATAGATGCTCCTAATATTGTCGTTTCATTAGATGACGTGTTCCTCCTCAAACCTCAAACTTCATTCTGGAGTGCCAGCAATCTTGGCGCAGTGCCTTGCGCTTTTTAAAGGCAAACTGTATTTAACCAAAGTCACATTAATCTACCGTGAAGTATTTTTTTTATTTATGTTATTATTTATATGCATGAAGTCGACACCATAGCTCCAAAATCAGCGCCTCTCTGTGTGTCTCTGTGTGTCTTGTCCCGTCCTTGTCCTGGTGGTCGCAGCCCCTGCCTCTGCGCAGAGCGCGAGCTTTCTGCTGCAGCACCGTGTTATTTGATCCTTGCTCTTTCTTTGCTGGGAAGAAAAGCTCGCCTCTTTCCCACGCTCTGAGGACACGTGGTGCCCGGAATGAATTGGATTCAGAAGGCCCTCCCTCTTGGTGATACGTCACCCCTCCCTCCTCTCTCTCTCTCTCTCTCTCTCTCTCCCCACAGACCGCAGGTAATAAACCTCTTTTTAAAAAATCTAATGTGGATACCTCAGTGATAAATAACTCCAGGCTCATATCAAAGCACCTATCACTGAAAGGATTGTTTTCCATGTTTAAAACTTTATTAGCGCTAAACAATTTCTTAATGCTTTTCAGTCTGGATTCCGACCACATCACAGCACTAAGATTGCGCTTGTTAAAGTCTTCAATGACATTCATCTGCAGTTACACACTGAAAGAATCGGTTTGGGTAATGCTGGATCTCAGTAAAGCATTTGACACAGGTGGCTGTAAGATACTGCAGACTAAAAAAGTGGATTGTACTTTGTTAGACCGCGTTCAGTTGGTTCATATCATATTTACAAGCAGGTGGGCCACTGCTTTATCTCTACTGCTAAGCATGAATCCATGAGATCAAATATCAGGTGGAGTTCTTCAGGGGTCTGTTGTTGGGTTTCTTTTATTTAACATCTAGAGTCTAGATCAGGACACGGACTTATACAGACGACACGTAACTGTACATTTACTGTGTCACCGCAGAACCACATTGAACAAATCGATAAGGAGATGTGCCGGAATTTTTTTAAATAAAAACACACAATAAATGTAAATAAACGTTTTTGGCCCTGAAGAAGAAGGGGAAAGATTAAAAGTTAGTGCTCATCTTGAACCTGTGCAAAATTATGGTATTTAACACAGACATCTTGGTGCAGTCATGGACTCCAACATGCATTTCATCACCCACTTGGAGTTTTACAAAGTTGGCCTTCCACCAATTTAAAGACATTGTGAGAATTAAAGGGTATTTTCTATGTCTCCCACCTGTGGAACAAGCTTCCTGAGGTCTGCTAAAATTGTCAGCTCATTTAAATCAGAGCTTAAAACATCACTGTTTACTGTGGCTTTGCAGTAAGATACATAATCCATATTTTAGGCTCCTTGCTTTTCGTTAAACTGTCTTTTAAATCTTGGTTATCTATTCTCTAATTATCTGTTTAATTGTCTCCTTAAACCAAATTTAATGTTTCATGTCTCATCTTAAATGTATTTCTAAGCCTTGTGTCTGAATGTTGCTGCCCCCCCCCCCCACTCCCCCTCTCCCTCTTTCTGTGTGTGTATATGTGTGTCACCCATGCTTGTAATGTAAGAAAGACAGCCTTGCCAGAGCGCATTGATTTGAACAAATCTACATTTTTACCAAGTGTTTCCACTTTTATCCAGCGTGTATCTCAGTCTCAGCTTTTTTGTTTTCCTATCTGCTGTCTCCTCTTCAGCGAACTGCGTGCGCGCAACATGCCGGGACGGGACGCGAGGCCCCTCCCGTCTTGCCTGGCCCCGGGTGCCCCGGGTCTCGGCGCCAAAACTCGGAACAGCGCACAGATCTGCCTCAATCTGCCCGGTGCTTCGTTTACGAGACAGTCACACAGCACTGGTCGACTCTGGGTTCTTTCTCTGTCACTGGGAAAAAAAAAACGTCCTGTTAATCAACACAGCAATAACAAAGATGTGGCTGCAAAAACAGAACCAGAATGGACTCGTTTTATCTTTGTGTGAACCGTTTTAAGAGTTTAATGAGAATCGGCCTCAGCAAAGCATCCGGGCCAAGGCGACCCCTCAGGCTAACTGCCCCAAACCTGACAATCCGCACTTAAGATGACAAAAACGAGTTTTTGTAAATAGATTAGGTTTTTGCAGATGTAATAGTGATTTGACCTGCGCTTTTACGCACGCAATGAAACGTTCATCTCTGTAAACTGAACTGCAGATTTTTGCATAGCTGACCATGTCAAAGAGAATTTCTGACATCGCAAAATAATTGTTTAAATTATCATGTCTACTTGAAGTATCTCTACACATCAGTCTCATGATTGTATCTGGGTTTGGCTGCTTCCCAGACACACATTACAGAGAAAAAGACCCAGGAGCGAAGTGGTGGGGGGTTAGAGGGAGGAGACCAAATGCCACAGAGCTTGGGGGAGAAACTCATTCAGTCAGAGAAACTTTTGGCTCCTGCGGTCTGTGCAAATGTTTTCCAAGTGTCCAGACACACTGCAGCCAAAGCTCTGATAGCGGACAGATGTTCCTGATTTTCCAGAAGATGTTGTGCACCATTCAGTAACCCTAAGGAAAAAAAAGACAAAGAGATATAAAAATAACACTTTTATAGATCCTAAAAATACCAAATTGTGATCAAATTTGAAAAAGTAATCATATCTCCAAACCTTTGTACATCTACTGTGAGAGTTTTGCACTGCAAACCATACCCCCGCAGAACAATGACATTTCGCAGAGGAACCCACATCTGTTACTGAAGCCTATGTAACAGGTTGGAGTTGGGTATTCACCACATTTCTATGAATGAGTCAGAGCCGCTGTCTTTGTTTTGGAGCATTTGCAGCTGTGGAACAAACAGTAAACAGGCAGAACTCAGACACGCCAACAGTCACCTGCATATGCACCTACAAGTGTCCAAGAGAGATGATTCACAATACAGTGTTCATCCTTACATCTGACAAAACAATGTGACAAACATTCAAGATACAGTAGCACACAGAATAACTTGTTCATTTTTTTGTATACTGTGACACCATTGCTCAAGCCAACAGCTTAAACAATGCCTCAAGTTCAGAGAACAGGGCAACAACCAGAACAACAAACTAGCCTTACCTGAGATTCCAGTCAAGACAATTTTCTCTGAATAAAATCACTGATTTGCCTCAAAGTGGTGCCTTCTCTTACAAAAGTGAATCATGCTTATGCTAGTGGCTATGGTTTATACCTTGATAATGAACCTCAAGGTGGCCTGTTATAGGAGATAATGGACTCAAGCAATCCAGTTCAATTCAAATGATCACTCACATTTAATTTGACTTCTATATAGAGAAATAACAGATGAGGTTGGGGTGAGAATAACTGCCTTCAAGTGGCATTTGTGCAACAACTCTGTTATTTTCACTTTGTAGTGTTTCATCACGTTTCATCGCTTTAGCTACGATAAAAATAAGGATCATCACTACATGCAACATGTTATATCATTTAAGAGAGCTTGTTGGTGGTTGTTTATGCCAGTTTATCTAGTATCATAACTTTAAGCATGAATACTTTCTCTTGGTTTAGGCTATGTGGGATTTTAATAAACCAAGTTTTGCATTTTTCTAGAACTGCGGTTAAACCGTTTACTTGTCCTATGTGTCAGATACCTCAATTTGTGACTCTAATGAACACCTGCCAAACAGTCAAAAACAAACATCCTCCACCATAGTACACTCCTAATGTGCCCAAATAGAAAAATAATGAACATAGTTCTGTGGAAAGCATTGCTGCAGTCATCCAGTCATATGCACTTTAAGCAGTTTTTTTTTTTAGATTGAACAAAATAGGTTGTGACCTTCATAAGGGGGATCTCTGTTGCTATCTCTCCCACACACACGCTCACAATTTAATTCTCATGTAGACAGATGCAGCCACAGACGTGCGCCAAATGTACAGTTCAGAGTGTGGGAAAAAGAGGACAGTGTGAAAGCCACCAAACCATCAGAGCGGAGAGCAGTTTATAAAGTGTTACACAGATGAGATAAAGTGCGGGCAGCCAAAAACGGAGCAAACGGCTCGAGGGAGTTTGAGATCTACCTAGTGTGGTTTTCACATATTTCTGTCTCTGTCCCTCGATTTTCTTCATCTGTCCCTTTCATTTGCATTCTTTCTGTCAATCAGCGTTTCTATCTATCACTATCTATCGCCACCTTCTCTTTCTGTCTCTCTCTCTCTCACGCACACACACACACACATATACACAGGCACCCAGTTCCCACGGTGGCGGGGGGAACCGAGCGGCGTGTCAATCTGCGCACAGCGTCATCTCTTTTCAATTGCAAAAAGGAAGTAGCGCAGGGCTTTTGTTATTTGAAGTCCCCCAGTCTAGTCTTTTAAAAACAACTGGAATATATCCGCAGTTTATGATTTAAACAGCCTCCTATAATCTCCTCCTCAGAGGTGTTTTATATGGAGTGATACGACCGCTTGGGGTTTTATATTTTACTGTCCTTCCCATTTGGTTCTGAGGTAATTACTGTCTTAAAAAAACACACACTGTGAGGGTTTTGTGTGGTTAAAGATGCAGTCACTGTCAATTTAATCATTTAAAGATTAAACCTCTTTTTGTATCCTACTTTAACGTTTAAGTCTCCTACTTTGAAAGAGCCTTTACACACAATTCTGGAACCAACGTTTTGTTTATTTTGTTGTTTTATTTTAGCGCACATACAAACTGAAATCTTCCCCTATTTCAGGTCACTGCAGAGAAAGTTTTGGTCACGTATAGCTCCAACGGCAGCAGATAGTTGTTAACCACACCCAGATGGTATATCATTTTCATTATTTTCTGCCCCCCTTTTTGAAATGAAAGGTGTTAATGTTTCTCGATGATAAAAGACAACTTAGTGACCCGTTTTACTGGGTTGGAGCCAACGATGCGATTATTTAATTCTGTCGGAAAGTTAAGTGACACAAATACGTTTTCTATAACTTTCACCTGTTGGTCTGAGGTCAGCTGGCCTAATTTTGAGGTTGCGCAAACGGTTTCATAATTGTTTTAAAATAAAATGGCTTTTTAAATTTAATTTCAGTTCACTTTCTCTTAAAAATCCTTTTTGATGCCCTTTGGTCAGCATTTAATCGCTGTCAATTAAACGTGGAGTAGTTTAATGGGTGTTTTGTTTCATGCTCCTGTTGATGTTAATCCAATGGATCCTTAACAACGTGCACGTTGTCCAAAAAGTTTACGACTCTGGCAGCACCCATGTCTCTGTTTTTTCTGTCCGCTTCTTTGAGTCGACCACACGGGATCGGATATAGAGCTCACGGTAGTTTTGCTGCGGGGGCTTGTTTAATATTTCTGCAGCAGCATTTGGCTCCCCCCTCGGAAGACCACGCCCCCTGCCTGCAGATTCACAGGGCCCTGATCCCTCCCTCTAACCGAGCCGGCAGCCTATAACCTCCCCGGGTTTCCACCCATTCCTCCACAGTTGATTCTTTGGGATGGTATTGTCATGCAAATAAAGGACGCGTAAAAATATTTCCCCAGAGCGCAGTGCAGAGCAGAGACTCACACGGACCGCGCGGAGGACACAGACCGGGCTCACGGTGGATTTGTATCGTTTTCGTCGCAACGGACCTGTCCATCTGTCACAGGTAAGTCTCAAAACTGCTGCGGACTACACTTCCAGACGTGTTGAGTGGCAAAAATCAAGCAGTGTCCATGCGTAAACGTGTGCGCACGGAGGTCTGCTCGTTCACTCTTGGATGTGGCGGAATGTGGGGTCTCTCTCGCAGTCTGGCTGGTGAGGACTCGGAATTCATGCGGACTTCTCTTGTCTTTTTTTGTCTTCCCCAGACAGCCTGGCCACATGAGCAGCGACATATAGCCAGGACGTGTCGCCAGGAAACAGGTCGTTCAAGGAAAACCCGCGGAGGCTGACCTGTGGAGATAGTGGTCATTCTTCCAGTTCCCCCCCCAGTGAAGTCGGAGGTGTCTCTCTTCTCCATCCCTTGCTATAGACTACCTGCTGCTGCTGCTGCTGCTGCTGCTGCTGCTACAGAGGGGGAACTAAAGCTAGAGACCCCTGGATCGCTTAAAAGCACCATTATTATGTTTTAGGGATTTTAGGATCTCACAAATATTAACATTTCTGCACACCACGTGTGTTATTTCTTCTATTGTCCTTTTTGGGATATATATACAGTGCTCTTTTTCCGTTCTAGTACTGTAATGTGCCTTGGTAACTGGCTATAATCCAGTGTAACTGTGGCACTGTCACCAGACCAGAGACGCTCAACAGGGAGAAGACGATTATTATCAGCTTTAGCGCCCAGGAAGGATTACTGGTTCCCCACCCTCCAGCGAGCTGCAACCATGAGCCAGGCGGATGTGTCGACTTGCTCCGCGCCGCAGAGGGTTTTCCAGGAGGCGGTGAAGAAGGGCAATACCAAGGAGCTGCACTCGTTACTGCAGAACATGACAAACTGCGAGTTCAACGTGAACTCCTTCGGGCCAGAAGGACAGACGGCCCTCCACCAGTCTGTCATTGACGGCAACCTGGAGCTGGTAAAACTGCTGGTGAAGTTCGGTGCAGATATCCGGCTGGCCAACAGGGAAGGGTGGAGCGCTTTACACATCGCCGCCTTCGGGGGCCACCAAGACATTGTGCTATACCTCATCACTAAGGCCAAGTACTCCTCTGGCGCCCGGTGATCTGTCTCTGCTGTCAGGTAAAATAAGAAAATTAAAAAAAATAAATAAATAACAAACAACAACAACAAGTGGAAAATAAAACTGCAACACACGTGAAAGCCTTGTAAAAGCAAAACATACCGCCAATATCTACATAGTTGTGCCAAAATTATATAGAAAAGAAAAGACAAATTGGCCTGTTCTGTAATCTTCCCTCATTGTTAACCAAACGGGGCCCTCTGTGCAATCCCGAGTGAAGCACCGCATGGGTCATACACAGCGCTTCGACACGAATCTTTGACAAAAGAAAACGCCATTTCGGTGAGTTTGTTGGTACTAAAGCTTTCCTCTTGAATGTGTATTCTAGGTCTTGTCGTCCACTATTAAAGAAGCCAGTGTCTGTGTATCACATGGGTGTGTTTGGACTCCAGAGTACAGATGGCCCAGTTTTTTTTTTGTTTTTTGTTTTTTGTTTTGTTTGTTTCTTTTTTTCCTCTCCCATCCCAAGTACAGTTGAATAGTTTCTTAAGGGAGGGGAGGGAGGGGAGGGGGCTGACCTGTTACTCCTCATTGTTCACTTGTAAAACCCTTTTTAAGTTATTTAATATGAAACACGGCACTTGATGCTATATGGCTGCATGCTGGGATATCTGAAAGGGAAGACACACGAACAAGAGAAGGGTTGCCCTCTGTTGGCTACCAGAGGTCTTATTTTCTTTAATTCATGGATTTTTTTTGTTATTATTATTATAATTTTTTTTTTTTACTCAAAGAGCGGCATTCTGGCTATCCAACACGCTTTCAGATGTGTAATCATTATGTAACAACAACTGACTCCAGCATTGTTGTGAAGTACTGTACACAATAGCTTTACTTTGTTTCTGTTTTTTTGAAAAAAAAAAGAAAAGAAGAGACAGAAGTTGTAAGCGCTCTGCAGATCTTGCCATGCTGGCGTCCAACTTTTCAAGCCAGTGCGACCACTTTGCCAGTGGACATGGAGTTGTTAAAAAGAAAAAAAATCCGCTGCTTTCGCTTTATATCAAAAAGAGTCGCATTTTGGAATTCACTTTATAATCTCCTTTCAGTATTTTATTAACATCCTAGTCATCACTGTGAAAGCAGGCTGTGTTTTTTTGTATTTATGAAGGTACATTGAGAAGATGCATTTTTGAATTATGTTGTGGTTCTTCTTAAAAAAAAACTCTATAGCCTAAGTGTGAATATCTAGGGTGACTCAAGCTGCTTCAGATTTGTAGTATAAACTGTCCCGTTTGGAGGTAGACCTGTCACTCCCACCACCCACCACCACCACCATCCCAGAAACCCCTCTGTTTTAGCCTGTTGACCTTCAAAAGCTCCCCCCTCCTCCCGTTTAAAGGACTTTGTTTGGTTGCCTTTTGCCAGCTACCTCGACTATAAAGTATTCTCAAGTTGTTCGGTTCTCTCACCACTCTGCCACGTTGTTTGGAGTCTGAAGAGATTCACAATTTGTCTGTGATCAACCACATGCCAGTATGTGTATTTGTTTTGTTTTTGTTTTTTTCTTTTGCTGTGTAGCCTAACAGACATAATGGACTTCAGAGCAGACGATGCATGAACCCTATCCCTGCATCCTCAGTCGGGACAGTTTATTCTACACTACAACCAAACCAATTCTGACAAGCAAAGCATCATTTTGCCATTTCTGCAAGGGAGTCTGTGGTTCTCTCTCTCTCTCTCTCTCTAGCTGTCTCTGTCTCTCTCTCAAACACACAAACTGCCTTTGTTGCATGTTTTCCCTATAAACCTTCACTTTGCTCTCCTCTCTCTATTTTTTCTTTAGAAGTCTGTATGGTCGTATTTTTGTTTTCTATATTTTTTTCATTCATACAAAAAAAATGGAATTGTATCGCATGACTTGCAGGGAGTTTTATTGCACAAAAATGCGGAGCCTTGTGCGCCCCCAGTGTTTGTACGGGGTAACTGCAGGAGCCAAGGCTTTGGAATAGTTACTACTACTGAGCAGGACCCTTTTACTGTTGGACGATGAAGACTTAGAAAAAAAAGACAACACATGACTAAAGCAGGATGTCACAGAAAATGACAAAAAAAAAAAGAATTTGGTTTCATAAACTTGCCTGCTGCGTTTTGTAAGTCATGGCACCCTAACATTTATATCAATGCTGCTTGTTTCTTTTTTCTTTTTTTTTTTTTGTTAATGTCTACTGCTCAAATGGCCAACAGTTTTTTAGAAGCTTCACAGCAGAAGTGGTTCACCTTATGAGAAGCCGTTGTGTGAGTGTGAGTATGTGTGTGTGTGTGTTTTATAACTGATATGTGTGTGTGTGTGTGATTGTGTGCTTCTGATGAGGCCCTCCTGTGTTGCTGTGTTAAAACAGTCATCCAGACTGACAACTTCCCATTTTAAAAAACCTGGAACAACCACAAGAAACCGAGGCGATAGATCCACTACATCAAGGTATAGATTGGTATCAGGCAACAAATGAAATATGCATGGCTTGTCTTAAACTTGATGTTTTTTTTCTCTTTTTTTTTGTTGAATATTGCACTGATGACTGTTGTTGAAACGTTGACTTTTATGTGTCAACATTTTAATTTTTTTTCTGAATAGAAAAAAAAAACATACACAACAAAATACTATTGTATAAATATATACTCCAGGTGATAATGTCCTAATGTGTGTGTTACTTTGTGGAAAAAACATGATGTTTTTTAACAAAGATTCGTGTATCTCTGTGATTGGGTGTATGTATATATACATATGGATATATCAAGGCTGATGATGATGATGATGATGATGACGATGATATTTCGGGGCACTTTCTTTTCTGAAGTGCTGTCTTCCTGTTTTTTTGAAAGGGGAATAATACATTTGATGGTAAGATCATTGTAACATGATTAAAAAAATTGCACGGTTGTGTGGTTGTTTGGCTTACCAGGGTCATAACATTTATGATGTAAGGAGCCAGCCGCCGGATTGGTGTACATGAGTGAGATGATTTAAAAAAAAAAAGAAAAAAAGAAAGAAAAAAGTGCTGACTTTTCTTTGGACCAAGTTGTGTTTCTGGTCTTGCTTCATTTCAAGCGAGAGGAAACGGCTGATCTTTCATAAGTGATGCAGATGTTCCATTATGTTTGATTTTTGTTTGTTTGTTTTCGTTTTTTTTGTTTGTATTCTTTTATTTTTATTTTTTGAACGTTTGTAACACTGTGATGATGACGTGATGTCATGTGGAGATGAGTGCTGTATTATTTTTGTACGTTTGTGTACAAGCCAGTAAAGAAATCATTAAACTCAAATTCTCGGTGTATGCATACATTTCTTCCTCATCTCCGAAGCAAAAAGCTGCCTCTCCTCCTCCTCCTCCTCCCCCCTCCCTCCTCCTGCATTTATTCATAGAAAGGTTGGTTTGGGAAACACACCCCTACCCTCCTCTCCCTCTCTCCCTCTCTCTCCCTCTCTCTCCCTCTCTCTCCCTCTCTCTCCCCTGTCTTCCAAGCCGGGCCCAACCCAGATCCCCATTCTCTCCTTTTGTCATTCATCTGGCCTCATCCTTTCACTGCCGGGATAAAAGAGCCCAGTGCATTGTGGGTAGGCTCAGTTTAAAGAAGGTTCCCCTCCCCTGTGTGTGTTGTGGGAGAGCTGGTTTTATGTTACCCCCACACACTCAAAAACTTTCCAACACACACTCCTCTCTTGTGCTCTCTCTTTAACAACTGACGCCCAGTCTTTGCACCTCAGCTCGGCTCTCCGCTAACAATCCAATGTTGCTTTCTCGCTCGAGTATGTCTTTCACTATTTATCTGTACGCTTTTTTCTTAAATTAACTTTGTTCCCTT
>JAPZDY010000011.1:9846437-9858038 GCA_029783645.1 Ctenochaetus hawaiiensis
TGTCATGATATTGTTTTGTGTGCAAGAAGATTATCTACCTAACATGAATGAGGAGTGTGATGCTAATACTTGATTAAATAAAAATAAAAGTAAAAATAAAAATGAGTTAAAAAATAAGGGATGCAAAGATCAACTTTCTGGAGTTCAGATCCCATTTCAAATACCAAAATTTGGACTTTTGCTGATACTAAGTAATTATCTGATACCAGTGATTGTTAATTAATAATAGGAATTACAATGTAAGTGTGAGCCATTTACATGCAGGAATACATCGGCCAAGAATTAAAACTCTTATTTAAAATAATCAAATGAGAACAAAAATTAAACAGAAAAAACTTTCACAAGTAATAAATTAATGAAAAAGATATTAGTGGGACTGAAAAAAAGCTTTGAACCTTAGTGCAAACAAGCAAGCAGATGTAAACAAATACTTGAGTGGAATAGATCAGTCCTATTTTCCCCGATCCAGCTACTTGACGCAGTATTGGATTAGTTTCCAGCTGTTAGTTGCAGTTCATAATTAGAAAGTATGCATGTTTTGAATTTCTTTTTTGCCTATCTGATATTCTTAAAGTTGAAATTATAAAATATACAGATAGATAAGATAGGAAAGGGTGAAATGCTCTAGTGCATCTATATGATGTCCACTCACTGTAAAGCTTAAGAGAGGTGCTCTTATCCCCTGATGATTTCTGTTTGCTCCTTATCACTATGGCATACTCAATGTAGTTTGTGTGAACCACGTAGGCATCCACATCTGTTCCCCACTCTGTTGAAAGCACAAGGAGAGATATAATGCTTCGGGAAAACTTTATGGGCAAAATTAACTGAAGACAGAGACACATCACTGAAAGATCATACAGAGATAAAGAGAGAGACACCTACTTTCAAAGTGGTAGGAGAAACGTCCTGGTGTGGTGGTTAATTCATAATCCAAAGAATGCTCCCGACACATACCATGTCTGCACACACACACACACACAAAATGTAACTCAGTAATGGATCGAACTATGTGTGGCAGTTCATATTTAATGCTGCCAGAAACTGACTAAATCTTTTATCTGTGCAGAATCTAATGCAGAATATAATCCCGTGAAATATGTGAAGTACTGTGAAGTATTTATTAGCATGTAGTGGTTGCGATGTAGATTGTATCCAACTGATTATCCTCCCTATCACTCTCCTCCCAGGCATGTAGAAGAATCTACAGTAGTTGTGAAAAAAATATATATATATATATATTTATATATAAATCCTATCTAATAATGACAAACCTTAAAAAAAGACATTTTAATACATGTATTGCATTGGTATGTTTGTGTGTAAGTGTGTGTATAAATATGATGCATGGACTTCCTACAGACCTGAGGGAAGTACTAGTTGCCTTGAATTTGCCTTCAGTGGTGCTGCTCTCAAACACCATCTTACCAATGGCTGCTTCTCCTCTATGATTTTGCATGTGGGGACATGTAGTTGCCACAGCAACATCATACCAGGTTCCCATAAACTGTTAAAAAGAGTGAGGTACATAAATATATTTTACTAAAGTAATGCACAAAAAAATCCTCAATTAAAGTTGGTGCTGTTGGTTCTGCATACCAGATCAGAAACAGAAAATTATCTTTTATAGTTTAAGTCCACTATAAAACACATTTCCAAAGTGCAGTGAAAATAAAAATACTTAAAAATAAAATTATTTTTAAAAAAGCTTTGACCAACAAATGAAGTTCGGCACAAAAGAGGCAAAACAATTATTGAAAAAATTTAAGATTTTTTTTTAACCAATTTAAAAAAACAAAACAAAACTTTTTATCACATTTAAAGGTTCAGCAGGTGGAATTAAGCAGCATCTAGTGGTAAAGTTACAGATTGCGTGCAACAGAATACCCTCCCTCTTCCGCTCTCCTTCCAACATGCAGAAGAACCAACAGAGGCTTTGTTTACTTTCATGTATTAAATGCACTCGCCATTCCTCTGCGTAGCTCAAGCTGCAGTCTCATATACACACTGAAGCCTCTTTATGACTTACATAAGCAAACAAGACAGTCAGTGAGAAGAATGGCTGTTTCTGTACAATATTTTTTATGCCTGTCTCAGGGTCTAATTTCGCACAATATCAGAAAAAAAATGATTAATGGGTCGTAGACCCAAGGAGCCAATGTTAGTAGTTTCCCAAGTAAAGCTGGCAGTGAGTAGGTTGTTGAGGAAGCAGGACAAAATTTTTCTGTAGAGAATCAATTCTGAATATTGTATCTTTTGTTTATGTGTAATACTACAGGATGAGCAAAAAGAAAACAACATAAATAGATCAAAGAATGCAAAAACAAAAACAATAAAGTTTTTCTAAAGTTAGTTCTAGCTTACTAACCCTTCTCAACAAAATTACAAGAACTGAGTGACCAAATCTGTCAGTTGTGATCTTACATGTAATCTACTTGTAGGAATGTTACATAAACTCCTTTTTTTTCCCCCTATTACATAGCAACAAATGTTTTATTATCAATATATTACTCTATGGCTGTGCATCCTGCAAACACATGCATTTAAAATGGAAAAAAGTATACAATTACATATGATTTTAATCACATGAGGCCAGGGTGTTTAAAGGAAATGTCTGCTATCTGGAAATAAGTACCACTTTTGTCCACAGGTGCCGCCAAAAACAACACAAAATGAAAGTTTCTTGGACTTGCTTCAACATGTTCAATATTAAATGCATAAAAATCATTAGAGGTTTTATCTTCTACTCAAGATGTGTATTTTAGATCATAGGTATATCAAAGTTTTCACTGCCTGCGAGATAAAACAATTTATTTTCAAAATATTGAGCTAAGTGTACTAATCTTAAGATGATAGACGACAGGGAAAAAGTGCAAAAAGGATTTTCTGTATCTCTGACTTTAACATTTTTACACTAAATGCATATCAGGATACTATTCACAAAGAGAGGAAAAATACATGCAAGACTGCAGAACTTTGTTACTCACCAAGGTTTGATCAAAGTTCTCCTGTGTGGGGTAGAGGGGCTCTGAGAGTACTGGGAGCCCCTGGAGGGTCTGGGTCCATCCCAAGACCAGCAGGGAAACAAGAATCATTGTTTTTTGCATCCTGTCCACCAGACGGTTAACTTGTTTCTGAAGTCTGGAACACTGAACCCCAGAAAAGAGCCACCTCCTTTCCTAACTGTTTTGAATGCCCCCACTCAACTCTTTGAAGAGCAACAGGGCATTAACCTATGTTTTGTGTACAGTGCATGTGCTCACCCCCACAGCCAAGTAAAAAAACAAACAAGTCACAGAGCAAAGTTCTTCTTGTCTGACTCCTGTGTGCTCTGAAAACCAATACATGTAATGAAAACTACAAGATATATAATCCTGTGTGATCTGTTATGTTATTTTCATGTACAGTGTTTTGGAGCACTGTATGTGTCAGTAAACAACAGTAATGGTCTCTACTGACTACTGACTGCTTCTAATTTTACAGTGCATGTTGCTTATGTGGATTTATATATTTTCAACACGTAGTTTTTACCTGTAGAGGCAGAGGACTTACATAAAGCCAACTAGCATTTGAATAATGCTGTACATTTCTTAGACCTCCTTTCAGTTCATCTCATCAGGACTTTTTGCTCCTTTCTGTCTTTATTTTCTTATGGTTCTTAATTTTTTTTTGTTTAAAAAAAACAAAATTGAGGCAAACATGTCTGGACAATATTTTTAAAAGTTGAGTTTCAGTGCATAATAAAAATGCTGAATCACTTTATTTGCAAACTGACTACATTACATATTGGTTTTGACAAACCAAACATTTCAAACACCACAATAAAAGAGTGATATTCATTGCTTACACATAGTATTCAGTATTAACTATATCCATAGGAAGTCATTTTTTTCACAAAGGGAAATGTTTTTCACATCCACACTGCATTAACTGCATAAATAACAATAATTTGCTGGCTGTTTGTGTATTTATCCTCTTCTTCAGTTGTTGCATATGATCCTTCAGCCTGTAACACAAGACAAACTTTTATCAATATACTTTTATTGAACAGAAATGCAATCTGGCAAAGGCATTTTGTTTGTTTGTTTTGCTGATTTTGTGAGCAGACAACTGCATGCTTAAGATCACATATCATGATTTAAATAAAAAGTTCTTGGGTGAAAATTTCAGTTGAATGTTAAATTATGACCTCACTGGCTCACCCTTCCAAATGTGGTTAATGAGAGCTTGAATCAGTGTTAAACAAAAAAGGAAAAAATGCGAACTAAAAACTGATTGTTGGTCATATAATGTGACCTTGGCACGCTAAGTCACTTATCCTCTCACCTGGTCAAATATCACCAGCATCCCCCTCTTGTGCAGGAACCACAGCTGCCATCACATTTTCTCACCTGGAACACACTCTCCTGTAAAGACAATTACAAGGGGATGTGATTTCTGCTTTCATGCCTTGAACTGTAGAAACTGTGATTCATTTCTCAGACTTTTTTTGTCTCCATCAGATAAATTCAACATTTCAACTAGCTATTTTCACTATTTTCAGATTTCAGTCACTACTCCTTGTAACTTTGTTCAGAGGAGACAAAGGACTGAGATTTGTCATGAACATAGGTTCACTGGTATGTTTGTTTTTACCTTTATTCTGATTCATGATGATAGTGTTGTCACTCATTCCATGTTGTCTGACTAGTGATTTGAAGTCATTTAAAACAGCAGTCATCACATTTGTAGTTCGACCTGAGGAAGACAGGTCCACTGTTTCACAGACTTTTCCATATATTAAATGAAAAGCAATGCGTTTTGCAAACATTCAAACAAAAAGCACAGCCGATTAACATACATTCAGAAACTGTCACTCACTGTAAAGCCTGACTATGGTGGTGATATTTCCTGATGGTTTTTCTGTGCTCAGCTGGAGCATTGTTGCATATTCATCATAGTTGGTATCAAACACAAAAGAATCAACATCTGCTCCAAACCCTGCAGACAGTGTTCATGATACATTGTATGACAGATTTTAAACATATATTAGTGGTGGATGTACAATGTCTCCTGCTTTTTAGTTTAATGTTGTGAAAACATTTTTACTGAACATACCATATGAAAAAAACAATGAAGAGAGGAAGGAAATTGGAGAAACATACTTGCAACATGGTAGAAGAATCGTCCCGGAGTGTTTGTCAAACCATAATCTTTAGACGTCTGCTTACATGTTCCATTCCTGTGAACAGACACACACACACAATGCAAACTGGCAGCTGGTCACACTTAATAATTTAAAATGTGCTTACTAGAATGCATTCATGTCTTACCTGAAACTAGTGGTCACCATGGTGAAGTTGCCTGCAGAGGCCACATGGTGCAGCTCCAGTGTAACAATGACAGGGTTTCCCCTTTTACGCTGCATGTAGTGAGGACAAGTGGAAACCACTGCTACCTCATACCACTTGCCCATGAACTGGAAAGGACACAGCAGTATTGATTGTAGAGTAAAGCATTTGCATATGAATAGATGAACTGATCAAAGAAACCTCTAAGAAAACCTAATACTGTCATATTTTATTTTTTAAAGTTATTAAGGGACACAAAGGGGTCTAACAGAAGAGCTGCTGATTTTATTAGTATGACAAGAAAACGTGACTATTATATCTGGATAAGAGATATATTTTATTAATTTAAAACAAGCCATTAAAAAAGGATCAGCTTTGAAAGAATTACTCTGTATTAAGAATGAAATTTGGAAAATTCTCACATGGCTAAAAGATGGTGGGGGGACTGGGGGAAATGTATGTCAGGAGGATTTTTTGTTGCAAAATTATTAAAAAAATAAAATTTAACGGATAAAACCTGGATTTCAGCCACTCACCCTGCCCAGATCAAAGTCCTTCTGTGTGAGGATAAGAGGTTCTGGGGGCAGAGGGATCGTCTGCAGGGTCCAGGATGATCCCAGGACCAGCAGGAACATCAGACTGCCAGCTCTCTGCATCCTGTCAGCCTCTCTGGGTCAAACTTGTTTTATAATTATCCTTAGTTCCTTAGCAAAGTTCTGATTTTCTCGTTATCAATGTGCGAGCGTACATGAAAGTGTGTCCATGTGACCATGTGTTTGCTGGCCTACATAATCAACAATCAGGACTGGACTTCAGAATCTGAAGCTTAAACAAACAACCAATCAATACATGTGGGATTTTAGCAGCTGATAATTAGTGGGGGAAAAGCTGAATTGCTCATGAAACTTAGTTTTTTTGTGGGTATGGCCTAGTTAGGTTTAAGCTCAAAAACAACTTGGTTAAAGTAAGGATCATATTTTAAGTAGTTGTTTAGATAAAAAATTTCCAGATACGCACTAAATTTACTTGGTTGAAAATGTCGATTTGATGTGGTCTCCACTTTTCAGCGGATTGGTTGCCATGTTACCAAAGTCACTACGTAATGTCAAAACGTTGACATGTTGCATGTTAAATGAACATATTTTCCATGTTAGTAGTTTTCAGAAAATATATCATGCTAACATTTTTCGTTGGAACTGTATTGCCCTGCCAAAGAGTATTTTTTAAAACTACCACAGGGGGCGCCAAAGTCAATATCTTCTAAATTCTATACAAAGTCACTTTAGCTAATCTGTCACAGCATCCTGCTCATCAAATGTGCATTATAGACTGTATGATATTAGTTGCTAGCTTCAACATTAGCTATGGTAGGTAAAGCATCAGAGAACTAAGAGGTCTGTTTCACAGAAGAAACATTTTGTTGTGTAGTGATGTACAACATCTCCCCCCCTAGTGTTTCAGTATATGAACTACACTGCTAACAGTGTGCAAGATATGCACACCATACAAACTGATGAATAAACACACACTCAGAAATGCCTTTGCGCTCAGTCTGGTGGTTAATGTTGTTTATTTCCGAAAGTCGACACAGTGAAACAGTCCAGTTGATTAGATTCAGGAAGTTTGTGAGAACGTTTGAAACTCAGAATATAATTCAAAAGTTTTGTTTAGATGAATTGATGAAAGACATAAAACATTTACAGCTGAGAAAAAAACATCTTCTGTAAAACTTTTGTTAGGTGTTTGGTGATTAAAGTAAGAAAGAATTTAAAAATCTTAAAACTCTTCACTGTCTCTATAACCATGGCATCACAGGAGTTCTATGACAAATGCAACCTAAGAGATGATTGTAAAGTGATGGTATAGTGATAGTTTAGTATTTTATATTTTGTAATTTTGAAATTGAAATCTCTGTAGTTAGAGAAATGATACGTGCTGAAAGGGCCATCTTGGCAGTTCTTCATAGTAAAAGCTGGAAAAAAGTGAAGCAGAATAAGATGCCACCTTCAACTCATGTACGTCAGGGAACCTACAAGGAGTAAAAGAAATTATTTTACAGGATGATTTGTTGAATGAAGTCACTCGCACACCCCAACGTACAAGTAACGTCCCAATGTTTTTAATTTTTAAAAGGAAGAAAGAAGGACTCACCTAACGTCCAGATCCTGCTGGTGGGCAATTTTCTGTTGGCCGAAAAAACATGTTGAAGAATAAGAAAAGTTGAGAGTCATTGAACTCTCCCTATTATCTGTGTATAGTGTGCATATACTGTGCGTGTGCAGATATATGTGTGTTCTCCTTCTTTTTTACCTGCAAGAGGTGGAGTCAGAATTGATTCTCTGGAGAAACCCTGGGACAAAGCCAAAGCTTTGAACTTCTGAATGACGTTTACTCTGGCACTTTGAGAGCGACCTGCAGGCGAGCAGAGGGACACATAAACTGACTTTCACCGTCTCACACTTGAAGATATGAAGTAACCGTGCATGTGAATGTGTGTGTCTCACCGTATAGCGCCACCTGTGTGTACTCTCTGTTAAAAACCTTGTGCTTAAGAACCAAAGCGTAATCTGTGTAATTTGTGTCCACCACTGTGATGTCCTTCACCATGCTATGGCCTGAGAGAAAACACAACACAGAAGCGTCGGGAAAAAAATAAAAACTTCATGGCATTCATAGCATTCATATAACCTTAACTGGAAAAATGTGGGAACCAATGAATAGATATCCATGTGAGTGATATTTTAGTGTCTGTTTGGTGACTTGACTTTTGTGATTTAATACGAAATCTTAGAAAGGATGTAGAGTTTAAGCAAAAGATGATTGAAACACACAGTTCAGTGTTTATATGGAAATGTCTTTAGCAATGTGTAATAAACATTTAATTATATTATACAGTGAATGCTATGCAACAATAGCAAAACAAAGAAAAAAAAAGACAACATGAGAGAATAAAAGTATGAACATTAGGAATATGAAACTAAATTACAATGTGCATGTTTACAAAATATATTACAATTTTACAGAAGAATTACAGAACTTATAAAATGTGTCACAATGCTAAGTACAGCAGAAATACAAACATTTACCAGTTAAAATAAATGATAAATAAATCACTTTTGTGACGTAGTTTTTTTTAAGTGATTTTATTTAAGAAGTACGCATTAGATAAAAAAATAATTAAAACATTTAAATGTATGTGAACATACCCAAGTGCATAACAAAAACTTGTAAATGTTGTGTATCTCAGGATCTGTGTGTCAAGCTTGCTCATATTTGTGCTGGTGTAACTAATATGAACATTGCTGAAACAAATATTTAAAGGTTGACATTAACCTCCTGACTGGAAAACCTGTCAAATGTCCTAACCTGCCACTGTGGCTTCCATCCACATGATCCATGTGGTTCTTTGGTGATAATGTTGCAGAACCAGAATTTAAGCCTGTTCAAATGCTGCAGTCGCTCAGTGTGTGACAATCAAGTATTTACATTGCTGTCACAAGGGTGAAAATTGCAGAACATAGTAGAGATCATTTTTGGTGATGAGTCAGATTTGAAATGAGCAGAGACTTACGTGTGCTGAAGTAGGTGAACTGTCCTGCCACGTTGGTCTTCTCATACTGGTATGATTTGATGTGACATCCGAAAGGTCTGAGGCAAACAGAGGCAACACAGTATTTCTTAATCTTTTCTACTCTTCGCTTCAAACAGCCGTTTGTTTCTTCCAACCTTCCTTAATTGTTTGACCAACACATACACTTTTGTGACTACCCATTTAAGCAAACATGCACTTACGTGGCTTCCCACATTGTGAGGTTAACATTGCCATTTGGCAGCGGTGTGATGATGCCCATTGAGGCCTTCAGCTTGTCTCTGAATGGGACAAAACTTGGAGAGTCATAGGCCAGGCCTAACCGGTACCATTTCCCTGCAAACTAACACACACATGGGCACACAAGAGTATGAGGACATATAAATGCTTTATCTCGGTGTTTGACTAGTTAAAATGTACAATGCTAAAAAAAAGTCCCCAGTTTGAAAAATATAAAAGACAAAACTGGCAATTTTCTAGATTTTTTTCATTGTCAATTCATCCCCATAAAGCAAAAGTGTGTAAGTCAGTCTCTTAATACTTCCTGACTTCCTTGTTTGTGACTCTCAGCTCAGTGGTTCCTACTGCAGACTCAAATCTTTAAAAACAGGTTTCATCTATATGGTTTCACATGAACAGGCCCACAGGCTCAGTTATTTCCTATAACAGCTGGCAGGGTTTTCACGAATGGTGCCTCATCTGAAGGCAGTGAGGTGAACTAAACATGCCACAACCTGGCTGGGAGTCATTTTGGGGTTTAAAGGAGGGGCTGTCAAGGAAAAGGCTGCACTGGATTCATAACACAAGAAAAAACAAGAGCGTCATCGTGAAACAGAAAGGAGCACAATAATCATTTCATCTCAATTAAGTTATTTTCTCTATTGTTGGAAGCCAAAGTAATAATTGAAAATATGATTTGTTTTGTCAAAGGCCCAAGTGTCTGTGTTTTTCCTAAAGAGATCATGTCAGCCAGTGTAACTGTAAATCTCATGTGTTTTAGACCAAGAGGACAAACCATCAGTGACAAAAAAGAATATTGCTTTGCAGTCAGATGAATTCATTAATGGTTCTTTTCCATAACACGATTTTTGTTTGTTTGTTTTTTGTAAACATCACCAGATTTATCCTTTAATGCGCATTGCAAGTTTTTCTCCCAAACCGTTTAACTAATGGAGTATAGTCATTGGAAAAAAAAAATCTTTTTCTTTCGTTATACAACATTTGCGTTTTTGGTGGTGATGTTTATGCGTGCATGTATTTTTAGTGTCTACATTTTTAGCATACAGGGCCCCAGTGGGAAAACAAGTGAGCTGTATTTGTAACAAGCTGTACACATTGCTGCTAACCACAGCATTTCTTCATATGTGCACACTGGCCCTAATAAACACCGACTGGATGGAGGGAGTGTGAATGTTGAATTTTGATGGATCATCCTGACATGACGTGTATTTGCATGCTGCCTTCTGCAAATGAAAAACATTTATTACTTGTTGCTGTCGCATTTACTTTGGCCGACATTAGGATTTCTATATATATAAAGGCAAGGAGAAAAAACAGAGGCAATCATAGCAGGAAATCCCCCTTTGGGTAAATGAGAAAACCTCCACACAGGCATCTTTAAATGCTTCTGGGTACATTTCAGATCAGTCACACAGAGCAAATCAATTTCTAATGATGTTTTTAACACAGTTATCTTGTGTGTGATGGGAGCAGACTGACATATTTATTAATCAGACCAATTTGCACTGAGGCATTGTTTGTTTTGGGTCATCGACTGAGTATTTGTCCTTAAACTTTGTCTACACACACACATACACACATACACGCACAGAGGATCTTACAAGCAGTCTTTCTCATAGTCACACACTCAAATAAAAGCATGTTTTCGCTCAGTTAAAAAAATAAACACTCACACACTCTCTTCTTTATGCAGACATTTACAAACACTTTCAAACACTCACACACACATACACGTACACACACTCACACACAGAACACAGTGTTCAATCATTAATAAAACCACAAGACAGACATCAAATAATGAAAGCAAAATGTCCAAATGTCTTAAAATGAATGACAGTGATTACAGTGAAAACATTCAGGTTGAGAAACAAAACTTATTAAAAGCTGAAATGTGTGTGTCCATCTTACCCTCTGCAGGTTGAAATCTCTCTGCGGCTTCACGTCTGCGTGGACCATCATCACGCACAACATCACCATGACAACGACGACCACAGTGGTCCTCATGGTTGCTTGGATAAAGGAGGCAGTCAGGTGGATGGACAGACAGGTTCAGAGAGGGTTATCTGACCCAGGCTGTAAGTGAACTGCAGATACAGGTACAGAGTGGCAAAGCCTGTGGCAATGTTTGTCTTTCTCCTGAGCCGCCCACTGGGTTGTCAGCCAATCATCACCAAGGATCAGGGAACAGTGGGCAAGTGTTGAAGATGTGTGGTTCCAAAACAACCTTGACTTACACTTCATTTCTCATGCTTGCAGGAAATAAATCATGCTTGTGGTCTCTTCGCATCAGCTAAAGCTCATGTGCTTTCCATGAATGGTTTCACAAGACTTTGTCTCATATTGAAAGATAGAAAAGCAGAAGAAGAGGGATTAGCAAGTTCTGCATCTACTGTGAGACACTGACCTGAGGTGTTAGAGGAAGTCTTCAAATCATTTACT
>JAPZDY010000011.1:9866997-9897593 GCA_029783645.1 Ctenochaetus hawaiiensis
GGATTCAGCTATCTTCAACTTCTCTTGTTCCCTAAAATGTACTTTGGTTCCATGGGGAAATAGCAAATGCACACAGTTGTCACCAAAATGGGTGTTCATGTCCGGCTTTTAATGATCAAACATGTGATGTGGACGAGGACATAAAAGTAGCTGTTTAAACGCTTTGGACACCTTTTTCTGCTTAACGCTGCAGCTATGTATGTACATTTTGGCTTATCAGGTGCAAAACCAATGCTTACTGTGTATGAAGCAAACTTACCAGGTTTACAAGGAATACAGACACCATCTGGTCCCCTAATGAGCTCCATGGTCTCCTCATCAACCCGCACCAGTCTGATGGGGTAGATGAAGGGTACAATCCGACTGTTAAAGCCACAGGCTCCAATCTAAAGAACAGACGAAAAAATATCAGCAACCACAAAGCTTTAAATGTGGCAGAATGAAAGCTAGACCAGTTCCAACCAGATAAAAGCTGCGGTTCTGTCTATTGTATTATAAGAAGATAACATATTTTCTGAATAACATAGTGTTCAACATGAAGAGGACTTCAGAGCAGCACAGTAAAGACATTTAAACATGCTGTCTCTCAGGCAAAAGGATTCAAGTGGGTGCCAGCAGTCTTAAAGATTTCAGTCGAGGGTATATTACTACAATAACTCCAATTTGAACACTTAAGATGGCAAAGAAAATCTGGGCAAACATATTCCTACCTTGTTATCGAAGTTGCCCAGGCTGCAGTTGCACTCTGTGGCTCCGTAGAACTCTGCAATCTGTGGGATATTGAAGCGGTTCATGAATTCTTCCCATATGGATTGGCGCAGACCGTTGCCCAGCGCCATGCGCACCCGATGTTGTTTCTCGGTGTCCCGGACTGGCTGGTTTAGCAGGTATCGGCAGATTTCACCAATATACTGTACAATCTGGAGGAAAAAAAGAACAGGATGGTAAGTAGATCAAATTGTTCTGTTAGACAAGAAAGAGTTAAAAACAGACATAAGCAAAAAATAAAGAAAAGGTGACTCAGATTGATTAACTGGGGAAAAACATTAATTGTTGATTGAATAATTAATTGATTGTGGTGTAAACTCTGCAAATGACATCTGTGGCAGTGCTTTGTAATCAACATTATTATGCTTACAGTGCAGTTGTATTTCACACAGTCATCCCAGAAACGCGAGGCAGAGAACTTCTTTCTGATGACCACGGTCATGCCGTGCAGTATACACTGACCCATTCCCACGATGTTACCTGCAGACAAACACACAGGAGCTGTCAGGGTCACAGAACGCCAATCTAACATGGAGAAATTCATCTTGGTATTTAATCAACCCCTTCGTTCACCATGAATTCAGCCATTGTGTTAAGTTGGACAAATCATTTCACTTTAAGAGACAGTGTTGAATGCTTTGTTGATTTGACTGGTTGAGTTTGCCCTTGATGGACGTTGTCAGACAGAGTTCAATCACTTGTCATGTATTTTTTGAGAGCATCTGCTCTTTTTAAAAAAGTTTCTTTAGACTACTTCCCAGACGGCTCAGTGTAACAGACCATCTGGTGTCAGGTAAGGAAATACACAAAGACATAACTTAAAGCTACAACATGCAAACTTGTTTGTAATATTCTATGCAAGAAAAGACCAATATGAAATACAAGTAAACAATCTACTGCTTTTAGGTTGGACGCTGCTCTGAACTAGACAGTTCATCATAAATTAATTCAAAACATCATAAAAAACAGAACTGAATGAAGGAACTAAGAGCATATGGGCCTGTTGACTAAATTTAACAGTTTAAGTCTTAAATTTATTTAACACAAATGAAAAGTTTTACCTGCAGAGTGGTACAGAGGAAGGCAATCATACAACACATCTTCTGGTGTCATCCTAAAGCCATAATATACCAAGGATGCCATACGGTAATACCTGAAAAGCAAGACGAGAAGTAGAAAGTACAGGAAGTCAAAACAAAACCAGCCAGTTTTATGTATTTCTTTTTATGTCCTCTTCTAACAGTATTTACGCTGCACATGAAAGCTCTGTGGATCAACAAAGCCAGCAGCGGCAGTTCCTGTGTGTGTGTGTGTGTGTTGGTGAACTGCACAGTTCCTTCCTACCTGCTGTGAACAACAATAGCAGCTTTAGGCATCCCAGTGGTTCCTGACGTGTAGATGTAGAACAGGCGATCTGACAGAGAAAGCAAAGTGACAGAGAAGTTACTTACATGTCAACGACTGAATGTGTCATGGCTGTTTGTTGGCTTGATGTCTCAGATTAGTCCTTCCGAGGCTGAATGTTTACTTCTGATCAGCCGTGCAGGAGTGTAAATGCTTGGCTTCGATCATTTATTATTAACTGACTGACAGTTTTGAGTGCGAGTTCACTTTGTCTAAGTCACAGCTCGGCATGATGGAGCAAAAAACAAAACAGAATCCCTTTAGAAAGAGGTTCTGCACACTTGAATGTCTTTTTTTTTTAGCTGTAAACTACAATAAAACCAAATTTATAGAAATCAACATTTCATGGGTTCAAATGGCTCAACACCCCATCTAGTGTTTTCAATCACCTGGACCTTGAAGGCTGATGTTGACATGGCATGACATGACACATGTGTCAATTGTTTTGGGACTTACTGATATACATATTTAAAAAAAAGAATGTTAATGCCCTTTAATCAAAGGGGGACAGCCCACCTCACCCAGCCTTTGCCCTCATTTTTAATAAATAGTGATGAGACTCACCACTCACCCTCTACTTAATATGTTTCAATTCTTGGCACGATGGTTCAAATTTGTTCTTTTGACAGCTGATGAGGCACCACCGAAGTGCATTCTTTCCCTTGATGATAATCCCCTAAATAAACAACAAGGCTCTAGCTACATACTGACCCCCCCGCTCAGACACACTGACTCAAGAGCTTCTCATCCTCTTGTTAGCTAAAATACAGATAACATGCAGAAACTTTTCCAAGGGGCCAAAAATGTACTTCAAGTGACTGTTTAAGCTCCAGTGAACTCTCTGCTTTTCCAGCATGGACATGGAGAGTCTGACAGCAGCTCTTTAGTGGCTGATTGGCTCTTTACTGGCTGTTCCTGCTGTACTGAGGTCAGTCTCTCATTCTGAACGGTGTCTCCTTACATTGTGCGTCACACACTACAAAGTCACAAGTCCTTGCCCTCCACTGGATGTCCTGTGCAGGCCTCTGCTGCATTTTTAAATGTGCTGGGATGAAGGGAGCTGACTGAATGTGTGCCTGTGGTTACACTTAAAAGACTGTTAAAATTAAGCCATACTTTAATTTCACATGGGTACATTTGGATGTGGGAGCACAGTGGCATCCAGATGTACACAAATTGGCTCTAGATCTGACTGAAAGGCTTTTGGCATCACAGTCGACCACTTGTGTTTGGATTTGGCTTTCCTGCTCACAACCGATTTTATCTGTAATAAACTCCAAAAACAAACAAAGGAAATACACTTTAAAGCTCTGAAACACAGCTAGAGAAATGGACTGTGGAGACAATGTGCGTCCGCGGTTGACATAAGCAAATCAGCTGTGTAAGTGCTGTGCTTACAAAGTTGACTTAGCATCAGCTGCACTTTGGCACGATGGTTCTCACTGTCATTCACTCGACAAAACATACCGTGTGTGCACAAACACATCTCTAATGGCGTCTGAATGCATCCTGACTTATCTGATTCTGATGCCTTTTGGTTGTCATCTGTCCTGATAACCAGAGACACATTTTGTCCAGTGCAAAAAATGACCAAAGGTCGAAGTTTTTATTGCTACGATAGCCTGTGTGGCCATCAGCAGAGACATGTAGAGATCAAGCAAAGAGGCAAAAGGGAGGGAAAAGGTCGATTCGTGGCTCTACACAAAATGATGGAAGAAAACATGAAATGCAAAATAATGAAGGAGTACCAAAAACAGAGAAAATAAATTAACATTACTGGAACTAGTTTTCTTCATCAGAACTGAGGCTTCGATGACAAAAAGTGTTTATGCTGTAAAGACTGAAAAACACTTGGAGATAAATTTGGCCCATGTTAATAAAATTTACATGGCTTGATTATTGATGGTTGATGGTTGACAGTTGATGTAATTCCTTCACCCTTTGACCCATGTGCTGTATACAGGCTGCTTTGATAAACAAGCAACATCACTAATCGCTAGTGATGACTCATCAGTAGATGTCAACAACTGTTACAGTACAAACTGCAGAGAATTTTGGGTAATTTCTATGGTTTAACTATAAGCACCATATGATTATTCCAACAACCTAGCATTTACTTTATTAAAACACAGTTTATTGAAGTCTCTGTTTGTCTCTGTAATTACTTGCAGTCATAGTTACATTAAATAGCATTAAAACATGGAAAAACAAAAAGAAACCTCAATGCAGAGACATTTTTTTCATATTTTAGTTGAGCTTGTATTTCATTTTTTAAACACGACTGGGAGATGCAATTTCCTTGACTGTCAGTCACTTCTTGGCACTAAAATATAACTAATCTCTTGTAAACTGGTCTGTGCTGCCAGACTTTCAGTAAATGCCAACAAATTACTTTTTGAGACTATTGTGTTGTTTTTGATGCAGTAAGAGCAGAAATATTGCTTGCAGATTTATTATTACAGCATGGGAAAAAAAACACTAAAAACTGTCCAAAAGAACATCTGCATTTTTTTTTTTGTTTATCAGTTTTAATTTATGAACTTCTTGTTATTGTTGACATTGCTAGAAAACTCTTCTTTGCATTGCTTATGAGAGCTGTGATGACAGAAGGCCAGTGTTACCAACTTGAAAGCTGTCAGGCAGGATATCGCTCGTAAGCCGCCAAGCTCGAACCTTTCAGAACCTCTTTGCAATTTTATGTCTAAAAAGCCACTTGAAACAAATTCAGCAACTTATGTAGGCAACGAGGGAAGAGGCAAGAAATATATGCAAGCGTATTACATTGTAAATTATTTCTATTTTGAGAAAGCTCTTCGGATATGGACACTGGTAGACTTGTGCTGCCCTCTGCTGGTCATGAAATGCTGAATGCGGCTGGTTACCACATGCTACTAATTAGTTTCATGGGGGAACTGGTTTTGGCCAGGGACACGCGTTCTGGCCGACTCTGACGTGTATGAACACCAGAAAGTGAGCAACTGTGACAAAATTAATCCATTTATCAAGCTGTAATTTCCTAAAGCAACAATCCACAAAATTCACTGTTTTAAATTGATTTACTTGCAGTAGCAGTGGTACATAAGCGAACTCGTATTGATGTCTCCAGAGCCACAGCCACATGTATAAGTCATGCATCTGGCCACATATATACGTGACAGTGACATAGCATGAGTGGATATTGGTTAACCAATGAACATCAATCAACCAGTCAGGATTTCTTCTCTGTCTTTCTAATTCATTTTCACTGCATTTTTGGATAAGTGTGTTCAGCTTGTTAAAAACTAGTTATTATTGTAAATATATAATTTCAAAAAATGATCTTCCCCCTCATGGATTCTCCTATATTTTTTACCACAATAAACAATGTGCCTGTACTGAGTTTTTGTTTATTCAGCTAAAGATTTCTTAGTCTATTTTTAACATACAGCTGAAGTTGTTCTTAAGTTGTCGCAAATGAATTATACACAAATGTGCGCGTGACTTAATCTGCCGATTCTTGGCGTCCTTTGAAGCCAGTGCTGGCTACTTGCACTGCAGCATCGAGCGTGGCTTTCTCACCTGTGAAGCAGCGCTGTGGCCGACTTGGCAGATGAGAGGGGGCAGCATCCAGCAGGGGCTCTAGGCACTCGGTCCCCTGTGGGACTCGTTTGGGGTCCCAGTCTCCACAGCAAAACATCTGCACTGCCTTCCCCATTGAGCTGTGGACCTCACACACCGCTACAAGGGTACAAGAAACACATTACAGTAAATCAGAGATATTCAAACACAACAAATCAGGAATATTTTGCAGTATTATCATCAGATATGTGAAGAAAAGAAGGTATAATAAAAGAAAAGGAAGAAAGAAGGTACTGGGCTTAGTGATGAGGTAAAGAGTAGGTTAAAATACATTAGTGCATCAGGTGTTAGGTGGGAGACAAAAGAGGATTAAAAACAGTGTAACAAAATGGCAACAAGGTTTTAATGTTTGACTGTAAGAGTGCTGGGCTGAAGAAGGAAAACAACAAATTGAAACATCTCACATTTTCCCCTGAAATAAGACAGTACATCTAAATTTAAGGCTTATGTCATTCTGGCTCAGTACTGATGGTTACTGGCTCCACTCTGGCCTGCTCAGTGGGAAAGAGGCCGCGTTTCCAATCACTTAACGGCATAAAACACGTAAAAAGTCAAGGATTCAATTCAAATACTATTCAGTCAATCCCAGAATGAGCAGCTCAAAACTAATTCACTCTTCAGAGCTGTTGAGATCAGGGCTTTTTAGATCGGGCAGGGACCCAGAGGAGAGTCATGAGGAGATTGAAATAGATCCTTAATTTATGTTTGACCATTTCACTAAGCTGCGGCCATTTTATACTATAAGTGGTTTCATAGTCTGAGGAATAGAAGCATTATTAATAATACACTGCATATAAGTAGATAAAGCATTATGGAAGGTAATTAGTTTTATCACACACACACCGTAAAGAAATATTTTTAATTTATGTCCTCCAATTTTAAAGTAAACCCTCAGATAATATTCACCAGTTGCTTAGCAGGTTATTTGTTTATTTGTTTACCTGCAAGTTAATATTTACTCCTCTTCTTTAAATAGTGGTCTTAAACTTATATTATTAAGATATTTATTTATTATATAAGCTGTAATTATTATCCATGAAAAAAAGGCATTCAAACCGACAGTCATTCTGTTTTTTATGTCAGAAACCAAACTGGGTCTGACAAAGCTTTAAGCTACAGCACCAAGTTTGTGTCATGCACACGCAGCTGTTGTTACTATCGTTGTTCCATTTTCACTGAGAGCTGACAGAATCCGATCGGAACCAGATTAAAACTACAAATTATTTGTTTAAATATTTGTTTGTTCTGTTTTTTTGGTAACCACTTCATGTCTCTTATGTCATAGCCAGCATTCAGTTCTCTTCTCTGATCAACTCAGACCTGCTACACTGCTGATCGATCATTTTCCCACTTCCTTATTTATTTATTTTTTTTCCCTTCTTTCCGTCCATCAGCAGTTTAGGGCTCCACTGAGTCCCATTGTGGAAACACCCATCTAACTTTTATGACCTCCGTTGCTTTTCTCCCCGCACCATCTACTGCTCTCATTACAGCATGAAGCACAGCAACACTCATCAGCGTATGTCAGTGCTGCACAGACTGCTGTACACTTGACTGTGTCTCTACTATTACAACCAAAATGTGCTACATAACCTTAAGACGTTCCTCTAACATCTACTCATCCCCGTCCCTCATCGTCACTCAGCGCTCTTACCATCAGTCAGCTCCGAGCCGAACACCACAGCTTTGGCATTGGAGATGGTGACACAGTGGACCAAGGCATCTAGTCTCAGATTGAAGTTGATCAGAGCAGCTTCGACTCCGATCTTGGCCATGCCCAGCCAGAGGCCCACATACTGGGACCTGTTCTCCATGAAGAGGGCCACCACATCACCGTCCTGATGAAACAAACAACCAAACAGAAAGACTTTTCTTACTGATACCATCAACTGATTATCTGAAGTTTACTTCTGTTTAGCAGGTGTCAAAGGGCTCATAGCATGCCTCCTTAAGGATGACAACGACATCTGGGAGAATTATTCTGCTTTGTCATTGTTTTGGAAAGTGGAGCTTGTAAGCAGACCATCTCTTAGCCTTTTTTTTCCTAAATCCTCCTGGAATATTTCAGTTTGTAGACCCACCTTGAAGCCCCGTTCCAGCAGCATGTTGGCCACTCTGTTGGAGTACTCGTCCAGCTGGTGGAAGGTCCACCTCTCTCCGGTCCCCTCGAAGATCAGAGCTGTTTTGTCTCCATAGCGACGCACTGTTTCAGCAAAGATCTTAGGAACGGTGTTCTTCTCTCTGAGGTGACGTCTGACATTCATCTTCACATGCAACAACACCCTCGCTGCACTGAAGGAGTGACAAAGATATTGTTAAAAGGAAAAGAGCCAATCACCTCGTCCTGAAATGATGTTAAAAGATGTAAATGTAAATGTAAGAGTCAGTCTGACTCACCTTGGAGACACTGCATTAGATTTTTTTGTTAAAGCTCACTGACTACAGTTCACGCATAATTTCCTAAGCCTAGCCATTGCCATTTTTTGGAAAAACAGACATGTTCAGATTTTCTTTTTAGATTTTCCAGTTATTCTTGTTTGCCAGGTTTGAAACACAAACAGTGAAGTTTTGAAAACAGACAATATTTGCAACAGTTTAACATTGAAAAAAAGACTTTTACAAATATAAAGCTACCTGAATTTTTGCTTTGTGACAATAACAGCACTTATCTCAGTAAGTCTCAGATGCTGATTTTTACTGTAGTGACATATATAAAAACCACTTACTCCCTCTGCACAGTGGGTGAAGGAATGATGGGAAAACCAGCCTAATTACTAAGGATTTTCTATAGACAGTACTATAAAGTGAGCATTATGTGTAGCTAAAGTGCTAATCATTCAAGGCAAATAGATGTTCAAAGCAAACTCCTTTAAAGCTCAACTTCAGTTGACCAACTAGGGTTACTGTGTGTCATCCCTGTGCAGAATGTAACAACATAAAACAGACATAAAAAATTATGAAAGAGGACACCGGAAGGGTTCGAGGGGCAAAGTCTCCCTAAATGAAAGGATCCCACTTGATAATTTACATTTATGGTGTGAAGATACAGATAAAGGCCATTCAGAGCTACAGTCAACTCACAATCTTTAACTCCAGATTCAACTTTCAGCTGACTTGGCTTTTAGAAAGTTCCATTGCAAATCTGATATGATGTTTTGCAACTAAAAACGTTGGCTACTTCAGTCTTGTTTGTGAGTTAAGACACCAAGAAAAAAAAACTTGTTAAAAATCAGATGCTTTACGCCTACTCAACCACCTAATGACAATCTGTGGCATTTGCAGGGACTTAAATGTGTATAATGGTGGTTGGTTTAGTTCACAAAGGCATTAACTTGTGAACCATTGTGCTGCTTCTTGAAGTGTCAGTAGCTAAGCCTTGTCACCGCACATTTCACAACAGGAATTTATGAGTCACTGAGGAAAAGGG
Organism: Ctenochaetus hawaiiensis; assembly: GCA_029783645.1. Taxonomy (NCBI): domain Eukaryota; kingdom Metazoa; phylum Chordata; class Actinopteri; order Acanthuriformes; family Acanthuridae; genus Ctenochaetus; species Ctenochaetus hawaiiensis. The sequence continues at coordinate 9,876,215 of JAPZDY010000011.1, forward strand.
TGCTTAGACAGGGTCAGGTATAGTGAATTTTTAACCTTGAGGTTTCACACATATTCAAGCAAATACCAATAATGACAACACTATCAGAACTGAGGCACAGGTAATAACTGGCCCGAAGGAGTAAAACATTTAGCAAAGGTTAGCTTAGCTGTGCTCTAATTATACCATAATTAAGTACAAATGTCTTTCGAATAAAACCATGGAAACTGTGATCTTTATCACCCTAATTTAACGGAGTCAAGGCCAACTATTTTTTTGTAAAATGGGTCACACAAAGTCATTCAAGGCTATCTTAAAATTTTTTGCTTTATCACTGCTGGTGCTGTTAAGGAAAAAAAGGAAGATAACCACACACCGATCATCATGGCAACCCCCAACTGTAAATATTTGCTTCAGGTAAAACAGGTAAGAGATCTCCACCTCCCTTACCCTCTCTATTGTTTCTTTGTGTTTAACATTTCAGACAACCTCTCGTGTTGTTAAGTTTCAAAAACAAGCATGACGGGAACATGCATTTAGCTGCTAACGCTGTAAAAAAAAACAAAGGCTTTTAAAAGAGAAGCATCAGGTCAGGTGATATATTTTTTAAAGCTGCTTTCAAAAATAGCAGTCTTTTGCAACATGTTCCTTAAAATAAAAAAATGTACAACAGTCGAACTAATGCATTGTTGCATTTAACTGACTGCTGTCCTTTTTTTAGGCCTAAAATTTTAAAGTTAGTTATTTTCATGGTAGTTAACGTGCAACCTGAGCTGCAGCAAGCTCTTAATAATTAACTTAAACAACATTTGTGTGTATCACTATGAGTCATTATCGTTGTTTCATAACAATGATTTCATGACGCAACCCGTTATCGCTCAAGGAGGGATAGACTACTTTGATATCAGTCAGTTGAAGTGAAAAATACATTTACAGCTCTGTGCCAGTGGCCCTGCAAAGACCTACAAAATGCTTGGTGGTCCTGACCTTTTTAAAGATAAATGAAGAAGTTTCTGACAGAAACTTACCAGAAACTACCATGTGTTCAAACTTTAGGCATAAGGTCTTGTTTTGGCTGAATTTGCAACTTTGATTGTTTGGATAAAGGCAGGTGTTTTGACGGTGACACATTTTTTTATTGTTTTGGATCTGCATTTAGCACACTGGATTTGATTGGAGGACTTTCAGCTGCAATACAAACAGTATACTGCGGGAACCATAAACCTTTTAGAATATAAACATTCATTAAAAGTTCTCTGACACTGTGATAAAGCTATGGTTTCAACTAGTTTTTACCTGACTTAAATGTTAACACACTCAAATTATAGCTGACACTAAGCATTTCAACATCATAGTCATTTTTTCACCATAAGTACAATGTTGTGGAGTGTAGGGAAAAAACTCAGAAGTCATTATCAAAGTACTTTTAGGCTGCACTAATTTTTGATGGCAGCTCCTTTTGACAACAAAAAGAAACACAAGACCTGACTTGAAGGAAGAGCAAATGTAAAAAACAGAAAACTAATCAAAAGCACAAACGTTATTTAAATTCAATGACTTTTCTAGGTTTCACTGACACTGGAACCATGTAAACACATACACAACATCCCCGTACTTACTGTAAGTCTCTGCCGATTGTCTTGACAAAGACCTGCAGGAAGTGCCATCCTCCGCTTCCAAGATAGAAGATCAGGATGGCCGGGAGAACCTGGTACCAGGGCAAGCCCACCAGCAGCCTCAACACAAACAGCAGGGCCGTGCAACAGGCTAGACGCATCATCCTGGGAGAATGCACACAGGTATAAACAGACAGAGATAGTGGACGCTGACTGTGGCAACTGATCACAAAAAATGCAGACCAAACATGAATTCAGCAGCAGATATGTTGTGTGATTTAAGTGAGGAGAAAAAGAAAGAACTTCAAGCTACACATTCATGATAGAGATCAAACAGTTTTGGATTAATATTCCCCTTTTTTTCTATTTTTTTTTTTTTAACATAACACATCCTGTACCCTTTTTTATCCACTGACTCAGCTCTGGTACCCTGACAGCTTGTTATAAATAAGGAAGTTGTTAACCATCTGCAAACATTCATATTCTGTATGTTGTCATCTTGAATGAAATCTGTAAAGGGTCATAAAAATGTCAAACAAAACAGTTTGTAAGTAAACAACAATGCTAAAGAGCGTGTTTTTGACAAGCAGAACTGGTAAAACCGAGGAAATCCTTGATCTTTCTTTGTTTTTTTGCAGCTGAATTAAGTCCAAGGCTGCTGGTCTTGGGGGATCTTTGGGGGAAACCCTTACTTAAAGCAAACTGGATACAGTGACAGCTGGGAGCATGAGAGGACACAGTGTATTGACACTGGTGTTCAGTGGCACCAGATAACTAGGAAGATGATCCTGAAGTATAAAAGGATAGGTTTACATGACTGCTTATTATCTATTTATTAGCCTCTGAAGAAAAACACTGCAGGGTCGTAGCATTATGGAACAGCAGCAATGCATATCGGAAGGTATCTGTTTAAGCTTATTCACAAGGGCCGAGATGCTGACTGGATATTTATTGCTCTGTCACCCTTATGATGACTATAATTCAACAAGTCTGAAGCTCTTTAAACCACACATCGTGCTACAGGACAGCGTGTCGTAGCCCTTAACATTACTCTGACCGTCCGACATGATTTGTCACAAGCTAAGGCAGAAGACACGCATTAGAAGGCCACAGCAGCCACTTCGGAGCAGGAAAAAAAAGCCTCAGCATTCGCCGCTGCTGCTGCCAATCCCGGAAATGTGAAAGGCACGTAGCATCATATTGCGGTAGCGGATTTGGAAACGATAAAGGCTCAACCCACTGTCGGCTGAACTACGTCTCACACCATGTGCGCTAACAGACTAGGCCCGTGGTCGTAAAAACCCGGCAGGAGCGTATTTAGCAAGCTAACCTGCTGAAGTTATCATGGTAACAACAGGAGCGCCTAGCGAGCGCGATGCGCAGCGTATTGCGCGCATCGGCTTTAGCGAGGAAGCGGATGGACGGTGCGACAAGCAGCCTCTCTCGAGATGAAGGGGCATGCTGTATCTGCCATCCACGTTCACATATAATACATTTAATGGACCGAGAGCTGCCTTGATAAAAGCGTGTCGGGCCACATCTCGAGTCGTGTCAGCGCGTCCATCGTTCCTAAGGTTGATAGAGGACAATAGAGACACCACCGGAGCTGTTTTCTCCTCACAAATAACTGAACCCATCCGTGAAGTTGAGCATCGCGGGGGCGCCCAGTCAGCTTGGGCTGTGGCTGGGTTGATCGTTACTGTTGTTGTTTTCTGTTTTTTTTTTTTTCTCCTTTTTTTTGCTTACATACCTTGCACCTCGTTCACACCGTCACAGCATGTAGGTGCTCAGAAAAATCCAAGACGTGAAACTCGTCGTGTGCAATTCCGCCCTGATCGGCTTATGGGCTAGCCAGGTCGCCCCCTCCGCTTCTCACCGCCGCTCGGCTTGGCTTGACAGAGGCTCACAGAAACGCACAGAGAGACTGACACACGCACCGGGATCCCCTCCTGCTGTTAATACCACAACGAGCTACTGCTGCTCCTCTGCTCCGGTGGGTCGGGCGTCAGATCCGCCTGGCTGTGGTTGTGAGCGTCGACTTTGACCCCGCGATCATCATCCATTCATTGTCACGATCATTGATATCGTTTCTGGATTCATTGTAGCCGTTAAGCTCGCTAGCAAGCGTAATTCAAATGACCTTATAATTTTCTCAGCTACGCCCGCCTACCGCCGTCAGCAGCGCATCAGTGTGTCAGGAATAGGCGTTGACGGACGGGCGCCCGGGCCAATCGCGTGTGGCGATGTTTTCACCATCCCATCCGGCAGGGGCGGGGTTTGCGGCACTGGTGGAGAGGAAATGCGGCGCGACCCTGCAGACCGAAAGAAGAGTCAGCATGCTCGCCAGTTTCCACACGGTAGTGAGAAGGCCCTGATGGTGAAGCATGTGGCGTAGAACCGACCGTGGCTCGGCCCGCAGGACCTATTCATTCACTCCGCGTTTAAAATCGCGTTTGTCTAAAGACGAGACCCGAAAAAGAAGGAAAAATAAGGAAGGGCAAGGTATCAAACAATAAGTGGGTCTCTACTGTCTTATTCCACTGTAGGCCAAGATCTAAAATAAAAAAAAAATGCACCCATCATCCCGCAGGTTCTCACTGTAAACAAAGGCCACATCAGCAAGTTGCTTGAACAAAAAAAAAAAAAAAAAGCCTCACATATAATCAGTTAAAACCTGCAGCTGTCACTGCACTCACAGAGTTGGCAACCAATAAATTTGAACATTTGTAATATCTTGCTCACATATAATTTATGTGTGGACTGCAGGGTGGGACAGCACTGAAAGAGGAAACACTCTGTCTAGCCACTTTTCTGCAACCTTTAGCCCACAACGAGAGAAAGGAATAACTTCAGCCCACATTTGAATGACACGAGGAGGATGACATTTTGCACTCTTCCTTACAGCAATGTGTCTTGTCACAGGCACATTGCATAATACAGATATCACAACCTGCTGTACGCTGCTGGAGGTTAACAGAGGTCACTTCCCCAGTGGTTTTGAGAGCTCAAATTAAAAAGGGCACAGAGTTTGTTAACTCTTGCAAAATTTTTGCATGTAACCTTTTCTGACATAGTATAGTGCATCAGCAGCAACACCAAAGACTTAAGGGATAAAGGTCAATATTTGGTATAACAACCTAATGAACTCTTTGATCAGCTTTTATCTTAATACCAAAACCTTAAAAATCTTGACAGGTGAAGGGAATAATATTGATCATCTCTTTACATTGCAGTGTTTTGCTGGGAAACCTTGGATCTTGGAATCATGTGGATGTTACTTGACACGTACCACCCAGCTACACACACCTGCAAAGCAGGTGCAATCCCTCAAAGAAACAATATTTCACCACTGACAATAAGCAAAACAATATTCAAGTGTTATCAAGGAATGTTTTTGCAATGTCGGTTGTCCAGTGGCTTGGTCTGCAGCAATATTGGTGGTACCCAAGTTTCCCAGCAGAAGACTGTATTGTAAAGAGATGATCGATGATATTCACTTCACATCAGTGGTTTAAAGTTGTAGTTTATCAGTCTGTATACCATTGTGACCCCAGTATGTGCGATTGTAAATTAATGATAAGGATTGCGAAGATCTGGATAAGAAGTGGGATGAGCTTTGACCTGCGATTGAGATAAAAGATGTGCAAACACAATGTTTTTTGCCTTGTGGTGCACACACATCATATACTCTCACTAAAGACTCTCATCGTCAGGGGCTGTGAAGTCCTTCTGCCATTATCTGTCTTAGAAGGCACATTATCAGTGGTTTTCAGACAGATAAGGACACACCCAGTGTATTATGCCACTAGCATGTTTTTTGTATATTATATACTGAACATTTCAGGCGAACAGAGCAACATTGTGAATCTTTTTATACCCCTGTTGATAGTTAAACCTTCAGATGGTCTTACAGAGACAGTTGGGAAACTAAAATAGTGTGATAGTTGCAAAATATCCTTTTTCCTTCTGCTAAGATATTTTTAAAAAGTGGCAGGGTGGTGGCCTGATCTTTTCAATATTTTGGCTGGACCAGTGGGCCAAGCCTTAAAAAATGCTGCTGTCCATGACCGAGTAGCTGAGTGATGAAGTAATGCCATTGGTGCGGCCGGTAGAGTGTTAGAGTTTCCCCACTAGGCATTGCTATTTCAAAATTGATCGTGGCCAACTGCTTTCTGTGACTTCATCAGGGAGCACAGCTGGTAGTGCTCGTGAACGCTTTGCATGTGTGGCATTTCTTTCAGCTGAGACACTTTCAGCCGGCCGTGCTACTAGCAGAGGTTACTGTTAATTTATGTTTTGCAAAAGGGATTATCAGAGATTTCACAAGTTTGTGACATTAACTATTACCGAGCACTTTCTCTGGAGGAAGGGAATGTGCTGGAACATGAAAGGAAAGAGGACAGATCTGCAAGTCTGTTTGGGTTTTTGAGATTTTGGCAGCTTGTCAGCATTAGTCATTAGACAAACAGAGACAAGCAGAGATCAAGGCCCTGTGTCACACAGGTTATTTACTGACAAATTTAAATGAGCTAATCCTGAGAGCAGGTAAACTTTTGGCTTCTCTGAGAGAAAACTTCAAGAGAGGTACATTAACTTGAATTCTGAGTCACTGTCTTAACATGTTCATTCTTAACATGAAAATAAACTGCATGCTGGAAGATCTCTGCAACAGTATTTTGTCCTCTTCGTTTTTCATTCTTCAGCACTTGTAGTTGCTGGATGTAACGGCTGGTCTTTGTGGTATTTGTCCCACTCATCTTTCACTGTGATTGGACAACAAAGTAAAAAAGGGGCAGTGACAAGTGCAGCATTTCAGCGAAAGTTGAACTTTTTCAACTCTCAGGGACAGCTGGTGTTTGTTGAATGGTGTGAATACGCAGCACTGCTTCAAAAAAAAAGCTGACCTCAGGATAGAGGGCACTTTGACATTGTTCTGCTTGAGGTTTCACTCTATACCTGATTATAGTTTTACTATGCTGACTGTCAGTTGCTTCATTGTTTCATCAAAATCATTCATCATTCGACAAAACTCAGATTTTCTCTCCAACTCTTCCCTCTGCTGAGAGCCTGAAGGAGAAATCTGAAAAAAAAAAAATTCCCTCATCCATCCTTATTTTATTCTGGAACACAATAATTTTCAAAAGTTTATTTCTTAAACACATCAACATCCCTTTTAGATATTTGTGCATTACCAAAGAACTATCTATAAGATAAACACTTTCAAGATCAGTCCGTCATCCATGTAGGGACAAGGAGTGACCCATGGATATCATGGATTTAGTCTCAACACACAATAATATGAATACATTGTCCCTCTCTATAACTGTATTTTTGAAGAGCCATTGTGAAGCTGTGTATGGTTGCTCCAGCCATCGCCATCTTGGCAGTCTGTGACTTCACCTTACTCCAGGATATTCCAGAAATGGGGAAATAGACTTTGTTTTGGTCTGTTAGTACAGTTATCACACAGAGAGAGACAAAGTACTTGTTTGATTATTGGGTTTATCATTTATTAAGGAAATTCAAGTTAAAATACACTCTCTCAAATGAACCATCCAATAAGAAACAAGTAGAAAATGTTGTAACTGCATAGAACTTTTTTCCCCTCAATCAAAGCTGAACAGTTTCATATGATCTGCTACTTGGACCATTACAGGAAGTTACAAAGGAGCATTTTATATTATGGATTTCACATTACAAACACCAAAGACCACTATTGGAACAAATTGGCCACATTTTTTGCTCATTGACCATACTCAGTCCAGCCATATATCATTTAAATAATAACACTTTCAATAAGGTGAGTGCCATCACTTAAATGGTTGGAGTGAAATGGATATCAAAAGTTGACAGTGAATCACAATACATTGACATAGTCTAGTTAAAGTATTTCATTCCACAATATTATTGTACAAAATTAATAATTTTAAGTTTGTTTTTTAGTTTCTATCATGGGTTTAAATTGTATCAATGCAAGGGGACCATGCTGTCTGTGGTGGTCTGAGTCACGCATGTTATTGCGAGCATCAGAGTCTATTACAGCAGGAGCAAGCACATTTTATTTCACACTTCAAATCGACACTCTGGTCCTATAAATGACAAACCATTGGAAGAGAAATACTTGACATTCATGCAGCTGTCATGTAACCGCTAACACTGAGATTAGCTAAAATGTCAAAACCAAATACTCCTTTTAAAGATGGTGGAATCTTAATAGACTTTACAATCTTGTAAAACCAAGATATCAATAAACTAGAGAATATAAATATCAACATTTGTTTTCCGCCACAGCCTTTAGTTAATAGTTTTAAGTTTTTAGCTTTTTGTAAATAAGGCTTGCCTGCTGAACTTGAACTATTTTTGGCTTATCATGTTTATTTATCAAATCTTTACCTGTAAAAATGTGAGAGCAGAATTACAAACAAAAAGGAGCTGATGAAGGTCACCACAGCACCTCCAGCCACATCTTCAGTCCAAATCCATCCTCCTATTAAAAAGTTCTTTGGTCTTTTCTTTTCTTTTCTCTGTATGTCCTCTCCTCTATTTGTCAAAGTAACAATTCTCATTGCTGTAATTTTAATGCCTTTTATCTTTTTTTTTTTTTTTCAGTCATCAAGTTCCAGACCAAAGTGTCCGTAGAGATCTCGTGTGGTGGTCCCTCTCAGAGCAGCTGCAAGACAAGCAAAGTGGCGGTTAGGCTTCTTCAGCAGATTACAGGGTCAACTCCCTCCAGTCTAGTTTTCAAACAATCCTCAAAACACTGAACAGATTGAGATCACAGCACCAAGCAAATGAATCAGTTTAGACATAGGGCTTGTATTTGGTGATAGAAATTTATACAATATCCCTACAATGCTATTAAAAAACAAAACAAATCTCTCACTTCAGCCCATCTACATCACCATTTTCATTATAGATTAAAATAGAAACTCAGCTGCTTTTCTTATAAATTTTTAATCCACTGTGCATGATCTGCGTCATATTATCAAACAAAACTAAGAAAAATAGCCAAACTAGCAAGATCTCTCACTGGCTTTTACATCATGCAGATCCAAGCTGTGCCAGGCTTTGGCTGACACAAACACAGTTGGCTTTACTGTTTCTCTCTATATACAGGACTGACAAAGCTGTTCCACTTGTTGCCACAGCATTATAAAGTGCTGTATTCATAGGATACTAACAGGACTGAAAATTATAACCTTATTGCCACTTAATGCATGGTCTTTAATAGTTCAATCAAAAATTTTTAGTCCACCTGTATAAATATGGAGTAGCTCATTCTGTCGGGTACAAATATCTATCAGAGTGGACTACTACCCGTACTAATGTAAAGTAGGTCATTCTGTTAGGTATAAAAACTAAGAATGTGACAGTGCAGGGACCACGTAAAAGATGCCACACCTTTTTACATAATAATGGGGAAAATATCAAAAAATGTAATATAAAATATTTGATATGACATTGTTTGCTAGTGTTACCAGTAGCATCATCTGCAGCATCCTAAAGTAAAATGGCACAGCCTGTGCTATTTTTGTATTGAACAAAATATATGTTGAAGGCATACTATATGATACTGAAAACTGTTGCATCAGGGATTATATTCAGCAAGTACTTAAACATTTAAACTTTAAGTAGATGTAAAAGCAAGTACTTACTTACTTTTACTCAAGTAGAAAGGTTAATGTGGTACTTTTACTGAAGTACATTTTTGCCTCAACCACTGCTCGGAGCTACAGAGTTCATTTTTTTGATCCAGATTTGTGAATCATTGTGTGAATCAATCTTTGTGCCTGAGGGCAACACTTAAGACTTCGGTAAGGTTACAGTACAAGTTTTCTAAAAGGACTTTCCTTTGAAACATACAGACTGTTTTTCTTTAGGAAACTCATAGATATATGAAGAACTTCAAAGCTGTGAAAATGAGAATATTTGAGACAAAAAAAAACATTCCTTGAGAGCTGTAACAAAGATTTTCATTTTGACAGACAGACAGACGGACATGGTGAGAGACAATGGGCCCATTTGTCTTAAGAGGGTACTGCAGGGCATCTCCTCTTGTCTCTTCTCTCATTCTACAGTCTGCCTACCCATCAGACCATCGCCTCCCTCTCAGAATAGCAGTGCACAACAGCAACTCAGAGGAGGTTTTTTGTGAGACTGTCTGTGTGTTGTGTGTGTGTTCGTGTGTGTGTGTGAGAGAGAGAGAAAGAGAAAGTGTGTGAGAGGGAGAGAGCAGGATGGAGGAGAGAGGATGATAAAATGCATTTGAGTGTATGCATGTGTCTGCATGACACACACTCTGCTTTGTGTGTGTGTGTGTGTGTGTGTGCATGTGTGTGTGTGGCGCAAGTGATGTGAAAGACTGTCATTGTGTCAGAGTGGAAATGCCACCTCCATTCACTAAGAGGTCATTATCATCCTGCCTCTCCACTGTACTGAGAGGGGATTTAAAGAGAAAGCAAACTTTAAACTTATGATATAAACTTAAAAGAGATTGTCTAGTTTACCTGCTGAACAGGAGTGACATTAGAGGCACTCGAGGAATGTGTAACTGTGTGTGTTCTTCTTGTGTACATCATAACAGAAAGATTAGTAGAACAAAACAGGGATTTAAATTTAACACCACACACAGAAGCATGTGCATGTCAAAGTGGGTAAAAAGTCATGTTTGTTATGACACACACACATACCATAACATGACTCAGCTGGGTTACACCAAAACCTTCCTAACAGTGTGAAATGTTTGAACTTCACCGCACTTTCTTAACCTCATGCAGTTGCAGCATAAGCACATAAATACAGTACATTTAAGACACAGAGTTACAGTCTCTCACTCATTACAGTAATTTCCTCACACTGGTGTGTCCCCAGACATACATCAACTCTTGACAGACTTACGCAGTACTATGTAGTGTCAAAAGAGTTATAGGGAGATTAAACACACACACACACACACACACACACAATTTTTGGATTTCTCTGAGTTCGTCTTAATTTTGCATTCACTTGTGTCTCAGGTGAACTGATCAAAAGTGGGCAGCTCGCGGTCTGTCTGTTTACAAATGGTGTTTACTAGCATTAAGTGCATCTCCACTTGTGATGGCATCTAATGTTCCTGTACATCATTTCTGTTTCCAAATACCAAAGGTGGTGTTGCTTCTGACTGTTATTTTAAACATCTGCTTCTTATTTTGGTAGGTAAAACAGCCCAAACACATCATTTGCCTGAAAGTAAAGAAGTTATGTGCAGCTCTGCTCTGACTATGCTAATTACTGGGCATTCATAAATCATCCACCTGCCATCCACCCTAACAAACTGCACTGAAATGGACATTTTACTCAACCTCTGCTAGTCCCTGTGGGCTGTACTGCCTTTTAAATTATGCCAAGCAGCCAAGCTTTGCTGTTGATTTCTGTGAGTTATGTGTGTGTGTGTGTTTGCTGTATTGATGTATGGGTGTTTCGTGTATGAGTTTACTTTAATGATTAGAGAAGCTGCTTCATTTTCGTGTGTGCTGTAATGTTACTTCAGCAAATGCTGTGGGACATTTAAGCAGCAATACTTAAAGTTGTAGTTAGAAATTTAACAGGACAACTGGAGGACAAACTCTCCAGAGAAAAGGTGGGCTCAGGATTTATAGAGAGGACTGTCAATTTGCCTTAAACACTGTCTCTGTATGAACCCTGGATTGTGTGTGAAAGATTTTGATGTGTGAAGGAGCAAGAAACATTAATTAACATTAGACCCTTATTAATCTTGTCTGCATTTTGGGTGATTTAATTAATAAATGAAGCTACACTGCTGTTCCCACTACATGTGTACAGTGACTCTCTCCGAGTGCAAAGACAAACTTCAAACTTCTGCAGCTGAGGGGATTGCTATGTGTATTGGATAAACTCACCTGCCACCAAACCATTATTAATCAAAATGGTAATTTCATGAGCTGGCCCTCCCGATCAGCAAATTACACACAGTGTTTCTGGTAAAACTGCATTCTGTGCATACAGTAAACCAAATCAAAATCAGACAGCTGTTTCATAAGGAGGCTTCTTATGTACAGAACATCAGTTAAGTGGGTAGTCTCTCAGTGTGGTTTACGACACATTAGCATACACCCTGAGAAAGAAATGTGACCTCAGAATGACCTCAGAATGTGATCTGAAAGATCAGATCCCAAGATGCGTTAAGGATGCACTGGATGCATTCACACCTGTATTTAGAGTTTTCAGCTTGTAAGCAGTTCATCTCAGATTCATATTAACACTAGTGTGAACAAAAGGTCACTTAACAATGTGTTGCAAGCAAATGTCATTGGGTTCACTGTTAACTTTATTATGTTTTTATTGTTTCATCCATATTTGCCATGTTATTATAAACTGTTAATTATAGGAGAAAGGCCGGGCCAGTGAAATTATTCAATGAGCGAGTAAAACTCTAATCCATGGTTCAAGTGGGCCACTGGGGGTAAACTTTACACTGGACACTGTTTAAGCTAGATGAGGTTGGAACCTAAGTATAACCAAGCTGGCACAAATAAGAAGAGTAATTCATTCACAATATGTTTCTGGCAAGTGTTAATCTCACAGGATTGAATGCTTTAAGGGCAGGCCTCAGCAATCTGAATGCAAACATAATCATGGTTATGTAAATACTATTCAAAGTCAAATGAAAGACCGGCTTTCTCTCTTTACCCTGGCGTCCAGGGGAAAGAGAGGAACTACTCTGTTGCCCTCAGGTGGCTGGCTGTGGATTAACTGAAATCTCAACCAATCACAATATAGAAATAAGACTGAGCCAAGCCCAACAGTCTTTTCAGATTACATTTTTTTCCTACAAGCTATAGCTGTAGTACCTAATCAGATAATGGCATATTCAAATATATCAGTGATACATGTTAAGATAACATTAATGTAAATTTAAGCTCACATGAAGATGGTCATAGCTGAATGTCAGGTTTAATAAGTATGCTTTCATTAATTTTCTTCAAAGACAGCATTCATAGCTATAATATTTTCATGGTGTATACCTAATAAAATACCAAAAGGTACAGAGAGTTAGTGACCATGAGTTAACTCTGATTTTTTTAAGGGTGTCTGTTTTCACTTATCCTGACTTTAGTTTTAAATACACAGTTGGACCTTTTTGCAGTATGTTCACTTTAGTCCAGATCACACCAGAAAAATACATTGCTGTTTGCCTCATCTAGTCTGTTCAGGGTTCACACTTGCTGATTATAAATGAGCTAAGAGGTGTAAACATGAGTCACTTAGACAGACAGACAACTGACAGTTATGGTAAAGTGTCATCTTGCAACAGTATTTTTGTGTGTGGGTGTCTGTGTGTATGAATGAAGAACTTGCAAAGAAACTAGTAGAAAATAATTCATATGTCATAGCTACAACTGTTCTGTTCATCCTTCATGGATACAAAAAAGGGCCACTAACAGACACAGGAGAAAATGCATTCTAGGAATGCCACTATCAGCAGATATAAAAGGTATTTAAGTGTATACTAGATGGTTTGAGTCATACTATAAATTTTTTAAACCCTTTCCTATGGTCTGAAAGTGGAAGTGCATTAGAATAAGAATGGTATTGTGTTAATTTGATCAAGGGAACTGAGCTAAAGGAATGAAAGCTATAACTCTGATTAGAATAATCAAACAAAAAAGGCTATGCATGAATGTTTATTACAAAGTATTTTGCTACTTATGAACTTTTGCAAATTCACTTCAAGCTAATTTGGCTCTGTGCCTGCAGTGATGTTGTCTGACAAAAGCTATTTCATTTCTGGGATCCTGAGTATTGTAGTCTCATAGCAATTAAACAGAGTCTCTTTTTAAAACTGGGGCTTATTTCAAGTGCTTGTTTATTCAGTTAAAAATTTATTTCTGTGTATTGTAGAAAGGAGAGGCCTTAGCATTTACTCCTTGTTAAATGTGTCAGTGATTGTAAAGTATCTGACCAAAAAATGTTAAATTCTAATCATTAAAACTTAAAAATGCTATCTTAGTCTTTTAAATTGTGCAAGCCCCTGTGAATACCATGTATTTTTGAATGCTAAAAACAAATGAATTAAAATGTCTGTATGAGCTTTTCTTACCAATACGGCCTAGGAGTGACTGTCCAATGTCTTTAATGTCATTGTATTCATGCAGCTTATCAATATGATGATCCAGCTCCTCCACTTTGTATCCCCTGGGGAAAAAGCACAAACAAAAACATTTGCACAAAAGCAAATCTGTGTAAATGCTAAATACAATGCAAATATACACGACCATACACACAAAATAAATATCTGAAAAACAGGCTAATCAGATTAATACTGACATAACTTTTGTGCAGGCAAGAAGGGCACAAATAGATTTACATGTGCATTATGAGCAAAATATATCAGGGTAGTAGTCACAGGGATCAACTCTAATGATTCCCTGCACCATAAAAAGAGCAATCATGCTTAACCTCAATCCATTCTGGTTAAGTTGGACCTCAAAGACAGAAATGCAAGAAGACAAACACAGCTGTACTCACTCGGCTTCCAGCTGTGCTATCTCTGCATCGAGCTGCTCTCTTTTCCTCTCAAGCTCCGCCACCTCCTCTGCAGGGCTAACTTTGGCACCCTCAGATACTTGAAGCTGTGAGGTGCAAAACAGACAACCAAGATACTGGCACACAGGTGGCTCAACATAAAGGATAAGTGTGTTTGTGTTTACTTTAGGCAGGACTGGATCTACTTACAGGTGATTTGAAACTGGAGTAAACTTTCCTAAACTTTGAGAATGGAGTTCTGGGGAGAGAAGAGAAGGACAAGACTGTTAAAGATTAAGATGGAAAGACTGTTTTACTGAACAAGAAAATATGAAATGAATAAGATTTTTTTGCAGCAGCCCAGACCTACAGACTGTTCACTGATTTTGTGGTCTACAAAAACTTAATTATACCAAGCTTTTACTTTGAGTCAGTGACCACTGGCAAGCAAACAGAAAACGCATTACTTTGTCCCTCACATGATGACAAACTCTACGATGAAATCTATTAACGCGTTAGTTAGTAAGTTAAAAAAAATATTTTCGCCTTGTTTTATTTTTATCACTAAGTGCCAGTTGATGTCATTATAGTTTTTGTCAGCAGAGCTTCTTTTTTTAAAAAAAAAAAAAAAAAATCTTGTTACGGTATTATCTGTAAGTGAGAAAATGTTGAAAAAACTGACGAAAATTATTCGCCGACGTAATATGAACTGTGTTTGCTGTTGTTATCGTTTTGTTGGGTTTTTGTTCGTTTTCTGTTTGTTTTTTGAAAATGTTGTCATCTCTGCGCTTCTGTAACTGTAGAGCAGCACCAACAACATAAATTAACTGTAATTTAACTCTTTTAACACATATGGTCTCGAGGACAGGGACGCAGGGGGCAGTGGAACAAGGTCATGTGAAATATAGTTTTACTCAGCAAAGCCAAAACAAAATGTCAACAAACTAGAAGATGATACTACAAGCAGCTAGCGTTAGCATATTTGTTTACAGGTTACCTTTTCGGTGCTCCTTTCGGCAAGTCGTTCCCCTCCGGCGTCGAAACAGTGCATCTGTCTGCACAACACTGGGTTTCGGCAGACTGTTCTGTGTTCATACTGCCAAAAATGCAATAGAAATAGGTGTATTACGCTTGATTTCGAGCATTGAGACCAGCATCTGAACACTGACAGAAGCAGGAAGTTTGTAATTCGCGGCTCTTGGTAAATAAACTCGTTCTAAAACCGGATTGGTTCTTGACACCGAGAGGCGGGACTTACAAGTTCGGTTACCACGGAAACAACATTGTGAAAATGGCGCTTACATTCACAACTCTTCTCATTTTGACATGATATCTTTACAGGGGAGAATTTACAGAATTTACTTTCTTTTGACGCGTTAATGAAAGAACTTAGAACTGTATTTTTTCATGACACTCATCACAATGGCCTTACTTAAGTGTCAAACACGAAAAGTTAAACTCCTTTACCATGGGGGTTTCAGTTAACCTACTGGCTAACTTACTGACTAAGCTACACTCATTGATCCACAGATGGACTATTATGCCAAAAGATTGCGTTAAAATAAACATTTACATCCAGACCGTGCATGTTACTTGAATGTGTCAACAATTTCACTACCCATATTGCACCGCTAGATGGCGACAAAGTACCGATTGTAGCCTCGACTTATTAATTTGTGTCTTCATTTGTTTTTTATCATATCTTCTCTCTTCCTCTTTACACCTGCCTTTGTTAATTTTATTAGCCATTATGCTTAACTTTTTACATATATTACATATACACATCACACACATGCACATCACACACAAGCACACACACAAGCTTTCGCTCTCTGTCTGAAACAGCCCACACACTTGTTGACTAAGAAGAAGAATGTTGCATAATCAGACACTGATGCTGTGGTATACACTGTTTTTTATGTGGTAAATTAAACTAAGGTTACTCTGAGCTGCTCACCAGCCAAGGTGCAAACCACCAGCGCTCTAAATCTATAAATCCATGGTGGATTAACAAAGCAAAAGGTCACATTCAGTCCACAAAAACAGCCACACACACACAAACACACTTTTCCACTACATATTGCAGCCAGAGTCTTACTCTGCAGTTCACTGGGCAACTACCAAAGGAAAAGGAACACAGCAAAGATTTAACCTTTAAAACACAGTGAGAAAGACAGAAAAGCACGAACTGCAAAGAGAGGCAGGTTTCACAGAAAAAAAGAAGAGAATGAGACAGAAAGAGAAAGTCAGACAAAATGTGTATCCGGGAAGTTGGTGTTGGGGTGTGTGGAGGACGTAAAATAGAGTCCATTCTGCGTTATGTCCACAGGATTCATTGCTTATTTATCAGTTGTTATACGGAGAGAGAGTGGGGAATGAAAAATTCAGACAGGAGGCACGGCCTTTTCTTCTTTTAGAAATCAGAAGATTACACACTAGACGGTAATGGCTCCTGCACGCAGTCATGTGTATATGAGACAGAGAGGGAGAGATTTGTGGAGGACGGCTTTTTCTCCATGTCTCTGACGCAGCAATAAGCATCTGTATGTGTGGGTGTGTGGGTGTGTGTATGAATGTTAATCAATCACTGAGTGTTCTTCATTCTTCATTGTCTGACTTTTGTTAATTCAGGACAAAAAGTCATATGTTCCATTTGTGACAATGTACAAACGTTCATGCTATAATGACAATTGCTTTTTTTCTGTATCTGGTGTTGGTTTTTCTTTTGTCTATAATCTAAATGTGCTAAAAACCTCTCAAAGCTTGGGCTGCCTGTGTTTGGTTTTGGCAGTCTTAGTAATGTCCATACTGGTGATGAGGGGTAAATAATGGTCTGTATATGTTCTGTATTAGAGCAGAGTATCAGTAAAGCATTCCATTATTTATGTCGAGGAACATAAATATGTTGTATATGCACCTAATCAGAGGAATTCAAGTGTGTAGATGCATAAGTGTATTATTTGCTTCTTAACAGCTCGTAGCTGTATACATTATGACTTGTCATAGTTTAAGAAACTAATAAAATGTCAACATGGCAACAATGGTCCTGTTTATTCAAGTGTCGTGACAGTGTGACAGTAAGCAAGCATTCACAATACCAGGACCCTGAAAGTGAAGCAGACAAATGGAATCATTAAGTTCATAACTGTGCTTTTCCAACTGTGGCATGTAAAATATCCTATGGAAGAGCCCTTTGTGTGTTCGGAATACCACATTAGTTTCCATACAAACTGCTTACATACACTGTTTATTTGTTCTGCATGAGCAACTGTTGGAGGAGGCTGTGAGACGTGGTTGGAATAACAAAATAATAGTGGTAAGTTGACCTTGAGTGATTATTTATTTATTTTGTCAAACTATTACTGTTTTTCATGCTAAACACGTTTATTCTTCCTTGGAATGGTAACAGGCCCGAGCCAATTCCATGTCCGTCTATAGTTATAAAAAAGGGTAAACAGTCGCTTTTTCAGTGCAGTAAGACGAGTAGTTATTTTTTAGCATTTTGTGTATCGAGGTCAAAATTACAGATACGCCAGCAGAATTCTCTTAAACATGTCTTACAACTTTAGGATACTACATCCAGACTTTTAATCTTTCCATGTTGAGATTCTAAAGTAAGATTTTCATATTGTGGCCATGTAGACAGACATTATCTGAAAAAAGAGCATAAGTGGGAGGAGGTGGCAGTGTCAGTATAATGAAAATCTGAGGAGGAGAGGAACATGGAATGGGAATGAGATGGGGGACAGGAGGGATGTTGAAACAGCAGGATGATAAGAGGGGAGGAGGAGAAGGAGTAGGAAGCTTTGGCTTGTATTATTAGTTGGAAAGCCTCATGTCTATCATGTTCATAATTCATGAAATCCCAGCTAGTCCTCTGTGCTGCATCTAGATTCCACTGTTTGAGAATTATGGCCAGGGACCATCAAATGGGCGCACACAACATGTAGAGCTGGAGAGTAACGCAGGGGGGAAAGCTGAGGAGGAAAAAGAGAAAGAAGGAGAGATGTAGTGGACGGATAGAGTGAGCACACTGCTGCAGGATGAGGCGGAGATGAGGGTGATGATTCAAAGGGTGCCATAAAGCACCGATACACCTCCAAAGGCCAAGTTATGAGCTCTGCTTACACAGGAGGCGATTATGCCTCTAAATAATTCACATAGCTTGTGTAAATGCTTATTCACACATATACAACACAAACACTCAGGCAAGCAAATGCAAAAAAAAAGAAAAATCAACACAGAAAAACATATATATTTATTAGTTTGACAGATTAGCATCCAGAGACTCTAGATGATAGATTGATCTGGTTCTGAGGCAGACTCTTTCTGTGCTGTACAGTGTCAGCTATGCTGTCACAACATCTCAATCAAAACAGTATTGATGGACCCCACTCCCACATCAGGTGTTTTTTACTGGACATTACAGATGCCTTTTGTACTTTTGACAGAGCTTGTCTTAACCCGCAGTTTCTAGCTCTGCACCTGAAACTAAGATGAAATGTTATCAGACAAATGGTCCTGCAATTATTACACATAAATTATGGTGAGTACAAGGAGAATCAATTGATGCATTTCCACTCAATTTGCCATGTGGGTGGAATACTCGTGCAACAGTAATTCCATGTAACAGTACTTGCAATTTGTGTAAAAATAAGTGGGAGTTTGAGTGTATCCACATCAAAGGGTTTTTCATGTCTGAAGCGGTGCTGTTGTATTAATGCCATCACAAAAATGGTTATTCATGTCTCTACTAGGGAGACCTCGGTTTGATATCAGCGCCTCTATGCCTCCATCTGTCTCTCTATTTCGCGCTATGTGCTATTTCTCATTCATTAGCTCTGACTCATCCTTCTAATAACTACCTCTATTTCCTCTCTGAAATAGTTTTCCGTTGTTTTTTTCTATTGTACGATAAGTCTGTTTGCCTCACTGACTCACTCAGTTCATTGTAAGAATAAAGCCTCCAATTTTCATCTCTTATCCTTCCTGTGTGGATGACTTTTCATTGTGACTGTCATCTCCTCGCCTCGAACTGTCAGGTTGGTTTATCGTCGCACTTAAGCATCCCATTCTTGTTTCTTACGCTCCCCATTCAAACATATTTGCTGCCATGCCTCTCACCTCGTCGCCTCAGGGCTGACTGGAACTGTGTGCAAACAGACTTTATCGCTGTGGTTTAGCAGGCTTCACTGTTATTCTCACGTATAGTTTTTATCAGCTACAGTATCTGATATTTGACTATTTTCATACTCAAAAAAAACAACAGGTTCACAGCTTCCAGATATATTTACGCCTGTAAGCATTTAGAGAGCACAAACTTTTGGCTGCTACCGACAGTGACAATAATTTTCCTCTGCGAGTTGAGATAATGAACAAAGGTTGACTTATTATTTTGTTTAACATCAAATAGCCAAAAATATACCAAACAAGGCAGGATTGGGCTTCTGTTTTCAATCTAGGTTTGCAGATATTCTTTTTTCTTCAAAGAGACAGCCATAAAAGCTACTTTGATCAATAAACCTAATGGCCTAAATTCTGCAGTTCTGTACAAATAATAACCCAACCTAATAACTTATTTCTTACCAGATTACAGAACTCTCTTTATGGCTTTTTGTGGTGTGCTGCTCTGACTATATTATTGCTAGCTAAAATTTATGCTGTGTGTAGAAGTTCACTAAAAAGACAATCCAGAATGATGCATCATGCCTTTAGTTGAATCCACAGTTGAAATTTGGCATTGAGCTGGAACACAGTCCTCTGGATTCAGCCCAAGGAACACACACTCTCATCACAGTATGTGTCTATCGATAAACCCTCAGATCAAGATCTTTCATGTCACATACACTGTAAAAGTGCAAAATACAACACATTGTCATCAATGTGTAAATTACTTGAATTAAACCAAGGACTGCCATTCAAAGGCATTTGAATGTGAACTTGTGGCTTTGGTGAAATTAACAGCAACAACTGAGCATATCGGAAGGATTTTCACACTATTTTATTAGCAACAAAGTGTCTGTTAGTTATACATTAGAAACAAGGACAGAAACATTTCTGCTGTACTGTACTGAGTCTGAAAAAACAGCTGGATCATAAAATAAAGCAAATAATTCAAATACTTCAGGGTAAAAGCAACACTGCAATTGAATAAACACCTTTAATAATAATAATAATAATAATAATAATAATAATAATAATAATAATAATAATAATAATAATAATAATAATAATAATAATTTTCTGTAATAATTATTTATGGCACTACATTTTCTTGTGCAATTGTCACATTTCTGTTAAAAAATAATGAAAGCATAGCATTGAGAGCTGTGTGAGTCTGTGTGTGTGTATGTGTGTTGTAATGTTTTTGCAGGGAAGCACATGTCACAAGAGGAAAAATTAAAACAAAACCACTCACTGTTTCACCCTTTAAGAAAAGAGATGAGCATGATCGCTGATAAAATCAACAGAGACGGAAAGAGAGAAGGAGAGAGAAGGAGAGAGAGAATGAGGGGAGTACAACAGTATTTACCACCATTGTGGAGGGGGAGGAGGTGCAGATCCAACAGGGACAATCCAATTAGCATCACACCCCTCACGAAACCACCGGCGTTTCTTCTTGAAATGAAGCAGTAAATAATTTCATTCATTAAATGTGTGTCCTGTATCCATAAAACTCCAAAGGGAATATCAACCCTCCAGCCAGTCTGGTCAAGGCCAGCCAAGGAGGAACTCTCTGCGTACCCCGGAGCAAGAGCAAATATTCCTCAGTCCATCGAGTCAGGAGAAGAAAGGGAGACAGAGAGAGAGAGACTGGAGTGTATGCTATGGTCTGTTAAATATTTATAGATGTGCCTTTAAAGGTGAATAAATCTTTAGCCCACAAATCTGTATATAAACAAATCAGAGACAACACAAGAAATGGAGTGAAGAGTCCACAAAATGAAACTTCGGTGAAGAACCATAATGAATATCACATTGAAAAGTTAAATGTTGCCATAAAAACTTTTTGCTTCTCTGACCGCCACCTACAACTCAAGTCTATGTTAGAGCTTTATTCAGTAAAATTAACATTTACAAAATAGCTGCAAACCCACTAAAGGTTTGCCATATAGTTTGGTTGGGTCATATGTAGCATTAACATGAGTTTAAAGGTAAAGTGGCACATGGAAACTAATACAATCCTTCAGCCTTTTAAAATAAATGTTTTTAAAATGTTATTGCAACCCTCCGCTAAGTTCTGCATACTTACAGTA
>JAPZDY010000011.1:9903347-9918638 GCA_029783645.1 Ctenochaetus hawaiiensis
GTGATGTTTTGAACTTGGTGGAGTTTGTTAAGCAAAAAACACACAACAGTTCTTTCACTAAATTCAATTTTTTCTATAGTCTTACATTGCAAATAGCAAAAGACCAAGACCAGTGAATATCAGTGCACCAACCCACAGAAAGATGGATGGCATATGACTTCTTAAAAATTATCACAGAGTGATTTTTCCATCACAGAAAGTGAAACTGGAGAGCGTAGCGCAACGAATGTCAGATAAGGATCAAAGGAATGATTTTCCTCTCATACTTCTATTTTGTAGAAAAGACTTTGTTCAGATTCAACTGCTGTTAAGAACATAGTACTAACACACTCATTTTTTTAAAATATAGTATTTCACACAAACCTATGACTGTTATCAGTTTTACATTCAGGGACAGCAGCTCTTTGCAGTTGTGCAAACTTTCAGAGAAAATACAGTCAGTGCAACAGAGGTTAAATTCAGCAGTTACCTGCAGCCTACAGTAGCACAGTACTGCGATGATAAGGAGTAATATTACTGTAGCTAGAATTCCACCAGTGATGACCACTGTCCCGGCTGTCATTCGAAAGGCTCTCCATCAACACCCTGCAGAGAGCAAGAGGAGGGAAGGATGGGAGGAGAGAGAGCAGGGAGAGAGAGAGAGAGAATCAGAGGAAAAGAGTAGATGTGGGCAGAGAGAGTGAAAGAAGAAGTAATGGGGGAGAAAGCACCCGATTCATCAGTACAGTTGGCTTCATTAAGTAGATTATAACTGTGTGTCAACTCAGTGTTGCTTATTGAATTATACAGCAGTTAGAAGACTTGTAATAGAATCATCCCACAAATGCTTCTCATAATATAGATGGGACCTCAGGCCGAGACTCATAGAAAAAGGAGTGACAGAGAGAAGGAAAGCAGCATTCAACAGCAGAACAGCAATAAATATGAGTCACAGAGATAAATGGATGGTGGGAGTGAGGAGAGCTGAAGTGATGGAGGCAGGTGAGAGAAATAAAGACGGAGTGAGCGGGGGATTGACATGGAGCGAGAGCTAGAAAGAGGTCAGGAAGAGCTTAGTAAAAGGCATAGAAAGGGATTTGATGAATGGATATGAGAGAGACGAAATGCTGGATGGGATGAAGAAGTTGGGGTGAGGTTGCTCGGAAAAATGGTAAAACACAAAAATATCAAGTGTAATCCATCTCTAAGCTGATACGCAGTTGCTTTAGAGAGTAAGTATTAAGTAATACATGAGAAGACGACCAAAAAATAAAAATAAAAATGCTTACAAAAACTAAATGTCTTTATTTGAAACAAGGATGAGAGGTAAAAATCCAAGTGTTTTTCATAACAATAAACAACAAACAATTAAACAACAAAAAATAAAAAAATCACCTCAGAATCAATACTGCATGCTTAGTATCACAGCTATATCTGTTTTAAATATAAACTCCAAAGAGAGTCACAGTGTCACATTGAGCACTTTGTTTCCTTAATCAGACGCATCTTCTGATGGAACTAAGATTACTTGCTTTGAGTAAAATCCCAAAATCTATGCCACCTTAACAATTACTGGCTGGTTGAATGGACACAGTAAAGAATTTTTTTCTCAAGTCCATTGTCCATCTATGTCCATTAAGTTTCTTAACACCAACATGTAAGGCAGATATTGGCCTTGAGAATTTTGCAATAACATGTTTTCCATTGAAGAGGCTGGTCGCAATATGTTGCTATTGTTAGTAGGTGTGTATGTGTGGGCTATATGTGCATAACAACTGCATATATGTATGTGTATTTGTACTGAAGCTATGTTTTTCAAGTTTTAGTTTTTATTACTATGTGATTTCTCACTATAGGATTGCATGATACAACATGCTGAGTTTGATTTTATCTGTTGTGGAACTGCAGGCAGATTCCAGAACCAGTGTTTCCTTATCTGGAATCTACCAGCAAATCGTCCTCCAATTTACAAGAGACCAAATTATTTTGGTAAATTAAAAAATTTAGGCAACTGGCTTTTGTTACAGCTTGAACAGTGGGAAATCATATGCAGACAGAAATGACTGGGTATGAATGCAACAGCACATCACATGAACATTAGGAGCAGTATGAGTGACTTGGGACTGAACTGACCTGATTATCAGTTTTATTAGATCAATGATTCCCTTTAATTGCCTCTAGCATCTGGATTACCAGAGCAAGCCTTTAGACAAGAAGCTTAAATATTCACTGACTGCTAGTAAGTCAGAACATTATTAACAAGCATTGTAATGTCAAGACTGCTACCCTACTGTTTGGATTGTGTTTGTCCATCAGTAAACCTTTACTCATTAATATGATATTTGCCACATAACAACAGCAGTTAGAGAGGAATTTTATTGTAAATCCTGGATGGAGGATACACATCGCTGCACTGACCTCAGTGGGCCAAAGTTGAGTGTGGTCATGTGTGCTGTTACAGTTATGTTTGGGTGTGATACTTGTGAGGAGCAGGATGTAGGCACAGGTTCTAGGACCAAGAAGGTAAGTGAGATTGATGACTGGTTGTTACTTTTACTGCACAAACTGCTCCTATAAACTCAGAGTTTGCTCATTACTAGTGAGTATTTCCTGAAAAATACCCCATGTTACATTAGAATTTACAGCCGCAGGACTTAGCTGTAATTCTATTTCATTCATCTAACTTGATTTTGTATGATCTCCACTTTTGAGGACATAGTACATGTTGCACATTCTAAGATATCAGTTATAGTTATTATAAACAGAATTAAAGTGACAAGACAGCACAGAAATGTTGAGATTAAAAGTTGAGAGTCAACTGGGAATCCTGTTGCTTCTCTAAATCAGACATAAACAAAAAAGAATCAACAATTAAAACACGGCCATATGGCCACCAAAAGCTTGAGGTGACTACAAGAATAATAGAAATATTTGAAGCAAAAAGTAAAAATTTTGCATTCCCACAATAATCAAATCTTTAAAAAGTTTTCTCCTCCTTTCCATAACTTTGCTTGTCTCACATTGCCCTTTTGACTGCCCGCCTTGCATGCGTCACTGATTTAAAAAAAAAAACCAACTTCTGTCTTCACACAGATGTCATCACACAATGAGTTTAAATAAAAAGAAATGTTGTACTCAGCTCCAAGGTTTGGTAACTTCCTTATATATTTGAGGAAAACCCTGCAGATACTTGACAGATGTGGGCACAGACCTTTTTCCCTTCATTACATCTACAATGTGGAAGTGTCATATAGGACCAAACCATCACACTGCATTGTGGATAATTGCCTGAAACCAAAAATAGGCCAGCAGGCTTGTTGCTAAGCTATGACTCAATGGTGCAAGTCATTATGAGCAGCAAGCACACAGCAGAATGGGCCTGCTTTGTCAAGATCTCACTCAACTGTGACATGGACACACCTTAAAATAGAAATAGTGAAAAAAGAAGGACGGGACCACTGACCCAAAAAAGAGAATTGTGAAGTAAAAACAAACGGTCATACCATTTCCTGCTTACACAATATGCAATTTACATCGACTGCGTGTTCTAGCTCCAGATCCTGGTGCAGGCAATGCTGTTCATCCTTCAGCCTGCTCAGACACACTTCACTGTTAGACAGAGTGTGTACCATTTACCAAGTGACTGACAGCTCTGACATGCAACACCTCTAACCCATGTTGAATTCCTTCGAGGGTAACTTGTCCAAACCATGTTAGCTATTATTTTGATATGTCTCTCCAGAGACGCACTATAAAGTCAGGATGGATCTGACTGTCCCTAACGTAGTTCTCTGTGCTGTCTGCAAACACAAGGCAGCCACTCTCCCTTCAGGCTGGAACACAGCTGGACTCTAATCCAATCTGCAGGCCACCAAGCAAATCAATATGGAGGCACAACAAGAACAGAGCACTTAGGTCTTAAAGGCTTTGAGTTATATCGAAGAGGAAACCTGAAACCTTTTGGGACAATATCTGATGTCAGGCAAAGAGAAATTTTGAGTTTGAATTCTAAACAATAATTGGTTTAATGCACTGCAGACCTGTAATCAAGTCTTTACTTATTGCTGTAAATTAATTTAAATAATCTCTCTACGGATAATGATGACCTTAAAGCTGCACTAATTATTACTTTCTTATTGGACAAAGGATCAAGTGACGATGTGTGATGTGCAAAAGCTCACTTGTAATGACAAACCCTTAGAGCAGTGTTTCTCAAAGTGTGGGCTGTGACACCTTGGTGGGCCAAGTAATTATTGCAGGAGTGCCACAATCTGGGCTATAATTTTTTTTAATGTAGCAAATTAATTAAAGTCACTATTCTCTTCATAGTTTGCTTTCACAGGTTGTTTTCATGAGCTGTTTCAACTGTCCCAAGTGGCAGGTTATAGCAAGTTTATCTAATATTAAACAAGCAAAACAGACAAGCACACAGCGCTTATCAATATTTTATGTTAAAGATGTGTCAGATGACAATGTTTCACATGAAATGGTTCACTTGTAGTGACAAACCTACAGGGAATCATCGCCCAAGTCCACGGTCTTTTGTGTTCTAAAGAGAATTTCAGCTTCTTTTTTTCAACTGATTGTTTTGGTCTGGTGACTAGCAGCTTTATAGTTTTGGTTCACTCTCATTGCACTCATCAACCTTGTTTGCAGGAGCAAGCTGGTGTTTTCATTGCAAGAGGCAGAGAAATCCTCTACTGCTGCTTTCTAAACTAACAAAATCTCAATTATGTGCTTTGACTGCGACTTGGATGAGTCACACACAGTATGGTGACATTTTTGACAAACAAATAGAGTTCTTCTGTTTTTTTTTAAAGCAATAATACAAGAAAAATATTATTTCATTTGTAATTTTTTTTCGGTGATACCGATCTTTTGCGTATTTATTGTGGTCAATGTAATAATTTTCCTGCTTGACCTTAGTAATAATCCAAATGAAAGATGTAGTATAACGTTGATACAGAAATAAACGCTCTCTTTCAATGGTAATACATACCATCTCTATACATGTTATGAGCAGTATTTCCTGTGGTGATTTTGAACTGTTTCTCTAGAAACATGGTCCTACTCCTTAACCTCTGACCCTCTTTAATAAGCCCACACCCAGTAATCGCTCACACACACACACACAATGAAGGGATACGGCACACAGCAGCCTCATGGCAGAGTAATATCGTGCATGTACAGGATGTTTGTGTGGTAGTGTTGCAAGAACAAACAAACAAACAAAAAGTACTTAAAATCTTGACAAGCTCACGCACCCTGATGCAAAAGAAAAGTCATTACTCATGTGTACATATGCACGCAAACGAAATGTGTTTTCACCACCCTCCAGTGCACACACATACACACACACGCACACAAACACGCACGCATACTTCCATGCATTAGTTATTGCATAGGGAAGGCAGGCGATGTGTATCTCTTAGGGTTCCCTTAATCAGAACGGTGTGTGAAGGATGTGTTGCAGCAAGGCGACGAGCAGTGTTAATTATTTAACCACGCACACACAAACACGCAACTCAGACCCCATCATGAAATAGTACCGGAGAAAGGCAAACTTGTCTGCTCAGCTCCTTTTGCTGGTGTGTGTCCACAGGAATGACAAGAGGTTAGGAGCGAAAGAGGAATAGCACTGGGCACATGCACACGCAAACACACACAAACACTCACATGCAATAGTTTCAGTACTAGCTAACATGCTCAGACAGTGGGCTTTGGAATAAACTGCCACGCTTTGATGAAACATGGCAGGGATCACAGCAGAGGTCTTGCTGGGAATAATGGCTGTTGACAGGCTTTCCACTGAATGGGGAAAAAGCGCACAGTTGGTGGCTGGTTAGAGTTATACTCAAGAGACAACAACGTGCCCTTAAAACAATGAGATGAGCTCCTTAACGGCTTTCAAAGTGGGATTTCACACATATATTTGCAGCTTTATACCAAGACAAGGCACATGCACACACACACGCATGGTTCTCTAAGGAAATGACACAAACCAAACAGTCCTGCAAATGTATTTACGTTTCAAAACTCAGTGAATTTTCTTTCTAGAGTTTCAAAGCTTACAAGCAGATAACAGAGCTTCAATCTATTAATAAAAAGAATGACACAATGTTCCAAGCGTCATTGAGAGTGGTGACAAAGTCTGTTTGATTACAGCTATTTGTCCTCAATTTATCTTTGTTTACCCATTAATAAAGTGCAATCAGTGCTTATTCAACTAGCATTTGCCAAGGTAATTCACATCTTACATAACTTCCACCTACAATGTGTTTCATCTTTTCTGAAGAAATTAAAATGAATTCTGATTATTTTTATGTAACTTCATTTCTATCATCTACCACCACTTACAGATGTGTGATACATGCAGTATATGCATCATATATAGTTGATGAAGCCCCACTGGGATCCTCTTTGTACACTTTATTATGTTTCTTTGGAGCTCAACACTGTAACATGGCTGTGATACAGCTGTACGGTTGTAACGGACGGGTTTATGTTTTGAAAAATTCAGTCATTTGCCTTACTGCTAAGTGCAGTTATTGATATTGCTCTAATTTTTTTGAGTAAAGTTTTAAATCAAGCTAAGAACTGGTTAGCTTAGCATAGCTTAAAGTCTGGTATCAGGGAAAACACATAGCCTGGCCCTTAAGTTAAAAAAATATTATTTTTAGTGCTTTTTAAAACTGACTTACTGACATATTTGTTGTTGTTGTTTATTTTATCTGCACCAAAGCAGTAATGAAAAATGGCTTTTCAAGAAACTGTATGCTTTAACTATTTCTTAAAAAGCAACAGCTTATGAGTTCACACAGCACATCTGTGATGATCTCCACTGTGTTGACAAAACTCCAGGAAAATGCCGTGCTCAGCTGTTGTTTTTCAAGCAATAGTTACAGCATGTAATTCACCCTACAAGCACAAATACTTTCTTTATTTTTGTTTGTAGGCTAATGATATAAATTGATATAAATTCTTAATTTTTAGCTTTAGAGGTGCTGGCAGGCATTTTCTTGATCTTTTGATGGAGCCAGACTAAGTGTTTCTCCCTGCTTTGAGTCTCCATGCTAAGCAATAGCCAACAGACTGTAGCTCTGGACTTGCTGCACAGACCTGAGAATGGCATCAGTCAAACACTGTGGATAGAAGCAAATGAGCATTTTTCCTAAAATGTTGAATTTTCCCTTTTAAGATTCCCAGATTGAATTTTCCTGTTTATGTTAAATGGAATAAGTTTTCAATATTCCTGCATTGTGAAATGTGGCGAGGGATTTTACTGGCAATTGCTTAATTCTGCAGATGTAAAGGTCAATCTTCAGTCATGAAAGATGGCAATTGCAATTGATTTTTAATTAATTAATTGATTAATTCTAATCAAATTGCTTTGCTCGAAAAGTAATTTCAAGGCTGGAGCATGTGTAAAATGTCACTGCGCCAATACAACTCAGAGCATGAATGGCAGGGCTCGCCTAGGCCCTTGTGGGGGCCCCAGGCAAATTTGATTTGGGGGCCCCCCACTACCTCCAATACTAATGATTTTATTAGCTGGAGCACATCCTGTTTCAGCTGCATCTTCATTCACTGTTAGGTATCTGATTAAGGTGTGGACAAGGATACAGATAATAGTTTTGCAAGCTTGCAGAGCAGACAATCCCCTAGTTCCCATTTAGCATGGTCAGCTCCCCCTACTGGCCACACAGAGAAGTGATACATGGGACTTTTTACTCCTCGATGGTTTTAAATTTTTACATAGTTGCAAATTCAGTTTCATAATTGTCTGATGTTGATTTTGCAGATTTTGCAAAGTGATACAGTACTAAGTGGCATACTGAATGTGGTGTGGCTCTACTGAAAAGCAACTAAATAAACCAAAAGAAAATTTAATAAATTTAACGTAAAAGATTTCACCACTTAAATTGCTTTTTCGTCTTCAAAATTTGCAAAGTGTAATTCTTTGTGTGGCCACACATTGCAACTCAAGTTAATCTGAAATGACGGAGTAGGCAAATTCAACAGGACACAATACCATAGCCTCATACTCTGAATCCATGTTTGTGAGTCCTTCGAAACACCTTTTTTGTTGGTTTTTTGGCCAGACATTAAATTGCTGGTGTTATTGATATCAGGTCTGAAACCACAGCTTCTGTGTCAGCGATCATCTCATAAGTTATGCCATGTATTTTAATTTTAAAAAACTGGATTCTTTTTAGGCTTGAAGCAAAAATGTTCTGTAACTCATAACACCTGAAAAGTGAAGTAAAGAATGAGGAGATTGCATTGCAAACTGAGAAGAAACAGCAGATGGAGTGAGTTTTTTTCAGACAATATATTTTGATACTTTTTTTTTCTCTCTCTCTCCATATCAGGCAGTTTCCTAGTGGCCCAAAGCGCATGAACAGTCTGTACATTCTCACTGTCCTCAGTGGCTGCACAGCACTGAGTCTATGGGCATGTGCAAGTGTTCCCAAAGAAGAGGAAGAGAAATTCACTCAACATTTACATGATGCAGAGGATAAATTCATAAAAATAAGCTTTGGCTATGAGGCAATAGTAAAGCACTGACTTGACTGGATGTTGGGGTTTTTTTTCATAATCTCCATTAAGTTTTAATCCATGTGGTCCACAAGAAATCTTCACAAACCCATCCTCTCATCGCTAATAGACTGAAGTACACATTTTTTAATAAGCTTACAAATTCCTGCTTAAGCCTTGTCACAAAATTATCTTGTCTGTTTGCACTGTGCCTGACTGCAGCGTCACATGATACTCCCTCTCCAGTTCCTGGCTCACCCTGTTCCAGCATAAAATTTCATTAGATGCACAAAACATTTCTTTTGCTTCAGTTTCTTTGTGTCCCTGCATCCACCCGTAAGCATAATGACAATACAGAGTTCACCTCAGGTAAAACTCTGTGTTCTTATCCCCTTACTGGAAGGCACTGACCAGCTTAGCTCACCCCCAAATTTTAACCTTAAATCACAAATCTGGGAAAATATTAAAGGCTATAGCATAAAGAGGAAAGGGAAAGTCCATAATTGTGAATGCCAGAAAGAGAAGAACTAGTTTTCTTATGGAATGACGACTTGGACCCAAGAATATCTTTTATCCCCCTCATGTGTGCTAATATTGCCTTGGCAATGTTTCTGTAATTAGTACCCCTCTGTGAATGATATATCATAAAAATGGCTCTCAGCTAGTATGAATATAGCACCATGAGGACGTCTGGAAGAAAACTTAGCAGTGACCTGGGGGTCTCTTCATTTAATTATACAGCTCTCTAAATGTCTCTCATCTTTCTGAATGACTTTGCTTAGTTGTTCTCCCAGTTCAAATTGCATGCTGATGTGAGAGGTGCTGTAACTCTAAACGTGTCGTGCATAAACTGGAGGCTACTGTCCTTGTGCACAACATACTGTATTTTTAGACAGGGCTTATTTATGTGTTCCTCTGGGGTCCCACTCCATTTTTAGGAGTGTTTGGGAATGTCATAGCACTACAAAAGATGGGGACCAGAGTCTGCAATTTAAACTCATGACACACACAAATAACCTAACTCAAAAAGTAACTTCACAATTGACTCAAACTCGAGGTTTGAGACTCGTAAACAATGAACATTTCCTTATTTAGATTAAGGAAATGTGACAGAACGAGTTCCCTCTCATATTATCATGTGTAACCTTTAAATTACTGTAAGCTAACACAACGTGCACAAAAGGTAAATAGACTGCATTTCCATTTACACACATGCCATACACTAATTGCTGGGTTTTCTGTTTAACCTGCTCATCAGCAAACAAAGTCACACAGAGATTAATGATGTTTCCCTCTGTACTATTATAATGAAGATAAGAAGCCATGTTGAAGATGCTGAAAACTACAAAACTGGCATTATGAGAAGAATTTACTGACAATGGCACTTGTTGGTTTTATCAGGCGGAGAAAACATTTTCAGTTTGAATCTCAGCTGCTGCTTTACAGTTGTTTACAGTGTTCAATAGGCACTTAACCATGTAATTGTTTATACATAGTGAGACATGTTTTGAATATATATTTGAAACTCCTCTTGAATGTTACTTAAGATCCTCTTTTGTAAGCCGCAAGTCACTCGCAAAGCCTGTAATCTGACCACTTCTCCCTCGTTTTCTATCAATTTACTTCAGCATGCATGATCAATATGTAGCTGTCACGGGTAATTATTGTTCACGGTGGAAACAGTCATCTCTAATGTTTAGCAAAGAAGTGCATATAACATAAACTGTTTCCCATTTCAACACTGTGATTAGCATCTGGAGAAAATCACTGAGGGTTCTTTTTTTAAGTTTGTGCTTAGTAAAGGCTTTTATCATGTCAGCACAAACAAGTAATGATATGTTAAAGCCAATGTGTGTGTGGGGGGGGGGTGTGTGTGTGTGTGTATGGGTGTGTAGGTGTGTGTGTGTGTGTGTATGTGTGTGTGTGCAAATGAATGAAGCAAACTTCTCAATTGGCTGAACTTTAAAGAACGGTGTTCATGCAAAAAATGTAAAAGCCTACAAGTTCACTGCCTCTTTCACTTTGAAATGTCTAATTAAGAACTAAAGATAAAAATCTTTTCAAAACTCTTTTCTAATCTAAGGATGTCATCCATCTACTGTATCTGTCTGACTGTGGGGAACTCTTTTTATTTCTAAAATTGTCCTATTCCCTGAATAGTTAATGAAAATTAGCTTTTTCTTTCAAATCATCTCAAAAATAATTGCATGTAATCACATTTGTCACTCTGCCACTGCACTTCCTACTCCTCCCCATTTGCCATGACATGTTTTACCCTCTGCTGTGCAAATAATACCCCTAGTCTGCGTGTGACAGCCTATAATCTTGACACCAGCAGGAGTTGAAGTTGGCCTGGAGATATTACAGCTCTTTGAACTTCACAGTTGATGGATCGAAGAGCCATTCTTGGCCCTGAAACTGAGTGATGCGTGCGGTAAAAATGTGTCCTCGGTGAGCCTCATCTCTTGTTACAGAGCAAACAATACTTTGCTGACTGTGCCGTCCGCCTCTATGACGGATTAAATACTCAAACCCCTTAATAATATTTAATGACATATATACACATACACACACACACATACACAAACCTTGCCTCTGGCTACATGGTTTGTTCAGGGTAATATGCTGCCCTCAAATAAATTTCATTCCCTTCCCTCTTCCTGAATTAGAAAAGACGGCATGAAATTATACTTACTCCTCAACACTTCATAATGAGATCTTTGCAATTTTAGCCTTTTTCCTTACTTTGCTTCCTCTTTCCAAGTAGCAGCACGTACATACAGTATGATTTTTTGACTGCTGAAAATGTCTCTTAAAGCATCTCCATGTGTCTCAGATATGCTGCAACTTAACAAATATGGCAAAATGTGCAAAACATAAACCTCTGTTAAAAAGCAGATATGAATCTCTAAAATGCACACAGCAAAGTAGGCTTTAAAAAGCAGCTCTGAATCACAGTGGAGCTAAAGACTGAAATGATTACTCTTGGCATTAAAGCAACTGTATTGAAAAAAAAAAAGTCAAACATGTCAAACTGACATACTGTGATT
This sequence comes from Ctenochaetus hawaiiensis, assembly GCA_029783645.1. Lineage (NCBI taxonomy): Eukaryota > Metazoa > Chordata > Actinopteri > Acanthuriformes > Acanthuridae > Ctenochaetus > Ctenochaetus hawaiiensis. Next base: position 9,914,915 of record JAPZDY010000011.1, read on the forward strand.
ACATCCAGATGAGATGAAATGCACCATTTTGATGAACAGAAAGAATAAGCTGACCTATATCAGCCTGAGGTCTCAGTCTTATAACTGTGGGTGCATAACACCAGTGTTTGTATGCAGAAAAAGTCTTTTGTGGCTTTACTGCGCTCCTCTAAGTTTAACTAAAATTGAGGGCAACCTGTAACACCTTTTGCAAATTGGTCTTATTATCAACAGTCCTTGATACATATTGCAGCAGTTTAAAGCTACAGCTTTTCAAATCATATCTTTCTTTGTAATCCTTTTAAATCAAAAGAAACTGGCAGCATCAGGGCACAGAGGGTTGGGTTAGAGTGGTGGCAGGTTGTTTTTGCAGACTGTGTGAATGTAGAGTCTGAAGCTCCAGGTAAGCCAAGGACACGTAACCTGATAAGTCATAATGTCCTCAAAATGGATAATGCAGATTGCATCTGCCACGTAATGTAAATGTGTGTATTAAAATGCACCGTACAGTACCTGAGGGCGAAGTACTCACACTTTACAAAGACACACACACACAGACGCACACACCTGGTCAGTTGCCACAGTAAAGGTAGTGAAACAAGAGGTGGTGTTGTGAAGGTCAATTCTTATTTTAACATCATAACCTGGTTATCATGGTGATCACTGCTACACAAGCCCTGCTGCTGCTTCTGATGGCTCACATCTGACAAGGCATAAAGAGTGTGAGCAGGAGAGGAGAGGAGAGGAGAGGAGAGGAGAGGAGGAGAAAATCAGTGCTGTATGATTCTTATTGTAACAGGACTTAACGACAAAAGTTATGTGTCTATGTAATTATTTTTATGAATTAAGGGCTGTTTGTAATATAGACTAAATTTCCTTGAATCTGCCTGTGTAAATATATATATATATACATATATATTTATATTTGGCTTCCTTAGAGGGCAGCTTGGCACCTGTTCTGCTATGATGCTCTCCTTCATCTTTTTATACCCCCCCCATCCATATTCTTGGCACTCTAACAGTTGTGTCATTCACTTTTTGTCATCTTCCTCTTGCTTTTGCTTTCCACTGCCTCACTCTTTATCTCCACCTGTTCTCTCTCTCTCTCTCTCTCTCTCTCTCTCTCTGTCTCTCTCTCTCTGTCTCGATCCCTGTGGCCTTTGTCTATTTGTTTAGCCTCTGCTTCCATTACTACTGCTGTCTTTGTCTCCTGCCTGTTCTCCAGCGCTCTGGCTCTCTGACTGTTCGGTTGATGTACGCTGCCTTAGGGAGCACGGGCAGGCCTCTGTTTAAAACAGCATTTTGAACAGCAGTGCCACCCACAAACTGAGACAAGCGCCTCTGACACGGAGACTGATGAATCCCGCTGAACATCACCTTGCATATTCAGAGCACAGTCTGTCAGGCAAACATGGTATTTACAAGAAGTTACACCACTCAGAGGAGTAGCAGGAGAGTCAGACGTTACTACATATCCGAGGTGCTGATGAAATCATCACACAGCTGTGACATTCGGCAAAATGCACTGTGGGGAATGACAGACAAAAAACGTGCACACACGCGCAAAATGTCATCAGTTATGCGATTTCTTTGCATTCGTACAAAGTTCCTTCTCCTATTTTTTTTTTCCAAAACCACATTATCTGATATTCTCTCTCTGTTTCTGTCTCCATTCTTGACTTGCTGTCTTTCCCCATTTCACTTAGGACATAAAGTATAAATCTAGTGAAACCAGATGTTGGGTTTAAAGTTCAATCAATGTAGAGTTTGCTGTGACTTTGCCCTAACGGGTACAGAAGAGGGAAAATTAGACCAGTTGCAATACTTTACTGCTGGACAGTCTATTACACACCTTTTCCTGCACCTGTCCAGGTTAATGCTACGTCACTGGTTGATTTCTCTTGACCATGTCCATTATCCCTCCCTAGTCCTTTCTTTCTCCAACCAAAGCAGCTTCAGATCGGAAATCTGTTTTGTAGGAGGCATTTGTAATGGTTTTGAAAGGTCTAATATTAGTAATAGAGCAAAAAGGCAGATTTTTTAGTATAGTTTGGTGACTTGTTTCATATCATAGCCAGGGTTTAACATCAATGTTCTTTTCTGCTCTCCATATAGCAGGTTGGTGGTTACAGGTTAGTGCAGGAGAAAATCAGTTTTCAGAAACATACTTCTGCACAGCGAACATCACACGTTTCATTTTGTCTTGGTGTTTTAAGCTGCTTAAAGTTTGAGTAGAAAAACCTGTGCATTTTTGATAACAATCTGCACAGTGCTGGAAAAGGATTTATCTAAGAAAATCAGACTGAGTTATGCACAGCTTTTATCTCTGAATTTTCCTTGGTCTACTTACACATCCCATCACATCCCTGAGTCGTGTTTGCTTCAAGCACCTTATTGCTAACCTAAAAAAGAAGTCCTAAAAGGAGACATTACATATGTGAATAAGTAAAAAAAAAATGCATGATGTTTCCAAAACTATGCTTGTTCAGTTATCTCTTTGCATGTGTCTACTTCATGTGTGTGTGTCCCTTTAAGGGCCTAAAGATCCACGCAGAAGCATTAGTGGGCAAGTATGATTAAACCTTGGAAAGCAAGAAAGAGGTAGAGAAGGCCGAGATGGAAAAAGGCAGCATAAGGAAGAAGGACAAGTGGGTGTAGACAGGAAAAAAAACGAATAGAGGGCAATGGCAGTTGCAGGAAGTTGAAATATGTTGAAAATAAATGAAGAAGACAGCAAAGGGCACCTTTAAGAGGATGAATGTACATGCACTGAATGAAACATTTAGATGGTTGAAGAAAATGTGTTAAAAGCTCAAGGCTGATGATTGCTTGGTTGTTAGTGCTAATGGTCAGTGCTCAAGAGGCAGTGTGTGTAAAAGTACGAACGGGTCTTCAGTTACTATGGCGACGGGGCTATTACATACTGACATTTTACCATCGCCTCTTCTGTTTTTTTGAGTGGGTGGTTTACGCTCAAAAGTTCTAGCCTTGTTGTACTTGAACCAACTTTTTTCCCAGCTCGCACACACTGTATGCTAATCTCTGAGCAGATAGAAGTGAAGCACAGTGAAGTCAGGCAGCATTGCAGAGATGCATAGAGAGACACAACACAGCGGAAAGTTAGGATTTTATGAATGAGAATCTCTCTTTCCGCTGTGCACTATCGAGGAGCAAAAGTCACAACCTTGCTGATTTTGCTTGCTCTTCAGTTCTTTTTGCTTTATCATCTCCCAAAGTACCATGTTGACATTTTTGGTTTCAGATTCAGCATTATACAGTTACGCTGCGCTGATCCCACAATGAGCATGCAGCTTTGGACCATAAAGGTTTGTAATGAGAAAGCCCCTGGACTTTTGTGAGAACGAGCTGTATATTGTAGTTTTTACTTAAAGACATCATGCATACTGTAAACTTTCTCTGAGCAGCATGCTGTCTGCCTTCATATTTAGCGTGTAATATATGCAGCACGCCGCAGGCCATACAGTCAGACAAGCAGTCGAGCAAGGTTTAAAGGAAATTCAGCATTTCTTTTTGTAGCTTCAGCCAACATTCAACCTGATAAATGATCGTTTTATTCATTTTATCAATTAAAGTGCTGAGATCAGATATTAGGGCAAATGCGAGATCAAGTGTAACAAGCATCATAAGTGATTAGACAACCAGAAAATTTATAAGGAAGTCTTTACTATTTTATCTTACTTATCCAGAAGTTCACAGAGAGGTAAATCAATAAATTATTTACCAA
>JAPZDY010000011.1:9922377-9964500 GCA_029783645.1 Ctenochaetus hawaiiensis
TATCTATCTATCTATCTATCTATCTATCTATCTATCTATCTATCTATCTGTCTGTCTGTCTGTCTGTCTGTCTGTCTTAAAAGCAGCACTTCTCAGTTGATGATTCTACCAGCAGATTTGCAGATATTTGCTGTAATTAAAAACGAGATAAAAATCAATCCAGAGGATGAGCGAAATGAACACCTTCTCTCTTACATAGGTGAGGAAACTTACCTTCAGAGATAAGAGGAATTCACCGGGTCACATCTAGGGTAGTGGTGGCTCCTCGGAGCTTAGGTCCCGACCTCTGCTGGTTGTAGTTTATATCGACCTCAGTCACTGAATAACAAAACCAGTAACGGAGGGGGTAAAAAAATGTCTGCAAAGTAATCACCAAAACTGGAGCTTGACCTGCTGGACCTGACTTGTTAACTTAAAAAAAAGGCAAAATAGCTGATGCGCCCTTTGCAAAACGCACTATATTATTATTCTTTGACTCTGCACTACTTTTCCCGACACATTCGTGAAAAACATTTTCTGTCCAGTTCCAGACTCGCACAAAGACAAGATAAAAAACACTCCAACGCCGAATAAAAAAAAAATAGCCAGACTCCAGTAATATTTATAATAAATCAGAAAAAGATGTGTGTTTGGAGCAGGAAGAAAGCCACACACACACACACACACACATACGCAAACACGCACAGTTTTATCCACCGCTTGTCTGGAGTTGTTTGAACAGTAGATGCTGGTTTACCAAAAAGCTGCCCGCAAAATAAAACACTCCTACGCAAACATCATCATCAGCAGCATCCTCAGCAGCGTGCGGGTTGGAAGAGGAGACGGGCTGATCAAAAATCTCGTCATCTCCATTTCAACAACCAGTTTCCCACCGTCCGAGGAGGTCGAGGTCAGAAATTTGTTGTGGTGCCGCTTCGTCCTCCACAGCCAACAGGGTTTTTTTTCTCTCTCTCTTTTTGCACACGTTCTATTATTTATATCAGTCTATTTATCTACCTCCTCCATCCCTATGTTTCTCTCTTTGCATCCCATGCTTGGCGAATATCAAAACCAGTCGGTCGCTCTGAGGACTACAAAGAGTCCGTATAGCCGGCTGGTTCCAGAGAATAAACGCGTCTGTATATTTGCTGCACGGTTGTTGGATTTCCGCGTATTTGCTGATTCCTGCAGAGCGACGTCCGGCTCTGCGCGGAGACGAGTGCAAATGCGCTTTAAATTCAGAGGTGGCTCTTATCGCCTGCAGACCCAGTGAGTGAATGCAGCCTGGAGTGTGCACCCTGAGAGATGGCGCTTTAGTCACAGGCTCAGATTGGCTATGGGTACTTCAGAGGAGAGACAAGAGAGGTGGGGGGAATCGGAAAAAAAAAAAAATGACAAGTGCTAGATGAGGTCCCCTTATGAGTCCCGAGCAGAAGTGTAATAATGTGATGTTACAAGATATTTTTTATTGTGAAAAACCTAATATCTGAAAAGCTCTAAGCTGCACAGACTTGTACCCAAAAATCTGCACATGCATATGAGATGAGTTTAACAAATAGACTAAAGTCTGAAGAAATGACAGAAAAAAAGGGCATGTGCAGTGGGACAAAGAGGTAGCGAGTGCTTCCCCAGACAAACTCATCATTTATCACACAGCCGTAGCCTCTAACCTGTAAGTCAACACTCATTTTGTCCTCCTATCACACCAGAAATTGGAAACTGCTGCAGCACCCTAAAGGATCAGATTCATCAAGCTTCCCACTTACAGTCACAGCAGTTAATCACCTAAGCTATATGCCTTATGTGACAGCCAACTCTATAAAGATAATTAAGAAATTACACCTGTCTTCTGCTCAAGGTTCAGCCAAGGTGGAAAAACAAACTGGCCCTCTGTCTGGAACAAAATGCTCATTAAATTTCATTAGGATGACAGACACAAACTGTCCCTGAGAGGACCATTTTTCCCTCTGTGTACTTCACTCTGTCTCCTGTCCTTTCACTCTGTCTCTATCACTCTGCCTCTGCCCACAGGACATGCTGGGAAGCTTTCAATGGTTGTAAAAGACTGTTAGCTTCTGTCATGTGATCCTCGAGCCTCTCTTTGTATTCTGCTGCTGTCAGCCATCGAATCTGAACCTTTTCACCATTTTTTTCCTTTTTCCAACTCTCTCTCTCTCTTTTCTGTTTTCTCTTCTCAATACACTTCACTCATCGTCTCCTTTAATTATCCACCCAACCCCAAACGACCACTCGCCTCCCCCATTCAGATCAGACAAGGGGCAGTTTGAGGCAATGTCAATAGTAGCAGTGTGAGTTTTTATTGCATTCATTATTCAAACTCTCAGAAGTGGAGATTAGTGCACTTTGAGAGTGTGCGATGTTGAAATATTTATAATAGGAGAGAATGAGACCGTTGGTTTGGTCATGTTGAGGTGAAGAATGCTTTTATCTGGTCCACATTCTCGCTCTCTCTTTCTCAATCTGACACACCTCACCGTGCATGCCGGGTGAGGTGTGCCAGAGTGGCAAACAGGCGGCATAGCTCATATTCACAGCCTTTATTCTTTTTTTTTTTTTTTTGCTCAAAAGAAAACAAGATACAAGAGCGGAATATAAATAAAGCTTAATTGAGTGTACACACTGATATCAACCCCTGCGAGTGAGAGCAATATTTTTGCCAAAGCTGGATTCCCAAACAGGCAAATTTGGCTACCTGCCTCGGGCACTCGATCCCAAGAGGTCAGACAGAATGAGAGTCATAACCGAGTAATATATTTTCATTAGTGTATAACTGCCTAAAAATAGGATTCACTGTTTCACTTACCTCAGAATGAGTCTTTTGTATCTACAGAGGGAGCAGGTCCTCTTCCATAGAGTCCTCCATATTGTTCCCCCATGTTTCTCCTATAGCCCAGAACAGACAAGCCAAACACAGGCTCTTGAAGAGACCTTCTTGTGTTTTTTGTTTCACAAACACTGTAGGTTCTCCAACATGCTTGGAAGGAGAGTAAGATTGTAAATATATTCAGTTGGGTGTGATCTACAACTTCACAGCTAAATGCCACTTTGTTCTACACACTGGACCTTTAAGTACAGGGCTTTAGTAAAAGTAATTTCACTGTTGGTTTAATGAAGGGAGTGGGTGGGTGGTTTGGGGGGGTGGAGGGGTCAAGAGGAGAGAAACTTAAGTCTCCAAATTGCCAAAGCCAACCAAGCTGTATTTATGAAGCTTGTTTCAGACTCAGTCAGAAAGTTGTTGAATCAACCCTCTGTAGTTTTCCCTGCTTGTTGAGAGATGTTACTTATTCGTTCCACTTCAGTGAATATGCAGATAAAATATACAGTATTTAGCATACCTCATGATAAAAGCAGTCCTATACAGTAAGTTAATGCAACAGATTACAGGCCACAAAGGAGCTAACTCAATATATACATATACTTATATTGCAGGACTAATAAATAGCACTGCATTATATAATGCATGTGGGATATGAAATCAGATCATAAATGCAATGCAAACCAAGTATAACCACAAAAATAAAGCTAAGCACAGGCTTTGAACCACATGCTGCAGATATGCTTGATTATCCCTTGCGTGTGCATGTGTGTGAGAGAGAACGAAAGAGGGAGAGTGTTTGTGTCCATGCTTGAGCTTCTCCTAAACTCAAAGCAAAGCATGATGGGACTTTTTGGAGGGTTGCTATCAGAATTTTTCTAAGCAGGATAATGTCAGGTATACCCCCAGGCTTTTTGCATAAATACACACAGACTCGATTACACAAAGGACCGTCATTCTCTTCCCAAATCTGTTCTCTCCCCCCCTGCCCATCCCCCACTCTATCCCCCTCTTTTTGTGTCGTTCCCTCAGGATCACAGCCGACTTTACGGCATCTTGTCTCATTTATGTTTGCTGACACATCAGTGGTGGCAGCAGAAAGATAAGTGTGCATGTAAAAGGAAAATTAGAAGGCAGGAAGAGAGTGGGAGGGTGGTGGTGGTGGTGGAAGTCGGGGGGTAGGGGGTGATCAGCAGTAAGAGAGAGCAGTGTGACAGAGGAGAGAGACTGAGAAGGAGATAGAAGTGTGTTGGTGTAAAAGAAGTTTAAAAAGACACATAGAGAAAGAGAGCACTATTAAGCCTGAAGTGAAGGCCAGAGATACTGAAAGGACACACACACATCTCTGTTCGGTGCCTCTGGGATTAACTGTCTTTAGTTCATTAACCAACACGATACCAGCCTGTGTCTTTATGTTCTGCTCACTCTGTTTCCTGCACAGATCCACATCTCTTAATAATGTGCCTATTCTTGAAAAAGAATTCAACACTTTGATGTCATACACTTTATTTTATCACTATTTAATTTTAAACCAACACGCAGAATTTGCATTCACCTTACCTTTTACTGAAATTTCCGGGAACTTGAAAATGATTAAATTATCTACTACTGTCTCTGTTCAAAGGTTTCAAGCCTGTTTTGTTTTGCCTACGTTCAGATTTGTGCTTTGGTTTAACTGTAACCACAACCAACAGCGATGTCTCAGAGTCCTGCAGTACACCTCCACGTGGCAAGTTGTACCGGTCAAGATCATAAAAACACATTTTAAGTGACATTTTTGAAATCAGTTTTAACATAAAAACATGTTTTGATGTGTGAACCCATCCCCACAGTGACAGTGCTTTTTTGTTGGTCAAACTTCTGACTGTTTCATAACATAAATCCCTTTCAGATTTTATTCAACAGCATGTCTGTTTTAATTGGGCAAAACTGCTCATGGCTGCAGTGGGTGGAAGTCAAGTCTCTATAGTGTTTGCAAGTGTTACTGTACATATGTTCAACTTATAAAATTAGTATCAGTTGATATTTAATATTTTTATTCCCCAAGTCTTTTTTAAATTCAAATGTACATGTTTTTTATTCAGTTGTACACTTTTTTCTTAATTATGATTTTCTACACGTCTTTCTTTGACAGGGTGCTTTTTTTTTGCTTTAAGTCCTGGTTAGGTTTAATATCAAGCTACCAGTTTTCAGTCTTTTCAAACAGTATCGATTCTCGAATGTGTGCAGAAGGCAGTGAAAGGCCAAAAAGCATGGCTTCACTTTGCTTTAAATCCATTCAAATACATTTGTCCACTGTAACTCACCTGTTCCTCACCAAGTACAAACAGTCAGACACTGGCAAGCTTTTCTACAGGCGCCACACTAACCTTTCAAACCAACGTGAATGTGTCCCTCTTGCTTTTGAAACCAATAACTGACAGTTTGATTAGGTCTTCACCTGCCTCAGGCTGTGGCTTAAGGAGAGGACCTAATGCATTAATGCCTTGTTTACGCCTCCACCAGAGCTTGCAGCCCCCTAAATCCATTTTGAATCAAATACCCAACTGGCCAGGTGAGAAGTATAGTTTGTTGAATACTCTTTGTCAGAAAATGTACAAGAAAATGTATGATACACGCTCACAAAAGCGGAGCAAAACTTAAAAAAAGACAAAGATGGAGCGAACTAATAAAGTTTAGTTAGTCTAAGCAGATTGTCATTGATAATGTCCATGGTTGAATTTGGATCAATTAGGAGCTGGCAGATGTGCACAATCATGGTTGACCCCAGGGCTTAAAGGATACAATTCAATTTTCCTCAACAAATGTAATACCATTAGGCTGGATAAAAACAGACAACTCACAAGGGAGGGGTCTCTTAAAAACCGGGGAGGGGAATGAGACAGAGAGAGACAGAACAGTCGCTCAGAGGAAGGGGACAAATACCCACAAGGGTTTGAAACAAGAAAAACCTGAAGTCTGGAGAGTTAGTGATATTCATACAAAAGTGAAACTTTTCAGAATATTAAAGCCTGAGAGGATAGAAAATACCAAAAGAAAAGGATAAACAACCTCACCTGATCACTTCGAGGAGGGATACCGAGTCCATCGTGGCCAGACAGCAGAAAAAGCAGAAGAAGTCAGTGAGAGTTGGAGTGAGGATAGTTGGAGCTCTTACAGAACTACAAAACAGCGGTGCAGAACAAATTTTCCTCCCAACTGTCTGGATTGAACTCCAGATCAACTCTGGCCGAAGAAGCTGAAGAAGACTGGAAAACAAAAAACCATTTCCCTGCATTGAGATCCATCACTGGGACGATGAGGATCTTAAAAAAGAACCTTCGCCTTAAGGACTTCACTATCATGTACTTCACTGCTCTGGCCGCTCTCATGGTCATCTTAGTGGCCTCATATCAGGCGCCTGCCAATGTCGTTGAGGTTTCCAGCCTTACATCAAACCCTTCCAGCCCTCTTCCACCTCTCCCCATGCCCTTCCATGTGCCTCTTGACCCACGCGGGGAGCTTCAGCTGGCTTGGAACATCAGCTACGCCGACCAGGATATTTACATGGAGCTGAGGGTCGCAGAGCTCAAAAACGGCGTGGTCCTGGGGATGTCTGACCGCGGGGAGCTGACCAATGCTGACTTAGTGGTGCTGTGGAACACAGGAACTAAAAGCTACTTTGGGGTAAGAAGCCCTGGAATGTGTTTTATATGTATAATCTTTCAAATGACTGAGTTTAAAAGAATCCAAAAGGAGTTAAATTTATAAAAAGTCAGGCTGACACAAGGCTTGTCTCAAAAAAGATGAGGATATCAAATCAGAAGGTGTAAAATCACTTCTCACTCTCCAGTTTTTCTCCCCATGTTCACTTGTCAGATTCATAAATGCAAAGGGATTACATGACAGTCCTTAAGGAGAGGAGGTCACCCTCTTTCTTAGTGTACCTCATCCATCTGGGGTCCCTGGGGCGTGAGATTGGTGTTTTTGAGTGAGGAGCCGGGGGACGGCTTGCTTCATGATCACATAGCCACAAAGGATGTTATCTGCTCCTGCTAATTGAAAATCACTCAAACTGCACTAATAGCTTAAGTTCTCCGGGGGGAATCATTAGCAGACATTACCATATCAAAATTGAGTCCTGTGCGGAGTAAGATGTGTAAAGTGCCTCATTTTCTTTTGGCCACACACAAGTCTTTTGAAAAAAGATTTCTTTTTGCTTCATTTCCTGACACATTTTTAAAAGAAATAAATATCTGGGGGAAAAAAATCCCATTTACTTTTAATGTGCATTTGGTTCCATACAGTGTGTGAGACAACACTGAACGTTGAACATAATGAGAGACAGTAAGCAGAGTGAATAATATCACAGTTCAAAAAGATCCATTAAAAAGTCAGATTCTGCTGCATTGGGAAAACATTTCACATTATTAACCAAAGAACTAAGACCGTACCTACCAACATCGAATTGGTTGGTTAAACATACCATATATCGGAACCTACAGGAAGCATTTCCAATTTACACAAATAAAGTTAAAACAAGCATCAAGTACGCAGCATGTCGTGTTTTTACCGCACTCACCTTCCTGTTTCAGTAAAAAGAAAATGGATGTCAGTTCATGAGTGAAGTAAAGAGCAAACAAGAGCAGCTTCTTTAATCTACCTGTTAATATTTTTCTCTTAAGGCATAAAACTCCACCTTGCAAAGGTTATTACAGCCACAGGCTTTGTGTTAATGGCTCCTTCCTTCAATGCCCAGAAATAGACATTGAATTAATTAATATACAGGGCACCTTGATAGCTCGCCTGTGGGAGCGAGTGCCCCCCATGTACTGAGGCTGAGACCTCACCAGCGACCCTGTGGACCTTAGCTGCATGCCTCCCCCCTTCCTCTTCCTCCTTTCAGCTGTCTGTCAATATGTAAAATTAACATGCTTTCAATTATAGCAATTAATAATTACAGTTAAAATCAGTAAAGGACATTAATCTTTGAAATAAGCCTCATTATCTGCTATATAAATTTAGATAATTGTGCATCATAAATAAAGTGTCACTGTTAAAAGTCTCCTTCTTTAAAATTTATTTTGACTACTTTTTAAATGATCAACTATAACATTCAGAGCTAGAATTTCTCTTTTGTCCATAGTTTACTTTTGAGATGCTCATGCTTCTCATTTGTCTGTCACCATGGTAATGGGTAATGGAGTTCTACACAGTATATTATATATTGTTATATAATGTAAGAGCTGATTTATGTCCATGAAATAAAAAAAAAGGCATTTTTGGAAAAATAGAGAATGGGCAGTCAGCTCCATTTGTAAAGTGTTATTGACTTACACAGCAGAGACAAAAGAGAAAAAAAGAAATCTCTGCTGGGAATCTCTGCTGTGATCAAATCTGCGGCCGGAGGGAGCGCGCAGGACTACAGAGGCCACTCTCTAAGCATAAATATGAGGACTGTGGATGGTTTATAACACAGTTTCTGAGAGGATGAAAGTAACTAACAGTTCAACAGTCTGCCTCATTGTACCAGACATTCATTTCTGCATACATGTAAGTAATACTGGCGTAGATCTACATATACAACTGGTAGTTAAGTTATTGTGTCTGAGCTAAGGTTTCATTTGGGTGCATTATAATAAGCTTTTCTTTTATTCTGTGTTACTAGTAAATGTAGTCAGAGACAAAAGACTTCATTTTAAAGGTATAAGGAAGGAAAATTGGAAACAATGCCCAACAAACATTTACATGAATCAGAGCCTTCAGCCCTGCAATCATTTCTACCTATTTTACAATTTCAGCTCTTTTCCCTTTTAGGTAATCCAAATCCCTGTGTGTCTTATCCCCCATAGTTTCGATCTAAACATTAATAACCTAACGCTCACATTACTGTAAAGTATTTTCTTGTTAAATTGATATCCTTTCTGCTATTTGACTGTCTTCCTCCCCTATTCCTGTTTTTTCTCCTCAGTAGAATAAAACTAACAGCATAAGAAAGGTCACTGCCACAGCTTTCTGTTTCTCTCTGAGACACGCACACGCACATACACACAAAAAAAAACGTTGCTTCTCAAAAAGCCCGGCACATTTTAGATATGCTCCATTTCACGAGCTCCTAAAATCCCTTTTTAAATCAATGTATTCAAATCAGGGCACAAAAACTAGAATTTAAGATTTTGTCTCAACAGAACATACTAGACCTTTTAATACAGAAAATATTTTTCTTTCTCTTCTTCTGCGAATAAAAGCAGATTTTTAGGTTTATATACAGGTTTACCAATCAGGCAGACAAAAAAACAAGAAACAATTTTTTTCTGAACTGATATATGCACAAATGAGGATTCTTTTCATAAATAAGGTCTCACAAAGTCTTTTGTTTTTGGACGCCACAACTCCTCATCAGGGCCTAAATTAAAACAAAGACATGTTCAGATCTTTTTCATTTTGTCTCCCAAAATAAACACATCTCCACATGTTCACTGAAAATTCAAGTCAAGGTAATTGTCCCTAATCTCCACTCTAGAAATGAAGGATTCCCACTGGAAAATGGTTCTTATGTAAACAATGGGAGAGAAAATCCACAGTCCTCATTCTGTTCAGTTCAGCTGAAGTCATTGAGTGACTGAGTGTCCCTCCTCACAAGCTTAGCAACACAAGAACGTCAGGGGAAATGTGTTTTTTAACATACTTCACATGCAATCAGTATCTGGATAAGGAAAAAAACACATGTAGATTTTCACACATTGATTAAAACCCCCAACAACTCATCACTAATGATTAAACTTGCATAATTAGAAGTTTTTTCCCATTTCTAATTCTGCTTTTCATCTACTTTGGAAGTTTGCAGTCAGAACTGGGAGTCATATCACATCTTAGCTGACAGCGCTCCAAAACAACAAGTGGGAAAAATAAAATTTTACAGGATGTGTGTAGTGAGGTTTGTCTTGGCCTGGTTAGCTATGGCTGCTGGCAATAGCAAAAACATAGTGCAGTATTTTGTGCATGCAAACATTGTAGCAACATGTCCACAGGAAGAAGGACATTATGTTCTGACATGATGCTGACTGCTTATTTCACTAATATGTCTCATAGCGTATAAGCAACTGAGAAAAAATATACTGAGCCAGTTGAAAAATCAATTACTGCCCTGCAAAAGCTACATGTGGTATCAGAGAGGCAAAGGTCTTTCAACACTTATCAATAAATGCAAAGGCCAGTGTATAGGATGCCATTACTCAGATAAAGTATCCAGATTACACGTTACAGACTTCCTTGATCCTTCAAGCAAACAGTTCATTTCTTTAAAATACCGACTTTATTTTGGCAGACTTGAAAATCCATTAGAGATTTCTTACTACACCAAAAGCCGACCTAACTGAGGCCCAGAACTTTATAACCTGAAATAATCTATCTCTCAGTCATCTGCAGAGGTCGGAGATATTCTGTACTCAGACACACATGTAACACACATAACACATACTGCCCACATTTTTTTAGATGTATATATACTGTATATTTTTTCAAAATCATTGGCATGAGAGTCTTTGCGGTTTGTGTAGAACAGTTATATAAGAGGGAGACGGAAATAAAGACAGAGATCTTAGGTGCTATTCTGGACAGATATGAATGTGAGAAACAGAAGCGGATAGACTGAGCTGTTGCAAAGCCTCCTGGCAGAGAAGTGGAGTCTTGTTCAGCGGGTTGAGAGGGTTTCACAACATGAAGCGCCACAGTTTCACTGATTTCTTTCTATGAAATGAATCATAATCCACTGTTAGAGAATCCATTAAAACTGAGTAGGTTTTCAAAAACATCAAAAAATCATCAAAACACTAATATTTTTTCTGTATTAGCACAAAGATTTACTTTCTTTCTCATTAACTTTCCCCCTTAAAATATTTTCTGGCAATTTTTTTTCTACTGTAACTCTCCTGCCTGGTTTTCATGGACACACAGCTTCTCTGAATGGTGTCAAAACAAGTATCATTTGGCAAAGCCAGCCCTGCTACATCCAACTACACCCTCTATTCCTCTTTTAAAACAGAAACGAGCTGTTCCCCTAAATTACTGCTCAAATTTGCCATTAAAGAAAGGTTTATTATTGTCCAGTATCACCACGTGTGATGTATAAAATGATTTGGTGTTATTATAGACTTGTCAAAGTTAATGTGTGTGTGTCCTCTTTAGGATGCTTGGAGCGACAGTGAGGGCCACGTGTCATTGGACAGCCAACAAGACTATGAACTGATCGAAGCCAAACAGAAACCTGATGGATTCTACCTGCTCTTTAAAAGACCGTTCAGTACCTGTGACCCCAGAGACTACCTCATAGAGGTGTTTAAATTCTTTTCTTTAAAACACTGTGTGTGTGTGTCTGTGTACTTGCTAGTGGGAGCGGAGTTAGTTTCAGGTTTGTGAAGACTGTTTTTTTGAACTAAACAGCAACATCAGTTCTCACTGCTGCAGGGAAAAAGCTCAGTGAGTGGCTCTTTTTTTGGGTGATTGGTTTTTGTGTGCATTTAAAGTTTTCTAGAGTGCACTTCTGTTTGCTGGGAGGCTGCTGGCTGTAGTAAAAACACAAACACTCATCTCATGCTCCAAGTTTCCTTTCCTGGTTAATCAGCCAGTAGGGCCACTAGTTGCTGAGCCAACTGAGCTAAATGCAGCCACAATTAAAGACAACTACAGCAAACAGTAGACTGGGCAGCATTCAGGGGATACTCATGATATGATATGATGCCACCTTGATTTTTCTTTTACAATGCCTCTTTATAGATGACATGAAGGGACAACATAACAGATTTAGGTCTTCTATTTTTTTACCTTACCGTCTATGGCATTAAATGATTCCCTTCTTATAACACTGATACTCCAGCACATTGATGTTAACAGTCTCCCTTTGAACTGCCCTTATTTGTATGAAAAGTGCAATTCAAATCATGTTTGACTGCATACAGCAGGATTTTCTCCTCTACTCTGATGTAACCTCTCCATTTTACCCAACGGATGCAAAGGTCAAGCACACATGTTTCTGTTCTGGCCTCAAGCCAAAATTACATCTGTCATTCCTGAATTGACTGAATTTGACATTCAACAGGTGGAAAGAAGAAGCAGATAACATGGGAGGAAGGCAGGAGATGCTTGAGTGCAAGCAGTGTATTTGCCCTATGCCCATGTGTGTGTGTCTGTGGGAGAGTGTGTGTCTGAGCTTTTGTGATATTTTGAACGCCGTCTTTAGTCAACTTGAAAAAAGCAATAAAAGGCATGACCATGGAGAGTTCAAGAATTCAGATGTAAAACACTCAGAAAGTTGCACTGATCATCCACCAAAGAATTCATTATGATGATTATGGTTTCCATGGTACCACATCAGACCTCTAAAGTTGCAGACACAAAGCCAACGCTCATCACTATGACAACATAATGAAAAGCTCTCTATGTTTGCCTTAGCAGGCGTTTCAGCCAAATAATAACCACCAGAGACGGCTGTTCCTCTTCTGCTCTGTGGCCATCAAACATGCTCTCTTTTCTGATTCTTCTCTAATTTTTTTTTATCATCCATCAGGAGGGAACTGTGCACATCATCTACGGACTCTTGGATCAACCCCTTTCCTCACTGGAGCAGCTGAACTTGTCCCAGATCCACACGGGAGTGCAGAGAGTGCTGATGCTACGCCCCGACACGCCTTCACCCACCCTGCCTCCAGATGTGCAGACGCTGGATGTCGTGGCGCCAAACGTCATCATACCAAATCAAGAGACCACCTACTGGTGCTTCATACAGAAGCTGCCTGAAAACATGCCCAAGAATCACATTGTTATGGTATAAAAGTCTCTATAAAAGGAAACACTTAACATAGAGTGTTTTTACACACAGAGTGGGTGTTTCAGAAGGAGATGGTGAGCAGGCAGCTATTATTGCTCCCTGTTTACCAGCTGGGCCAAACACAACAAGAGCTGCACTGTCATGGTTAGAAAGAAGCATCAGTCCAAGAAAATACATCAACACACAACAACACACCATCTCACACCTTTATTTTTATCCACTTAAAAATAGATATAGTACACAAAATGTGTTGAAATGTGAACAGTACAAAAACACATTGTAGAATTCTATATGGGAGCTGTTGCATAGTGTGTTGCATATAAATAACTTAAGAGATGTTGCTGCAGCATTGCCAAAACTTTAAGAAGAAGAAACACATAAACAACATGACTCCCTCCCTTTTCTCCCGTTTCCTGTTCCACCTCTCTCTGTTTCTGACAGTATGAGTCAGTGATAACTCCAGGTAACGAGGCCATCGTGCATCACATGGAAGTGTTTGAGTGTTCGCCGGATGTCCAAAACGTTCCAGACTACAGTGGCTCCTGTGATGACAAGATGAAGCCGGGCAAGCTCAACTTCTGCCGCCATGTGCTGGCTGCATGGGCTATGGGTGCTGAGGTATGATGGGAAACAGACACCCACACACATCCTCTCACTTCTATTTTTTGACCCTCCACTGACAAATGAATACAACCCAAAACCAGTCCAATCCTAGAAATTTTACTGAAATGTTACTCTTGGGATACAAATAAACCCGAGTAACCAATGTAAGAGCGTTGTCAACTTGCAAAAGATTTGAAACTCAAACTGTCAGAAAAATAGCACAAACACCATTACATAGAGCTGAATAAACAATACAAGACTTTTTTTTAGTACACATAATGGGTGTCTAATTAAAAAGTGTTGGAATAGAGCTTGATTTTGTTCCAGTCCTTGTACCTATTTAAAGCAGATAAACAAAAACTCCTACGTGAGTAATATTGAGACCTAAAATCCGAGAGCAGAAAACCTTATAGAGAAAATATCACACACTGCACAAGTCTATTAAGAGCTCAGAGACAGTCTGTATGTGGGAAGCATACTCATATGCAAATATTCCCAAACTTACTCAATATGAACACGGCTGAGAGACACTTATTTACGACAAATGAAAAAGAGGTGCAATAGGTTTCATTATGGCAGATAATCTCATTCAGTCCTGGCTAATCCTGATAGTCAGCTAGTCAACTAGCCAGTCAACCAAAATGTGGCACTTCAGTGCTAAAAGAAGCACAAAAAAGTGGAATTGATCGATCCATGAGTTGACTTTTTAGAAACACATTCCAGTTCTTCCTCAAGGCAGAACTACCAAATGATATATTCAATGCACGAGGAAGGAACCTGTTACCGCAGCCAGTCTGTCAAGTCAGTCATGTATCAGGCATTAAATCTCTCCACTTATGCACTCGATATGACCGAGCATACACACAGGCTGCTGGTCACTTAAAGCAGAGAGGACAGGGAACGGTGAGCCTGTCACCATATTTCCCTGCTCGGCTTGCCGCTGTATCGCAGCCAGGCCGGCCCCTCTCTGATTGGATTATCTGCCAGCCAAACAAAAACAAGCAGGATGCCTTCTGTGAGCTGTGAGCTGTGAAGACAAGATTAGGTGGGAAATATTCAGGCCCCTTTCATCACATCCTAATAGTGCTGTGGTATTCAGTCCGGCACCGCATGGGAAGGAAAACGTTGCATTGCAAGAAAGAAACGAAACAAAAAACGATGCAAGAGAAAGAGGGAATTAGAGCAGTCAGGGATAAGAGAGAAACAATAGAGTATGAGAGGTGAGCATGTGTGCAACTAGAGGAGAAAGCAGGTCTCTGAGGATCTTACTGTTGCTCTGTGATTAAATTAAGCAATTCTTTATTCTGTATGTATCAGAAGAAGTAGCTTATGGTGACCCTCCTTCTGCATATGAACAAGACACAGATGAAGAATTGAGATTAAATCAAGATCTGTCGCCCATGGGGCCAGCAGTGACTCTGAAATTAATTTTTGCTACAATAAGCACAACAGTTCAGGATCCAAGCAGTAAGAGTAGAAGAAACAGAAAGTACTCCTCACAAGTTCAACCAGCATCCCTGAGGGCGCATCCATATGAGAATACAACATCTCACTGTGTGAAAGTAATCAATAAACATTTTCTGAGCCAGCCCATAAATCCCCAAAGGCCCCTAAGGCATCAAAAAGGTTCTCCATGAGGAACATAGTTGATGCAGAGATGTTAATATTTTAAATCTATTCATTTTTCTGTAACATACTCAGTTTTAAATCTCTTTCTCAGTCTTGCAGTCTGTTGCTGTTGTAATTTTAAAGGCCGTGGGTGGTTGAGTAGTAGGTGAGGTTGAGTAGGCATGCCTTTATTTTTAGAGGACATCATCAAAAATGGCAGAGAGCCACGTTTGTAGAGGTAGAGAGGCCTTCTATTACCTCAGCAGTATGGCAGAGAGGATGCAGTGATATAATTGTGATTCCTGTCCAACTCTGACATGAGATCACACTTTACTGAGGTTTAAGGTGGACTAATTTAAAGTGGACAAGCTGTCAAGAGAAGCGTCTTTCAACGCTTAACTGGTAAACGTGTGCCGAGGACTTTACATGTGGGTGACTTTTTTTTGTCATTCTCAAACAATGTCTGTCTTAAACAGTATGAACAGAGAGGCATGTTAAAAAATTTGTCACGGTTGTGAATCTAGTTTGGTCTCTTTCACTTAAACAGCTGTCAGCCTCCACAATGGCTTTGTTTAGAGAACTCTTCCTCACTACTACCACTATTTTTTTCTTCCTCAAAAAGATTTCTAGTCAGCAGTTCAAAATCATTAGTATGTTATGTGAAGAAGAGTATTTGCTATGACTTCAAAGCCTCAGTGTGTAACTGGGAAGAATAATGAATAATCTGCGTGTGTGTGTGTTTGCTTGCAGGCATTTTACTATCCTACTGACGCAGGGCTGCCGATGGGTGGACCAGGTTCCTCAAGGTTCCTTCGTCTGGAGGTCCATTACCACAACCATCTCCTTATATCCGGTACATAGATGAACCCCTGCTAGAACTCCAGTTCACACCGACCCACATCTAATTCTTTCTCTTATATACACACACACACACACATGCACAGCAGGATTCCCTGTATCTCTCACAATGAGCGCCGAGCTTATCTTCAACAAAGGGATTCATTTAAAATTTTGATCTTGTCTGCATGAATCATTGCAGACTTTGCCTTTCTTATCCTGATCTGACCTCCCAATATGCATATATCTTGCAATTCTTTACACATCCCTTTTTTTCTTTTACATCTGTCCTCTGTTACACTTGTGTCATCTTTTCCTCCAAACTGTTCTGCAGTTCAAAAGTAATAGAGAAAAACTGCTTTGCATCAACTTAAAATCCCTGGCAGAAATAATTAAGCCGGTACGTCAGCAACATTGATGTGCTCAGTGATCTTGATTTGATCTTTATTTAAAGCTTGTACAAAGCATTTTATGCCTTTATTAGTAGGTTGACAGTAGAGAGGTAAAGGGAATTAAGGGAGGGCAGAGACGATGGATGACAAGCAAATAAAAGTCTCTAACTGGAGTGGAACAGGAGATGTGAATGAAATCCAAGAATCCTCCTTAATCTGATTTATTTATTTATTTTCTTAGAAAAATCACCAGGTTACCAAGTTGCCATCTTTTTTTGTCCTATTATGCCTGGAAATTGTAATGCTGTATTTTCTGGACTATGGAGGAAAGCCATAAAGGCCATGCTGAAAATGTAGCAGCCATGTGTGTTCACCAGGACCACATGGAGAACATGCGTCACACATATAATCTCTCTGCTGAGTTTCTATCGTGTTGCATAATGATATTAATCTCTGAAATCTTAAATTTGTTGCACAGTAGTTGAAAAGCGCCTGCAGAAATTCATATCATTCTTATTTAATAGTTTAATCATTCCAGCTGATATATTAATGTCATCTGTTAGGAAACTGACTGCATGTGAAATGTTCTGTATAATATCCCATCTTATTCCACACGCAGGTCGTAGTGACTCATCAGGAATAAGGCTGCATTACACCCCCAGCCTGCGGCAGTATGATGCGGGGATCATGGAGCTGGGCCTCGTTTACACCCCTATCATGGCCATCCCACCCAGACAACATACCTTCTACCTCAGCGGATATTGCACCTCCAAGTGTACCCAGACTGTGCGTATAAAAACTCCATCATTTACTGAATCATTTATGGTTCCAGTGTTACTAATGCTGAGCAAATATTTCAGCTGATGTGCCACATAAAGATAAGTTTTGGTCTCCAAGGCTCATAAATCCTGGTTGGAGTTTGACCTTAAAAAGTTGGTTTCTCTTTCTGTATGTCTGTTGCTCCATCTAGGCTTTGCCTCAAAGAGGAATCTTTATATTTGCGTCCCAGCTGCACACCCACCTGGCGGGCCGTGGGGTGAGGACAGTTTTGGTGAGGGGGGGGGAAGAGCTGGAGGTGGTGCAGGAGGACGAGCACTTCAGTACACACTACCAGGTGAGCAAGCCTCAGTTCGCTCAGAGGAAGTCGTTGCAGAGATCCGTCTTTGTGAGATGAATTAAATTGGGGAAAAAGTGAGTTCACATCACACTGAGCTACGTGATCGAGGATCATTCTCAACAATTACCTGTGAAATTAAGCCAGACGCTTGCTAGTTCTTCCGACTTCTTTTACTGCGCCATTTAAAGCAGAAACTTGCAGTTTCATTACAATAAAATCTTACAATGAGTCTTTAAATTTTGCATTTATTGGAGCTTTTGTCTTTACCTGCCGTTTTTTCCCCCGGAAAGTTAAAACCATAATATGATAAGCAGTCACGATTCTATCAGCCGTGACGTGAAATAAGGCTGCATGAGGTAAAACACTGACCATCAACTCAACATCTAAACTGACAAACAACAACATAAACATTGTTGAGAGACAGCAGACGACATCTGTTGTGTTTTGTTATGCGTGATATCCTGAGGCAGGTATAAACACACACACTCACACACACAAAGACACACAAAGACACAGCCGAGAAAAGGACATCTGTTTGACTGCCTGACACAATCTCCAGCTGCTGTTGAGGTCAGACTAATCTGTGTGTGCCTGCGTGTTCACAGACATTTGATACATATGAACGCTACATTCAATAAGAGCATCAAGAGTAACCAGTGTTTTTATATTGCTCTGTTTGAAGTAACTCTACTGTATACAAAGTGTTTGATTGTATCCAGAATAAAGAATAAAGATCGCACAAATATATCCAGTGGTATCAAGTTAATCTGTATTGACTTTTGACAATACTGTTTTGTTTATTTAGCTAAAATTAACATCATTCTAGTGTTTTGTAAATGGAGGGGCCATTCATTCGAGTCATATCATAGATCATTGTGCTGACTTATTTTCAGGTTTGGTGTATTCAGGTTCAAATATACAGATAATTGATGTTTAATGTGCTGTGTTTTTTTGCTCTTCTTTTTCATAGACAATCCGAGTTCTGAGGAAAATGGTGAATGTTTTACCTGTGAGTAGAATACCTTGTTCCCACACAGCTCTGTGAGCGTACCAATCAATTGGAAGTCCATTTATTCTGTTCATTGCTGTTAAATGTTGCCTAACTTTCTTAAATTACAAAGTTAAACACCAACAACAACGAAAACAACAACAATCAGATGACTTTGTGGCAGCCACCAGCCTCTCCGTGGTTCTCCAGAGCATCCAGATGTCCAATCTGCCTCTGGCTGTTGTTAAACAGACAATTGGCTTTTGCAGGAAGGGCAGGATATGCGACATGAAACTATCATTTCCAGCATACTGACATCTCTATTTAAAATGCTTCAAGTGGTCTCCTCTTTTATAGTGTCTCTGGAAACAAGGCATAAAGGTCGCTCATTACAGCTGCATTTGAAAAGACCGAATGAAATGGCTTAGTTTTCCACTGACAGGAATGGGAGTTTTAATATTTTTCAAGCTAAGCCGAGCCACCACCACCCCCCCACCCCTCCCTTCCACTTAGTATTTAAAGTATTAACTTAGAATACCTCATTGCCACAGAGGGTGCGCACATGGAGTATTAAGAGGGACGGGCTGTAAAATCAGTTCTGTGATGGGACGTTCTCAGGAGACGAGACGAGACAAAAGCGCAGCAGCTGAGCTCCACAAAGCAGAGTTCTGTCCAACGAGCAAGTGGCTCTGTTAAATAACTAATTTTCTGTCACTGACCTTGAATCATCCTGAGCACTCTCTTACTAAACTGAAAAATGCAGTGAACTGCTGGTGTGTTTGTGCTTGATCCTGCAGGGCGACGTCCTCATAACAAAGTGCACCTATAACACAGAGGACAGGACCGAGCCTACAGTGGTGAGCAGCAGACTATCAATATACAAAACTATTTTTTTATTGCTTAAGTTCACCTTGGGCTTTGTAAACAGCAGATCCTTCAATATTTCTCTAATCTCTCTTTTCCTTATGCCTTTAAATGGACCTTTCCTTCATTTTTCATAATCCTTCCATCCACCAACATGTGCTCTTTGTGCTCTACATCTGCATCTTCCTCCTCACATTTACTCATATCTCTTCACCTTTTCAGGGCGGTTTTGGCATCATGGAGGAAATGTGTGTTAACTACATTCACTACTACCCTCGTACTAAGCTGGAGCTCTGCAAGACCCACGTTGACCCGGGATACCTGCAGAAATTCTTTAACTTCATTAACAGGTAGCACACGCACAAACCACCTCTCCCTCCCTCGAATCATTTGCTTGTTCCCCTCGTCCTTCATTCTCACTTTTCCATTTTGCATCTTCCCCTCTATCTCCCGTGTGACTAAGCAATTTTTGGTTTCACTATTCATCCCCTCCCCCTCCACCCGTCGCTCCCGGGAAGCAGACTGATTACTTCTTTTAATCTCGAAAACCAGATGCTTTGTCCTTTAAAGTGAAACTGTGTTCTATAGCGCCAATTCTGCTTTTTTTTCCTCCACAATCTCTTCCTCCTTTCTCAATCTCACTCTGCCTCCCTCTTCCATCGACATTCCCTGAACCTCTCTCTCTCTCTCTTTTCTCTCCTTCCTCCAGGTTCCATGAAAATGACCGGTGTGTGTGTGGCGAGGTTAGTGTGACGGAGCAGTTTGCTCAGTTACAGTGGGACACGTTCACTGCAGAAGTGTTGGACTCCCTTTATAATACAGCCCCCATGTCTATGCACTGCAACCAGTCAACTGCACTTCTATTTCCTGTAAGTCTCCAATCACAACCACACACACACACACACACACACACCCTTCAACCAACTGACAAAACACAATTGAAACCTGGTCAAATGTCAGTCTCACAGTTACACCAGCTAACGGGCAGCATGTTAACTTGTAATACAGCCACA
Source organism: Ctenochaetus hawaiiensis (assembly GCA_029783645.1). Taxonomy (NCBI): domain Eukaryota; kingdom Metazoa; phylum Chordata; class Actinopteri; order Acanthuriformes; family Acanthuridae; genus Ctenochaetus; species Ctenochaetus hawaiiensis. The sequence continues at coordinate 9,942,420 of JAPZDY010000011.1, forward strand.
GACACACAACATGTTCAGATCTGAGTGAGTAAATTGATCATAATTTGATGTGGATGCCTTGATAAAGTTTTGTTTGTCAGAAATAAAAAGCTTTCTCCTTGATCAGCTGATCAGTCATGCAAGTGCAAATAAGGACAAACACTCCAACATAAAACAAATTGATGACATAAAGGAAACATAGTGTTTGATCTCAGTACATGAAGAGATGCTGTCAATATTATTCTTTTAATCATTTCTTTTGTTAACTTCACAATGGGAGGTCTTTTGATTAAAAAAAAACAAAAACTGGCATACCTGCCATTAATGGTGCCACAGCTGGAAGGGAGTTGAAACACTTTGGTTGGAGGTGCTTTCAAGATATTTTGGGTGAAGTCATCAAGCATGAAATAATCTCAAAGTTATTCAGTATTCAGGCTCTCAAAGTGTGAGACTCTGTAGTGTCAATAGTCCTCATAAGGACAAACAACTTTGCAAAACTTTGCAAGGGATGATGAGCAATTCAACAACTACAGGCAGGAATTTTATGAACAAAATAGCGGGAAATGCAAAAACTTGTGATGTTAAACAGAGACAACTTAAAACTGAAATTAGCAATCAAAAGTCAGAGAAGAATACTTTCTTACTGCAGACAAGAGACTGAAATTTAATCCTCTCAACCTTACTAAAGTGCAACTTTTCATCTGCTCAGGTTATCATAAGGTGACCCACATGAGTGCAAAGTATTCCGTGAATATTAAGTAACACACAATTCATTAAACCTAGATTTACTGCAGCTAAAGGTTTAACTGGTTCTTATCCAAAACCTTAAACGCTGGAGTCAGGAACTGTGTTTTGGGGGATCAGACAATATACTGACCTTGAAGAGCATTTTGACACCTTCCTCAGAATGGCGAAAGAATAACATTTATGTGAAAATCCTGTTGGTAATGTCAGCACCTGCACCATGTCTCCTCAGGTAAATTAAAATCGCATGAAACATAATCAGTAGTGACGCACAAACTGTTGTCACAGGCTGAAAAAGTCACTTTACCTGACTACATAACAACACTTTAAATGGATTTTAAATGGACACTTTAAATACCCTTGTATGGGTGGACAATGCATAATATACACCGGAGACCACAGACAGATGCCATCAAATTTTTTCTTTAAAGATGCATCATGTTTGATAAAAACAAATAATATGCAGATACTTAATAAAGTTTGCTGTCTGAACATGGAAATGTTCTGTTTTTGCTAAATAACCCACCACCACCATCATCATATCTGTGTTTCTGCAGGGAGAGTGGGACAAGCAGGCTGTACCTGTAGTTACCTCTCTCCTTGAAAAACCTCGCTACCCCTGTGAGGGAGGGGCTCTTCCCACCAGCCGACCTCCTACAACCACAGTCTGAGCGGGTGGGGGGGGGGTACTCTCTCCTAATCTGGAGAGAGTAGAAAAGCTCCTGTGACTCCTGTGGCTGAATCTGAGCTGAATTTCTTTGTGTTTGGGGAACAGATGACGTCCTCTGTTGGGTTTTCTGTAGTTGTATGCTTATATAAACATCCACTGTCTGTGTTACTACCGGTACACACATACTAATGGAAATCCTAATTATTCTGTTCTTATGTCATGTTTCAAAGTATAACACGAGGGCTTTTTTTTTTTACACCAAGAACTTGGATTGGCATGAACCGAAGAAAAATATGTGATTAACAAATTGGTGCTGTTGTTAAAAAAAAGGCTGTCTGCCATTAACATCTGTTACATTAAACGCTAATTGATCTGTTTTTACTGCAACTTCTTCATAATTATGTCATTCCATTTGTTTCCCCGTGAGTCTGCTAATGACTAGCAAGCATCATGAAGACATGAAACATTAGTATGTTATTCGGTGAATAAGGCTATTCTGTAATTAACATTTCTATAATGAATGACTTGAGCTGTAATTACAGTGAAAAAATTAAATAAATAAAAATACAACATTCTTTAATTTCCATGAATCGTTTTTATAGTTAACCACCGTAATTTTCACCTTTTTTGCTTTATGACCTTGTGTATCTTTGTATTATGTTAGTGGTAAATAATAAATGTCACAAAACTGTTGGCAGTTAAAAAAAGAATTTATTGACACACAGTGGCTTTGGACAGAGTGACTGATGTACATCCTTCCACATTTTTGATTTCTACACTGGTCAAAGAATTATCTAAAATAAGAACAACAATTAAGAGAACCATGTTTATTTGAATTCATACTGTTTGCTTTTACAGTAAGACTCAGCTTAACCTGCTTTTGTCCTGTTCACATTATGGCAGGAAGAGAAATTCCATAAACTACAGTATAAACAAATTGTGATGGAGGACCACAGATGATAGTGCTATATCAGTTTCTTTCATGTCTTATATATAAATCTTGTTATTAACCCAAGCCACCACTGAGAACAGCCATTTCAGTGATTAATAGCCTTGCGGGCAGAATCAATGAATCATTCCACATTAGTAAACATTTTGTGCTGAACCAGAGCAGCACACATCAGAGAGGGAAGTCATAGCTATACATACAAATCCTTTCCTCAACATCTTCACACATTTTAGCTGCTGTTGACAGTGTGTGTTGAACTTTGGTGTTGTTTGTCCCAAACTGTCAGTTTTCAAAGGATGTAAACACAAATTGAATTTATTACTAATTATAAAAATCTATGTCAAGGGTATGAACAAAAACTATGTCACTACAATTTGTAGTAAGCTTGTACACGCTCACTGAAACAGAGAACAAACATCTGTGATTCCTGCACCTACCTGCACCAGCTCTAAAGGTTCAGTTTTCAGGATTTAGGAGGATCTATTAGTCATGACTGTAGAATCACCTGATAATAAGAATTATTGTGTTCTCAGTACCTCAAAATAAGTCTTTTATGCATACAGAGGAAGCGGGTGCTCTTCCACACAGTCCTCCATGTTGCACTGCTGTGTTTCTACAGAAGCCCAGTATGGAAAAATCACAAAAAACTGACTCTTAAGAGCGCCATTTGCGTTTTTCACAAGTTTTTCCACCGCAGGTTCACCTGCATGCTTGAAGGGGGAGGGTAAGTGAAAGAATGTTCAATCACACGCAATCTGCAACTTTCCCACTAGATGCCACTAAATCCTACACACTGGATCTTCAATTACAAGATTTTTTGTTTTATTGAGGCACCGAATAAGTCTCAATTTTTTCTGTTAGAACAGAAAGCATAGTTACATATTTCCATTCCAACAACCCTGAATTGTTTCCGAAAAAACAAAAAACAAAAAACAAAAAAACAGATCAGCTATCAAGCTAGCAAACTTTAGCAATTAGCAGTTTTAGTGTTTATGAATGTGTAGACAGTGATCTTGTAAGGACTCTGGTAGTTGATTTAGTTTTATTTTTATTCTAATCCAAGAGCCCTGCTGTAGATTTCTGACAGACTCTGTGCATTAAGTTCACAATTGGAATCAAACATATTAATAAATGAGGTCAACGTGTTTTTCATCACTTCCTGCAGATACTGATTGTGCCCCCAGTACTGCTGCCAGGGCTAAGCTGTAAAGCAGATGCACAAAATGTAGAGTTTGATTTAACAACAAAGCAAGACAAAACGAGAGCTCTTAACAACGCCTGGAATGGTAGATAGCCTTATTAAATAAAAATGTGTCTGTTTAAAAGAGAATTGAGTGCATAAACAGCAGTGACAGCAGTTTATCACTGCCGTGCATGGTGGCAAGGGTGACAGATCACAAAAACAAGGGGGGTTCTGTATCTGTAACAGCTGCTTTCTGATAACTCTTGTCTTTTTCTGTCATTTTTCCCCAGCGGTGTTCTGTCCCCGGCTGGTACAAAGTGCCTCTGGGTGGATTTTTTTTTTCCTCCTTTTCCATTCAACTCTGATAAACACTCAGGCTGTCAGCCAAAGATTTAGATACCACAGATGCAAGTAAAACTCCGTTTTATGCATTGTTATCAGCACACACATCAGTTCCTGTAATCTGACTCAAACTGCCTGAAGGGCTGGTGTACAGTTTGACTACACTCTTATCCCCTAAAACAGGACTCTGTGGCTTCGAAGGATGAATAGTACAGAAACATTACAGCACTAAAACATAATACTGTGCCCTAACAGGACAAAAGTAGAATTAAAGGCTCCAGTAGCATTTTTTAGAGGTCTGCAGTAGTTTTTCTTTCAGCTTAGGTCTTGGTCACTATTTATTGGTACTGACTTTTCACACACGCATTTCTTACTAGAGGAGTATTGTAATTTTATCTGTATTTTGTTTAAAATGGCAATAGCTGTGTGTGCGCTTCAAAAAAAAAAAACTACCATTACACTTTTAATGCTGTTCTTAGTTTATATTAGCTATATTAGCTGCTAGCTCTCCATAAAGACAAATTTAAGACCTTGAGTTATTTAGTGCTAAAACTTAGCATTGTTTTTACTAAAGGCCCCAAAATCATCGATGCAACTTTGTTGCTTTAAAACTCCAACAACATGGACAGATTAGGCTCCATATAAGGAATAAGCTTAATATGACGGATATCCTGATACCAGTATTAGACCATCTATTAAAGGCTAGATTTTTATGTTAGTATACATTTCATCCCATTCTCTCTATTTCCACTCAATTACATATATAAAAAATAGAATTATTAACATTTGAGATACCTAGTATTTCACAGAGAGGTTAAGACTAAAGCAGCAGCATCGTCACGTAAAAAAGCCTCTCAATCTTATTCTCCAACCAGAATGCTTTCACATGGGATGTCCTCCTCAGGAGTAGATGCCCTTGACGCGTTTATTCTCTGGGTCAAACGGAGACTTGAGGTGAGCCTTGGCTTTGTACGTCACTCCCATCCTCTCCATGGTAAACTCGCCGCTCTTTATGAAATCAGCACTCACCTGAAGAAGACAAGAGGGGAGAGATGAGGTAAAGGTAAGAAAATGACAGAGGCAAGTGAGGAAGAAAAGGACAGAGGGGAGGGGATTTAAATTTTTGGGAAATGAGAAGATGATAGAAATTGAAAGAGAGTGAAAATGAGACGACCAATTAATCCACACTCTTTGTAAAAAATAATGTTCCTAACTGGTGCAGAACTCCAGAACGGACGGTTTTAAAAGGTTCATATCTGACAGAGGAGAGCAGCGCAGGAGTTATAAAACAGCGAAAGCAATTCTTTCACTCATGAGTCAGTGTCAGCTCCCTCGTAACCCAAAGAGCTCATTTTCTCCCTTTTCCTTCCCTGCAGTTCTCCCACTCATCCGTCACTCTGTCTCTCTTTCCTACTTTCATTCACACGCACACGACACAGACCTCACTCTCATCACCACTTAATTTTTACTGGGGAACAGTCTTGAATTCAAAAGATCAATCCAACAAGCCTATTCAGGGAAAAAGCTCCCTTTACTTCAGTTTTAAACATCTACATCTACAGATGTAAGAGCAAAAGGAACAAATCTGACACTCACGTCTAAATGTGAATGGATGAGTGTTACACACACACCATAATGATGTGAGACCGAGGGCCAGCTATAATCAAAATCATCCATTATGTACCTGAGTTTAGTTGTATTCAGTCCTTTCATTTTTAAAAGCAACCCTGCAGCACACTGCCACTAAGACAGAACAGATACCAAGGTTTCTAAAATTAAGTTCAATCTTTTTCTAATTCAAGGTTTTAGTCAGATGTGTCTATTACAACACAATAAAATATCAACGTGCCTTTTTCCTTTTAATTAAAAGAAATCAGTTACAATTCATCAACAGGAGCCACAGAACACATTGACATCTAATGTGTCGTATTGCAAGTATGTGCTTTATTATTAATGAAGGACATTTATTATTCAAAAATAACATCATTCACACTTAAAAACAAACTTTCTTACTTACCTTCTCAAAACATACAAAGATTTAATATTGTTACTCATTCACACTTTATTTTCCCGTCTATTCAAGTCATCTAGGCTTGAATAAACAGTAAAGAAAAAAGAATTCCAATTTCTAGCAGAGCAGTTTCATAATAAGAGGTGTGTTTTTGAATGTCAGCTGGCAAAAATTTGTGGTTGAGGTTTGATTTATTTAACTCACCTCCACCTCCTTTGCTATAGCTATCTATGGCTGTAGCCATACAGAATCACCTGGCTTTTAACCAAAGTTGACATAGTGGCCATACTGTGCAATTATAATTATTACACTATAAGAGTAGGAGTTGTAAAAGAGTAAGAAAAAATATATATATTCACAAACCCCAGTGAAATTACTTGTTTGATGATTCATAAGTCTCATATTACCGGGTCTGGAAGAGCAGCAAAACTAAATCACTTAATCCCCAATCAAGTTAGCAGAGGACTGAACTGAGAGTTTTGCAGGCTCTGCAGGTGAAAGTCTTTTAAGTGCCTGCTTTATTGACCCTCGTCAATACAGAGCCTGTGCAGAAGATCTGGAGAGTGTCATCACTCTGAAATTAAATCTTTTCACTTCATGTGCCACTTTGTAACTTTAACAGTGATGACAAAGGCCCTACCTCCAATTAGTATCCAGTTCTCCTTAACAAAGCCATGGCTGTAGTCTGTATCTGCTATTAGATAGTTAGCTAAGTTGGCCATACAGCTAGTGGATCTATCAGCTGACCAGTTCTGCCCAGACGGTGAGGGGGTCAGAGCACTGAGGGAGTGTTGATGTTTTACATCAGCAGCAACAAAATCATTAGCAGTCTTCAAGAAAACATGGATGGACCTTATTAAACACAGACCCTAAAACGAAAAATGAGCCTGTTTGTTGACAGAGAACACCTTTAAGAATACCTTACTTAGTGGCGGCCGTACAAAGTGGTATTATGTGACCGTTCAATCCAGGACTACATAGTTTGAAGAACTTAAGCAGATTTTTCTGCTACATAATTCTAGGCATCTCTGACATGACATCAAGACTGTTATTACTTTACAGTCTGCTGTATTTTTAGTTAATTTTTAGATGTTTCGAACTAAGATGGTTACATGAACAGCAATCTTCCCATTTACCACCAAATGACAGAGCAATGAAATGATGAATTAATAAAAGAAACAAGAGGAACAGAGTGAAAGAAAAGTTGTGATCCAGATGGAAGTGTGAAAACAGGAGTCTGAAAGAGGAAGGAAGTAAAAGGAAGGAAAGACAACACGTCTCACTCACTCACACTCGTATTTCCTCTGAAACCAGTGATGTGATCGTAGGGGATGTGCTCTGTGATACTGAGTGACAGCAGGCTAGATCCCCTAGACCTGCAAAAGTGTGTGTTTGAGTGGTGTGTGTGTGTGTTTGTCTATGTGCATGTGTTTGTATTTGAGTACATTTCCAAACTAAAGTGCTCCACAAAGCAAAGGGTCAATCCGCTTTGTTTTGCCGGTCACGACTCGGGGAAAGATATTAAACCAATGAGCACACAAACACAAAGACAAGAGCAGATATCTCACAGTGACAGACACGCACACACACACACACACACAGTATGTGTCTGTTAGGCAAACACTCAAAGATACAGATCTAAATACTCTGACAAATCACAGAAGGACTGTTCCATTTTTCAGCATCTAAAAAATTGTCTTTGCCTTTGAGCACAGCGCTGCAACCAGTAATTTTTGTTTCTTTTGCCGCTTCCATCTTCCTGTTTGATGTTCCATCTCTTTTTCTGTGTTAGAGCGATTTATCATCAGATGAGAAACACACACTCACATAAAAAAAAACCCTGTATCCTGGCAAATAAATCTTATTATTCAGTGTGAAGTGAGTGGTGGGACCTGACAGGCAGCTGGTAACACCTGACGCATCTCTGAAAAGGAGACGGATGCACCTGCCATCTCACACTCTTGTATGCAGAAACACAACCACAAAAATATAAGCTTAGCATTTAGCAAAATAAGATACGGTGTACCCAAATCTAAGATAAAAGCAAACTCACTCATTATAAAGCCCTCAAACTGTAAAGTCACTTATCATTTGTGGAATCATTTCATCTGACTGCAAATTACTTCTGGAGTTTTGCAAAATCCACATGTTCTCTTAATTCTTGTGCAGCCATCTCCCTTTTCCAGTCTTACTGTGAAGACTGTGATACACACTACTTACTCAGTCCCAAGAAAAATTTGGACCAGTGGGGTTTATATTGAAAAATACGACAGACAGGAAGCATAACTGAACATATTACACACAAAGCAACAAAACAGTAATGATAAGAACAAATTGCCTGATATTAGAGAGAAATTTCAACTGGCTACATTTTTGCCAATATTCAGTCTGACATTGCCTTCACTCTAGGCGATCTCTTTGGGGAGGGGAGATTTGATTTTTCCTAACCAATCACTAGAGACTAATATATCAAAATGCATCAGACTTAAATGCTCCAGCTGGTAGATGATGTGCTGTGAATCACGTGGTGCTCGAATTAGCTGGTCCCGTTTTTAACATGGTGGCAGTTCACCAAATTTTTACAAATTTTAAAAACAAGTTTTCTTATATTATAGAAAAAGTCATAATTTTCTTATTTGATTGGCTAATCAGTGGTCACTTGTACTTTTTTGAGACAAGAAACCATTGTTACATGATGCAATGCCAGACTCTGTGGAATCCTTCAAATGAACTTGGTGGAGTTGGGCGGATACAAAAGTCTGACCCAGGCAAAAGGAAAGGGTGTGTAGGAAAATGTGTGGGTGCTGTGTGACGAAAGTCTTTACCACTCCTCCATCTGGGTTGCGGATGTATCCATAACCAATAGTTTTGTCAATGAAGAAGCCATAGTCAGCTCGTCGCAGGTGACCAACAGGAACGCCATTACGGAAAATGGCCTCCAGACCGAACATCGGCACTTTCCTGGAAGACAAAAAGTGAGAGATAAAGACAGAGAAAGGATGATTAAATTACATAAACACAGACACCACATGTGCCCTGTTAATTTCACACACTCACAAAATGAACTTTCTTAATTCAAGTTGGTTTTGAGCCCAGAACATATTCAAGTAAATATGCTATCGTGCACAGAGACATGTGCTAAAGTCTGTAAACTGAAAAAACACATTCCAATATGGCAGACCTGTTTCTGAGCCCAAAAGATTAAACACAAATACATACACAGCCACACACATTCACTCTAATTACAGCTGTCAGGTCAAAACACAATATGAAGAATTTGTTCTTTTAAATGTGACAGAGATGTTTTCAGTGTTTTCATCAAAGCAAATCCTGGCTGTTCTGTGCTTTCATCTCTACATTTTTAACGATCAGGAATAGAGAAAAACACTTATTTTTAATTTGAGCATCATGCTTTTTGGAGTTTGATGCACACACATTTTGCAGAGCTCATTTGAAGATTTAACCCTTCAGCTGAAGGTTAAACTCCGAGCTGCTGTAATAACATCTTTGATTTTTGTCTAAAAACCACATAAACCATTTGAAATATTTGGCAAGGACTTGACATTAGTCATTTTTTTAATTTATTAAAGAAATGTTTTTGAAGTTTTTTTGGCTTTTTTTAATGTCCTTTTTTTTCCCAGCTTTATTTGATGAAAAAAACTTTGATAAAATATCAGTAGGAAAATGTAATGAGATCCCTGCTTTCCCATCCTGTCACACAGTATAGCCATCAAACGGCGATCCAATCCAAAAAAAATTAGTTTAATCAGTATCATATTAAATGCATTAATATAAAGTTTTGGTTCTTAGAGTAAAAATATTCTCTAAATTATTTGAAGTCATGTTTGGAAATGTTTTAGTTGGTACATTACAGAAAGCTTTACTTTGTTTCTACAACAATTTTCTACAATGTTATTTTTTTGTTGTTCTAAAGAAGTTTTGTCCATTCAATTCATTCCTTTCCGACCAACATAAACACAATCTCAGGCTTCATACTGACTCATCGATGGTGAAGCAGACGATGCGCCTCTTCAGCCCCTCCTCCTTCTGTTTTTCGAGCCTATCACGGCCCTGGAACGGAATTGAACTCTTCAGTTTGCAGGTGAAGGCCAGCCCCGCCTCCAAGGGTGTGTCATCTGGGCGAAGGTCAGCGTGCCAATGCCTGTATCCTGAAAAGGAGAGGATAAGAATGAGAAAACAAATTAGCTATAAATAGCACCGCAAGAAAGGCTCAAAGCAAAGTTAAAGCTGCACTAATCAATACTTTTGGACCAACAATGCACAGGAACAGAGCCAGCTGCTTCATATTTTTATATTCTCTACTTGACCTGTTTTTGTGTGCTAGGCTAAGTTATCCATGACCTCTTCCTTACCTTTCTCTATGCTTAATGAGTCGATGGCCCTGTAGCCTGAGTTGATGATGCCGTGCTTTGCGCCCGCAGCCATGACAGCACGGTAGACTGGAAGGCAAGAGTCTTTGGGAATGTGCAGCTCCCAGCCGAGCTCTCCGACGAACGACAGACGCATCGCTCGCACCTGGTCCACAGCAGGGATAAGAGAGAGGAGAGCTTAGAGGGATGGAGAGAGGGACGCAGAGGAGTGAGCTGCCTGTGGTTCTGTTCACTCACATACGGAATTACAGACAAATACAGAAAACAGCAGAGAAGAACTAGAATAGAATAGATGCCAGGATGAGATAGGATGCACAAAGAGTGAAACAGGGAGGCTGTAATTTCCCTTCAGAAATGGACTTTGTCCCGGAAGACATTAAAAAACACATCCTGAGGTTGAGATGTGGAAATGAATAAAAGGAGATTAAGAGGGGAATGAGGTGAGAGAAAACAGAATAAAGACACAATGGCACAGAGGTAGGCAGAGAAGAGGTGTGAGAGGTGGAAAAGAGGTGAAATGTAGAAGAATGACAGAAGAAAATTGAGGCACTGAGGGTAAGAAAAAAAACCTTAGAGAGAAATTAAGAATTTAACAGGTACAGTATCATCTTAAAAACAAGCTTTTCCAACTGCAAGTAAACACAGAAAGTAGTCCCCTTGAAACCTCTGTAGCTGCTGAGGTGAACTGCTCATCACCTGTGGAACAGAATTTGTTTATCTTACTGTGTCAATCCATGAGACTGCACAGTGTGTCTTCCATTTGTTTTCACACACAGTGTATGCTACAGCCTCATTTTAATGTGGCAATAAAGACAATGCGTGCATGTGTCAACCATATTAATGAGAAGCATTCATTATGCTTATGAAGCTTCCAACAACAGCTACGGGGGTTTACATGGATCTACTTTATGTTCTTTTGATTTTCAATTCCATCAAACTAAGAAATGATTCTTGTTGAATTTAGATTTTTTTTCTGCATCTGTCAGTATATCGTAGTACCAATAGAAACAATAAAAGAAATACCCTGACAAATAACAGACTTTTAAATATGTCTAAACATGCACAGTATGTTAAAGAGGAGGGAAAGCTAAAGGAAAAGGAAAGTAAGCAAGCGAAAATATATGGAAGGGAGTGAAAAATGAGGAGAGAAAACTCTCTCCAACAGCCTCCCCAGTGGGTGCTGTGACAGCCAGGCCATCTGGCCAGCCAGGGATCACCCTGGGCCCCATATGTACACCATGAAACTCTAGGGATGACAGTACATGTAGGCCTGCGCTTATGCACAACACACTCCACCAGATACACAGGCGACAAGCTCAAACACACCGAAACACATGCATGCCTCATGCACATCTACTCCCACATTCACCAGACAGACATCAAACACAGACGAGCACTGTGAAGACATGAGTACAAAAATGCATATAAACATGGAATTCACACGACCCAACACGCATGCCAGCACACTCACTCTCACCGACGAGTCAGGAAGAGAGAGGGGGAAAGAGTCTAATGAGCTTTGAGGGGAGCAGAGGGCAGAGAGAGAACTCTGTTCTCGCAGCAGTGCAGCCATTAAAATGTCACCCAGACAAGGCCGGCAACCAGCTGGAACACAGCACAAGCATCGCGCACACACACACATATACACACACACAAACACGTCTGTAGAGCTGTGAGAAGATGCTGACTGCAATCACCAGAGCGTTGCATAATTCATGCAAAAGCAACTTAGACAGAGGGGCTGTGTGAGTGTGTACGTGTGCATAAATGTGTGTGTGTGTGTGTGTGTGTGTGTGTGTGTGTGTGTGTGGACATATGTGTCGCTGCGTGTGCCAGTAAAACATGCTCTTCTTGATCCGAGGCCAGGAACACTGTAGAGGTCAACCTGAGAGGCTGAGGCTACGTTACCCAAAGCATTATTGGAAAACTGAATGACAAAACACAGCTTAGTATAAATGTAAGATTTCCTCAGCGTTTGCAAACAAGAGCGCCATAAACCTTGACCTCAGGGAAGAGGGAGAAAGAGGAAGGCAGCAGAAAGAAGGTAGAGAAAAACAAAACATGTGGACAGACCTGATATCTAAGTGAGTCCCAAGGACGCCTTAAGACATGCCATCTGTCCCTCACACACACACACACACACACACACACTCACACACACTTGGAGTCTATTATCTCTGTTGACTAAACCTTTAAAGTAATAAACCAGCTTCTCTCATCAGCAGTGATTTACATCGAGATTTAACCTAAATTACCTGCATTTTTTGTTTTACTAGCACTAAATGTTATTTTCAAGTTGACGAATGTAACAAATGTAACACACTCAGTACTGCAGACATGAGTCGAGGCACAGAGTGAGTGTGTGTGTGTCCTCATGCATTTGTTATCACCTGATGCCCTGCTGCGTTGACAACTTTGTGTGTAGAGAAAGGGAAAGCTTCGTTGCTCAGGTCTGTGTCCAAAACCTCCTGAAGGACCTCACGGCTGCAGGTAAAGAAAAAACAAAAAAAACATCATAAACATGATGTTAGTCAATCAGTATATTTCACATTACACCTGTGCAGCTGCTGTGGTAGCTGATACAAGACGCTTGACATATACATTTATTTTTTTCTTTGAATTAAAAATCTTAAATATTTCAAGGAAACACGATCAGAAATGTAGCATCTCTTCTTCTCCCACAAAACACACACTCACGCACAATAAAATCAATATTACATAAAGATGAGTCAACGGAAAAAAGAGGACTAAGTTTAGCTTACTTTGCCGCTTGTATGTTTGCGAGTGGGCAGGTAGAGGCCTTTTCTGAAGGATATTTTTGCCTCAGTGTGGCAGGAAGCCAGGGTTGAAGATATTTGGGGAAGGGTTCAGGCTACGTTTGTGTGTACTGTGCATGTTTGCTCATCCGTGTGGGTGCCCTTTTTTCCATAAAAAGGGGGGAAAAAAATGTGTGCACATGGTATGATGTTATGTGAATAAAACATTTGGTGCATATTTGCATGTGTGCAGGCATGCATGCATGTAGTAGTATGATGCACAAGCTGATATTTCCTTCAAGCCGTCCTTCAGCTCCTGCCCTCCCTTAAGCATTTGTTCACTGGACTCAAGAGCCTAAGAGCAAGGCCAATTAGCTATATATATATCAGTGAATGTGTGTATGTGTGGTGAGGAAGTCTTGCAAGCACCAATTTGTTTCTCTGACTTGCCACTTAGCTGTGGCTCTCTGCTGTGGATCAGAGGATGCATTCACACACGGAGCTCTCCTACAGGTTATATTTACTTCATATATTATAAATGAGGTTCATAATTACAAAGCAAAGGACAGAGCACCATTTTCACCCTTTGGAGCTGACTGCCAAGCAGTGCGAGAGAAAAGATGCAAGTTTTAAAAGAGTCCCCCTCTCTGGAGAACTGAAATGAGAAATCACTGAGAGAGAAAACAGAGACTGCATTTCCATAAACACGGTAATTTTCTCTCTCCTCAAGCTTTAAAGAGATCAGTTTGTTTCGTAAGGAAACAAAACCCAAACATCAGAGGGTGGGTTTTATGAAATTCATCATATGTGGCAGAGAGGCAGTAGAGAACCTGGGGATCATTACAGAGCCGTGCAGGCAGAGGCGATGCAGATGCCACTTTTGTTTATATTATCGACACACACACACAAATAGGGAAAAATCCACAGATGCAAACATCTATATTCACAAGCTGAGAGCACTTCTGATGCTCAAGACAAGTCAATGAGCTTCATAATCAACATATCGTGCATGTGCATCTAAAATTAAACCCACACACACACACACACAGATGTATATATATTGGCAACTGCAGCTGGTGACGCACTGTTTTATTGTTTGACGTAGTTAAAGCAATTAGAGAGGGAGAGAGATCGAAAATCTAAAACAAGGGAAAGAGGGCACTGAGAATAGAGCAAAAAGGGAGGGCTGAGGGGCAGATAGTGAGAAAGAGCTGGATAAGATCTAACAGACACAGAGAGAGAAAAGGAACAGAGGAAAACCAGGAGATGAGAAAAGCCTCAGAGAGGAGAAAAAGACAGAGCCCACACAGAGTGGCCTAACCCTGCTGCCGCAAGGAGGAAGAACAAAGGCGGAGGAGAGTGAGGTGGGGAGGAGAGGAGGTGAGAGGGGAAGAAAAGATAGATGAGGAGTTCAGAGAGAGAGAGGGATCGGGATGAGGCAAAGGCGGCCCAGCTCGCTCTTTGAGTGAGGAATAAAGAGAAAGCTGCAGGGAGTCAGAAGAAAGTGACAAGCTTGGACTCCTTCCCGTGTCCGAATGTGCAGCACCATTTTTTCACCTGTGTCGTACATGATTTCTCAGCCGCAGGCGAAGAAATCAATGGATAATCTCATAGATGAGAGTAAAAATTAGTACTGCGATCTCAGTCTAACCATCAGGTACAGTAATCCTGAAAAATCCTGAGAATCACAAACCACAAGATGATCGATAGCACAGAAATAGCAACAGTAGTGATGTATTTTAAACAGCACACAGCTGACCCTTCCAGATCTTTGGACATGCAGGCTAAAACAAAACCAGGTCCAGACTTTCCCCTTAACCATGTCCTCAGGGAGGTTTCTGCTTATTAACAACAACAACTTACAAGCACAAGAACAGGAGTTTCTTGACGGCTTGAAACAAAACCAGAAAACTGTCATAAACACATCAAATCCACATATGAACCTTGTGTTTGACTGAGTTCTTATAGCTGAGTGCTGTATTAATTCCTGGTCGTCCTCATTCAGGGACCTAAAATTGGCAACTTAAGATCCCTGCTAATTAAGAAAACCTAAAGATAAAAGCTTATATCTTCTATCCAGACTTTTTTTTTACATAAGGAGTCTTCACGGCAGTCTTTCTTCTCTCCACTGGATCATATCGACTTCATGTGTCACGTTGTTCTGGTTAAAAATGTATTCAGATCATATCAATATTTTAAGCTTGAACACTTAAAACAACATCTTCTCACTACTAAACCCTAAATTAAGAGCTTCAACATAATTTTGCTGGTACACAGACACAGACAGGGTGACTGGTGTCTCTGTGTCAGTCACCCTCATCTATAGTTGATGCACTGGGGGACTTTGATGAGCAGGAAGGAAATTTATGGATAAAATGCTGCCTGGTTTTGTGTCTGATGTTCTCTGGCTGCTGTGCCTCAATTCTTGGTAATTTAAGGGTTTTTCTAGGTAACTTGTGACTTAAGTTAACTGCGGCTGCTGGTTAGGCCTGTTAGCTGTTCGGCTAGCTGCTTCAGGTGAGACTCA
Source organism: Ctenochaetus hawaiiensis (assembly GCA_029783645.1). Classification (NCBI taxonomy): domain Eukaryota; kingdom Metazoa; phylum Chordata; class Actinopteri; order Acanthuriformes; family Acanthuridae; genus Ctenochaetus; species Ctenochaetus hawaiiensis. The sequence goes on from JAPZDY010000011.1 coordinate 9,957,972, forward strand.
GGGCACCAAGCAGCATTCACATTACAGTGGAACCAACAAATTCAGCAGCCTTTAAAGATGTTATTATAAACTCAATATGGACATTCCTGGTTTAAATATTGCACTGGATAAATAAAAACTTTGACCTGCTGGTGGCGCTAGAGTGAACCAGACAATGGCTTCATTAAACTGCAGAATGAATCTTGAATCTCTCTGCTTCTGTCTCCAGTTTTTAATCCACCATCCCTGCACTCACTCAGCTCCTGTGCCTTTGGCCAAGTCTTGAGGGGGAGACTCTTAACCTGCTCTCATCTTATTGATCAAACAGCTCGTCTTGTGTAAATCACAACCCATGTCTGGAAAAATCAGTTACCACCTTCTTTTTTCCTCTCTCCCTTTCACCGCTTTTTGTCCTCTCTGACTCCTTTTGTTCTTAACTGCTGGATACATAAATCATGAAAACGCTCACCCCCCCTTCTTCCTCCTCCTCAACCCTTTTCTTTTGTTCCCTCACCTCTTGGGTCCCTGGATGCTGATCATTCCCATGTCCTCAGAGTGGTCTGCCAGCTGGCAGCGGAAGCCTTGGTCCTGCAGAACCGTTCTAATATGGTTCCAGTTGTGTTCTGCTACGCCGCCTCCGATGGCCAGGTAGTACGCATCGCCTGGAGAGGAGTAACACAGAGACAATGACAGGTGGACGATCAGACAATACAACAACTGACAGAAAAGTACAATAACAAGAGGAAAAAAACAGCACATACATTGAAAGTTTTAGCAAAATACACTAAATATACTGAATAATAGAATGACAGAGGATGAATGTTCGTACTTTGAAACTTTCAAGCAAATTTATAACAATTTAGCAATATAAATGCAAGATTTCATTATTGATTTCACACCAGTTACTTCACACGTCACAACATTTAACTGCTACTTCCCAACTAAGATGTTATTTTTTCAACAAATAAACATGCCTCTTCTGTAGATTTACATAAAATACAACAGGGTCTTGTGTCCCCATCTGGGAAAAGTAGGTGAAAGGATCGAATGACAACAGAAGCGTACAGAAGAGCAACAAGACAGAGCGATTGAAGTTTAAAGATAGAATTCAAATAGAGAGAGTGACAATGATGAATTGACTTAAAAATGACAACAGAATGAACTGAAAAAATAAATAGAAGAATATGATAATTAATATAAGAGATGTACAGTACTGATAGACAAACATGGAGACAGAACAATAAATAGAACAGAGCAAAACAACAATCAATCCAAAATAAGATACACCAGTGACACATCTATCCAGGAACTGATGTAACACAACAGTGATGCTGTGATAAAAAGAGGAATAACACCTAGAGAAATAGATATAAAGGCGTGCAGAATAATTCTGAAAACAACACACACACACACACACACTGTGTGTTTCTTACCATTTGACTGAGGTGCCAGGGGCAGGTTGGCAGCACCAGGCTCCAGTCTGCTCACTGTCAGGTCAGCCTCCGCTCCTCCTTTCTTATTCAGCATGCAGGTATATACAGTAGAACCTGAAAGGTACGCGAACATGCACATTAACAATTAATCCTCTTGGCAGTCTTTGTAGGCCAATTTAAAGCATGCAGTCTCTTAGAAACGAACCAATGGAAATCTCTGGATTAAAAAAATGAACCTAAATTTGAGGTCTGTCTTCTGTTTGCAACTGATTCTATTAGAGTAATCCATTTTTTTTTCACTGTGTATCTGTGTGCTGGCCCTGGCCTCTGCATGTGAGTGGATAAGAATGGATCTTAATAAACTCGAGTGTGCTTGCACATCTTTCACAGCTTTGTTGTTCTTAAAGGCCTTAGGTCCCTAAGGGTTACACTTCACACTGATGACACATGAACCAATTTTTTTTTCTAAGAAAGGGCAACCAAGGAAACAACTGAAAAGTGAATCAAGTTACAAACAGCTGTTGAGGACATCACTTGAAGATACTCATCAAGACATCATCATCAAAATAGTTTCCTCATAAATGAAGTCTGTATGCACTGGTCAAAGGAGCTGATGGATGGATCTACATGCTAATATGTGGCTGTTCCTCCAAATAAATTAGCCAATTAATAACAGATCTTACTGTTAGGAAGCAGAAGTTCACCATTAAATATTCTCCGAACAAGTGACTGTAACTGCTGTATATTTTAGGGGAATTCTGATTTTTTTTTTTTTTACATGTTTTGGCTCAGAATCACATCTAATATGGTCAATTACTGCTATTACTGCTAATCCTGGGTCTGTTAAACATTATGTGACTGGAAAGAGAGATCCAGCCATAATAACAAAGTTGTTTAAAAAAAACTCCCAAGTGCAGTCTTATCTGCTTCAAATTATTCAATGCTCATTCATTCATTCAGTGTCCATGGGTCAGATCCGAGCGGCGGCACCACTGGGAGTCACCAACATCAGACATTTTCAAAACCCACCCAGGCCTAAAAGGTTGACAGATGACGGATCTGAGTTTCTAAAAAGACATCACTGTCAGCACAGAGGTGAAATATCCTGTTCGGCAGTGAAAACTGACAGTAGGTCGAAGGAGGAGTGGGAGGAAAGTGGAGAAAAGCATATCAAAGTATTTGGAGCTCTGCCCATTTTCACATCTGTGCACACCTGTCACGACAGAGAGCAGGCATAGCTGTCAGTTTGCTGACATGATTTATAAAAATAACCCTGCTCTGCAGACTGCCTTGTCATGACTTTTAACAGAACCTCTGAGAAACTAAATATGGGCATTTAGCATTCGTAATAAGTTAAGATTTGGAGAAAGAGAAAACTGTTTGGCTCATGTGTTGGCATCTTGTTCAATCCCTCTATCCATGCATCTGCCCTCTTTATTCTGTCAATCTTTCCTGCCATCTGTCTGTGCATTTGTGTGTGTGTGTGTGTTCTTGCTGCAGCAGCCCGACCTGGCTTCTTGTTGACATCAGCAGTGAAAAGCCAATCAGCCGCCTTCTTGGCATCTGGTCCAGTGAGATAGAACTTTCCAAAGTAGGACATGTCAAACACGGCCACACCGTGTCTACATGAAAGGCATTCGCTCTTAATCTGCATTTGAAAACAAAACACAACACACATTTAATTTTGCAGAGCATGACATTAAATAAAAAGTGTGTTCCTCTCTTTGCCAGAAATGACACGATGACTGTACGAATTTGGAGCAAAATCCTGGAAGGAAGGAATTTATCATAGCTGTGAAATTAACGGGAAAACTAATAAAAGCTTTTGACGTCAAGGTTTGTGATTTTCATCTTTTGGTGTGTCCACAGAGCAGCCGTGTTAGTTTGGTCTGCATAAACCTCACAGACTGTCCTCTCATCACTGTCATTTGTCCATGATTGTTATTTCCCATGAGGACATGCTCCTCTTCCTCATGGGAAACTTTGGAAAATGTTCACACTCATCCGGAAACCCTGAGCTTTTCAGACCCACAGTCGTTTGTGTGTAATAACATTGTTCTGCTGAATAACACACACACTTTTCTATCAGATCTTACCACGTCATGATGTGGAGGGAAGTCAAAGGTGTACTCTTTGCCCAGCAAGTCGTTGTATCTGTAGTTCACGTTCTTCTTGATGTCATAAGCACCGTAGTAGTCATAGTCTTTAACCTTTGCAATGATGCAACCACAAAACAAACAAAACAAACAAGCAGTTAGAAGCTAATGAATCATCAACATCTCAGCAAGCCTCTATTACCACAGCTAAGAAATAACACCTATAATTGTTTATGTCTTTACTTTTAGCCTTTTGTAAATACTGTGGATGTAAATAAATTGATAGCGTGTGTGTGCTTGTGTGCTACAGAATATGTGTGCATAGCTTCTCACAGGAGCGGGTTCGCCTTTGTTGAACCAGCCGGGTCTTTCCCAGCCATGTCTCTCTTGAAACACACAGCCCTGCTCCGTCAGCACCTAAGACAAACAATCACACACACCAACACAGAGATCCAATCAGTAAATGCAGCTGAGGAGGACTCAGTGCCGCAGTTAGGACACTGATATGTTTTTGACTTTAATTCAAAACATACAGTCATGGTATTGTACAATCATACATTTATGCTCATATTTAGCAACTTTGTCCTCGGTATTTGCAGAAATGTACTGATTAATTGCTCGAGCAACCACAGCTGCCAACTCAAGACCGGTTTATATTGCTATTTTAGACTATTTAAGCACCATTAATGTTTTTTTGTGGCCACTTGTGGGAAGCACAGCAAGTTTTATCTATAGCGCAACACAAACAACTTTTAATAAAGTTGTTATGTTGCTGGCAAAACACTAAAACATACAAATCCATCTGACATGAGAGGAAATGATGAGAAGGTGTTGTAAAAACCCTCTTTTAGCACAAACTGCCTCAAATATACTGAACTTGTTAGTTCCTCCATCCTTGTTAAAATTGACAGGCACCCATGGTTGGTAGGTACGTTCTGCTTTGCTCTCCTCCGAGCAGGCAGCTAACTGTCTCCTGCCAAAGCTTCCCACATTGAGCTATATTTACCAGTCGTGCTACCGGGGTGGAGAAAACGTGTGAGCTGCAGTGTCTGAGATGGCCTGTTTGTGCTCTGAAATGATCTCATACTGCCTCCTAAAAGTAGACGGTCTTATTAATTTGAACAGGGACACGTTTCTTGTCTGATTAAACTGCTTAAGTACCTCTAAGCCATAAAACATGCAGTTGTGATTAGGAGCAAGACTCATTTTGAGAACAATAGACTTTTTCCAATGTTTTGTCTTCTTCTCTCCATCACCCTTACATTTATCTGAGGCTCTCCAGCAGGAAAGCTAGTTGCTAGGTGATGGCCCTCGACAAATGATTAGCAGGGGTCTAATGGGCTTGCAGCCGAGGGTTGGACCAACCCAGTCTCACAGGGACTGCGCTCTCATTTGAGCTACAAGTCTGTCCACCTGAGAGCCATTATTTGTGTCTTTTCACTGTTAGCATTATCCAGAACGTAGCATGATAACACTTGACTGTGCAGTTGTTATCATGCAAATTAATGTCTTTTGTGCGGAAGGAAGCTGTCATTGTAAGAAATTAAGTCCTTATGTTGAAAGAGGACGCTCGATCTGCCTCAGCTGCCTAAAAATATCACTGCATGCTGATACAATATAGTGTTCGTTAGCTTAAATGTTTTTAATTAGATAAATTAGTTATTTGAAAGTATTATTAGTGATGACAATGACTCAGTGAGCAGCTATTCGAATATTTAATTTAATATTCTCAAATTACAAGCAGCAAATATTTATGACATTTTGCAACGAAAAGGTTTTCTACTGCACTGGATCACAAAGTGCAGAAAAATCTGACTATTTTGCCTTATTTTCTGAGCAATAATTGCTTCTTGAAGTACAGAATCCATCAAACAGTGTCAGGGTGCACTGATCTGGGGAGCTTTTCTGGAGAGGTGTGTGGTTGTTGGTACGAAAGGTGTAGGTGTTTAGACGTGCATCATATGTGACTCATGCATCATGCACTGAACCTCAGAGTAATTAATAGAGGTTAACAGCAACGTCTGTATTATGACACAAGTCTCAAGTCTCAATCTCATGTTTTTTTTCATTAAAAATGCAAGGATTTTCAAAAAAGAAACACATCAGTTTAAATTTTAAACACTGATATTCTGTCTATTCCAAAATACATCTGAAATTTATTTTACATTTTACCACAGCAAATATCTTATCACTATACTTCTCAGCAACTCGTTTTTTCCTGAAACGTGCTATGCTCAGAAAGAATTCCAGTTATGGAAAAAGAGGAGAAAAAAGTGGATAAAAATGCAAATAAGCTGCTGATTATGCATGTAAAGTCCCTTTAAGGATTAAAAACTAACACTGAGAAGTTAAACTGCATTGTTTGCATTTCATAATAAATTAACAGCCAAAATCTAATTTCTATGTATTTGTGTTTCTGGGTTATTTGAAAGTGTAAAAAATAATAATAAGGACAAAAGCAGCATGGGGGCAATAACTAGAGAGCATTAGAAGTCACCATCCCTTCATGCCTTTACTGAATCAATACAAAATCTTTTTTTCTCTTTTTTTATAAAATAGCCCTTTGGTGATGAATTCTGCTTAATTATACATGAAAGATGTCAGGGAGGCTTGATAAAACAAGCTCTAAGAAAGCAGTAGACATGATCTACAAAACACATGGGCAACATTGTTGAGGCAATTTGTGTGACAGTAATCTGTTTTGAAAGAACGGCTGCATGCGTGAGCGGGGGCAGAAATTGCAACAGTTAAAGGTAAATGAAGTCTAGGATGCGAAAGCAAGGCTAAGTGGGTTGTTAATGCATAAAATATAGTGGCGAAGCCCATTAAGAGTTTGTGTAGGGCGAAGGAGAGAAAGGAAGCTGAAAGACACTGGAGAGCCAAAGCAAAGTGTATAATTTATATTCATGTTGGCACAGATCGCATTAATAAATGTAGCTGCCAGAGATAAGTTACACTGCTAACTGCTGTCTGCCTGAGCCTGAATCAGCTATTTGCCTCTAAATTTGAGCTGACAAGACA
>JAPZDY010000011.1:10007395-10021509 GCA_029783645.1 Ctenochaetus hawaiiensis
TAATGAGGCCATAACTGGTGTTAATTTTCATCTCCACCCTGAATCTCTTCACAATCTACTGGGGGTCCCTGGGGCCCCGTGTGGAGAAGTCTTTGACAGCTGTTGTCAAAAGGCAGCTGTTGTCAAAAGAAATCAGAAATAAAAGATCCCAGCCGATCGGTTCTTGTATCAACGTATTGTCAGAAAATATTTTATTATAAGCAAGATCTGTGTAATGGACGTCATGATAAGATTATATGAAAAATTTTCAAAATGAGATAGACACAATATCAGAGTCTAAATTTTTGAAACAATGCATGTTCACACATGTTGAGAAGTCCACAATTAAAGCTGTGCACATGCACACAGTTAAATCTTCAACGAAATTTTATTTATATCAGAAGAATATTTACTGAAGAAAAACAAATACTATTGGAAGCAGGATGGAAAAACACAAATAGTCAGTTTTTGTGAAAAGTTCTAAATTTTCCAAAAAATGTGAACTTAAGATGAGATTTTGACTCTTTTTTGGCATTTTGACTGAAAATGGAACCAATAATGAATATAAGGATGCAAATATTTCAGAGTTAATCTGTTCAGTACTTATGGGAAAATATGAGATCAGCTGTCCCAGTCGACAGGACAGAGGCTGGGAAAAAAAGCAAAAAGAGCAGTGATGGGAACAGAAGGAGAATAAGGAAGGAGGGAAGAAGAAGTGAGGAGAGGCGTAAATGTGGGAGGAAAATAATAAGCAAAGTGGTATATAATGAATTTTGACTCTGTGAATAAACGAAGGCAGTCATGGCTGACAATGGTAAAGTTGGGTTAAAGGGGCTGTTTGTGTGGACAGGTCAGGAGGTCGAGGGTCAAATCTCTCCTATTCATGACACCCCAAGTGTTGCCACACTCACACACACCCGCATGCACACACGCATGTATGTCGGGGGCCCTTTCCCAGCGTTTGTGGCTGAGGCCGATCTGGGAGAGTTCAGCCTTGGGTGCGCTAACTTTTCACTGCGAGGTCAAGGGTGGAGATGGTGGTTTTGTGAGGAGGGGGTGTGAAGGAAGGAGAGAGAAAGGCAGAAAAATCCTCATTGTTTTGAGCAGGTTGAAAGAGAGGAAAAGAAGAAAAAGTGCATAAACTGCGGTTATTAAGGCTTTTACACTTGTGGTGTGATTTTGACCCAATAAAACCCAGATACAAACCAAAAGAAACATTTTGTACAGACAGTTTTGGTTTTATGTGTGTAGTTTTTGATAATATGAAACCCTGACATATCAGAAATTTTGCCTTCTTTCCAACACGACAGAAATGACTGGAATTTTGTTTGTGGTGCTAAAAACCACTGAAAATGACATTTAATAAATTGCCTGTGTCTCTTTTTTAGAAAAATTTCCCTTCATCCTGGATAATTCATAGCTCCTGCTGTGGCAAAATAGTGAAACATTAACAACATAGTCTGCGATTATTCCAAGTAGAAGAGACACTGATTCAGGAACAACAGACCAAAAACTGTCATTTTTTCCTCTTTGGGAAGCGCCACAAATGAAACTCCATTCACTTCTGTTACACTGAAGTATCAGCAGATATCAAACTGACAAGTATCTCAAACTTAAAGCCAAAAAAAATTCAAACAAGCTGCACGAAACCACTGAAAATAAATGAGCAACCACACAGAAACACTCGCACAAAAGCACATCTCAACCAATCACTCTTTCATCCTTTCGTCATCCAGTCGGAGCGCTGCAGTTAGCGTGAGAGAGTGAGTGGCTGTAGGTTAGGATGTGTCAGACTCAAAGTGGTCCTCTCTTTGTGTGCTTGTGTGTTGGGGCCGGGGCTGGTACAGGCAGCAGAAAGTCGTGACATTCTCACAAGCTTCCGGGACCTTTATTGCTGTGGCGATAATCAATAGCGTTCCCACAGAGACGTCTTTTGGCTGGGCGGGTCAATACCTGTCACTCAGGGTCTGAGCCGTGGCACATACCCTCTTACTCAGCAGCTACAGCAGCTTCGCTCTGCTCGTCTCCTCCCATGTCATCCCATGCATGTCAGGAGCGTGACGTTTTTCACAATTTAAGGAGTCATGTGTTTGTTTGCACTTGCAATAGTGTACAAATCTATAGTGACTCCAACAGAACTAATGATGATTTTCCTTATTGGTTTGATTAATCAATTAATCTCAAACCCACTGGTGTTCGTTTTGCAACTAAACTCCAGCTGTGCTTATTTGTTTTAATGAAAACTTAATGCTTACATAATCATCTGCTGGTTTAAAAAATGTCTCACACTTGAGGTTATTAAATTCTTTCTGGACCAAAAATATTGTACATGGCAGTTTCAAGAAAATTACTTTTTTATTTGTCACAATCAACTGATTTATTTATGAAACTGAAGTGACTACTGGTGTCCTTGCAGCTGGTTGCTGTGTTAAGGTTATTGTGCAAATGTGTCTTTAATTTTATCAAAACTTACAACTTTTGAATTTCCTCTTTCAGCTGTAGAACTAATCAAATCTGATTAAAACTAATCTGTCATTTCTTTCAAAAAAATTCTCACACATGCTGAAGATCCCCTTTTAGATATTGTTTAAGATGTATACAAAACGCTGCTCTTTGATGATTTTTTTCTGATGTTTCATTTTACACAAAAAATGTATGTTAATACAACCTATAAAATTAATTAAACACGTTCTTCTTTATTTAAGAAAAACCCTCTACTTCATTATCATGCAAACATATTTCATTCAAAAGTTTAACCACCTCACATTAGATGTGTCTTATTTGCTGAAAGGTCTATTCTCTGTGTTTGTGCATTGCAGGCTTCAAGTTCCCACTTCACACTTGTGTAACAAAACATCTTTGTGATGTTACGGATCTCGCTTGTAGGCACACTTCTTTAAAATGAGATTTTCAGAGAGCAAATAGAAACTTTGAGTATATAAAAAAAAATTTCCACTGTCAAACAACCCACAACATTCTGCAATATGAAGCTCAAACATTCAACTGTGTGAACAAGAAGGAAAAATGTGAATCTGAGTGGAAGGGGACAAGTCAGTGTGTTTGTGTGCGTGTTTAATTTAAATGAGCTTTACAAACATCATGTTTCTGCTCACAATGGACGGTGTGAAGAGGAGACGTGAAGGAGCCAGCAGCAGTATAGATAAATTGACTGCCAGGCCAGTGGGCAGGGCGTTTCTTTACCCCAGGTGGCCAATACTGCTGTTTGACTCAAGCACTTAAACAGAATTGCTTCAGTAAAAAATGACCTGTGTATGTCAAGTGGCGTCTTTACACGACACCACTTAGTCAGCACAATGAAGCCGATGCCCAGCCTGAACGCTCTGGAAAATGCCTGAAATAATGAGATTATGAGGTCAGTGATACAGGTATGATTGCATTATCTGCTTTCATGAATATTAAAGAAATGATCACAAAACATTTTTAATTTTTGGTCTTTTTTTATTTTATTCAATTTTAATGGTGTCAAATAAAATACCTGTCCATGCAGGGAACTGATCTTACAGCCGATGATGGTGGTTATGATGCTTTATAGTCTGCTCAAGTAAAGTGGAGCTTTTAAACAGAAAAAAAGTCTCTGGAAAATAAAATGTTCTATTTAGCTCATCATCTACCTTTATGCTGCCGTAATTTAGAGTAAATCGGGAGACACTGGTTGCAGAGACTTAATTTAGGGATTTTAGTTTTTTTTTACTTTAAAAAAACTGATGAATTGCCAATCTTGCGCATTTACTCAAAGGTCTACTTTTGCATCTTGTAGTCTTGCAAACACTGACACACAATAACAAATTACAGGATATTTGTGAACACCCTTGAGCCCCGGTGATCAAAGTAATGGTGAGATTAGTGCAGACTTCTCTGCTTCTCATCTTCTCTGTTACTCCCTGGATGACGCTGTCCGTCGCCTCGTTGCCAAGCAACAGAGCAGCCACTGTCAAAGAATTCTGGGGGATGTTTAGGCAGCGGCATGCTTGGGGGGAAGGAGTGTGTGTGTGTGTGTGTGTGTGTGTGTGTGTGTGTGTGTATGTGTGTGGTGGCAGAGGAGACGCAGGAGTGTGTTATGGTCTGAGTAGAGAGTAGCAGGGACACACTCAGTTGTGCATTTATATGAGAATTTTCTTTTAATCTTTTTGTCTCAGCTATTATGTCACTTGGTGATTCTTTAACATTTTACAATTAAGCCTTTTCATGAGCTTTGCAAATTGCACTTCTGACCTGTGATGAGTCAACTTTTCACACAAAAAGAAACACTTGCTCCTCACACTCACACAAATGCATATTTTTACACATAAAGAGTGTTTTTACTGGCTCACACGGTCTAATTTTTTACCCTCAACAACACAGGAAACAATCTCCTTTCAGTTACATTAGATAGTAAAATAACTACTGATTTGAGGTCTGTTTTCTTCAAGACAACCCTCAAACTGACCTATAAGCAACACTGTAGCTCTGCAACACTTCCTGCAAGAAGTAAATAAATGTGCAACAAGCAAAAATGCCTCCTCATATGAGACTGTGCCACATTGTTATGAAAGCTAAAACTGTCTTTCTTGGCCTTAAGACTTCGGTGCCTCTGTAATTGGCTTCCTGCATTCGCTGTCTGTCTTCTTTAATGCCCCTGGTTGTGCATTTTATATCCTGCCTATGACTTGTTCATTTAATGCAGATGAACAAGTCCCAGTTTAATCATGAATGCTGGATGAAATAGATGTAATGCTGCTCCTGTAATGATCTTTTTATAAAATACGGTTGTTCTCCAGCGGGTATAGATGGTTAGAGGACTTGTGCTCAGGAACTCTCCTTCAAAATTTGCCTCTTTGTCCGTTTGGCTCAATGTCCTGCTTGCCTAAACATGCTTCTCTCTATAAATTTCAATGACATTCCCTGCCACAGCGTCCCTCTCTCTGTCTCTCTCTAACCTCCCTGCTCTGCTCTCCATCCTCTGTAGCCGTGCCCTAAGCAGCAGGGAGGAGATGCCTTCCCCAGAGGAGGTTTATTTTCAGGATTCCCCTGTCCCCTTTGTCCCCTCTCTGCTCTCCATCTCTCGACGGGATGGTTTCATAGCCCACCCCGCCGACTGGGCCTCCCTCTCCCCTGCCAGGCCTTTTAGCCAGCGGGTTAAACATTGATTTGTGAATGGAGGGAAGCACAGTGGCCCCTGCGTAGAGTGCAGCGGTCCCCTACTGTTTCTGTGTGTACACACACACACCCCTACTATACACCACCAAGACTAACAGCCAACATGAAAGCTACTGAGCTAAAAGGCCTCAATTCAACAAATGAAGATAGTCGATAGTGTTTCATTTTTTTTGTGTGCTGGTATTTAGCCTTTAATAGTTTGATTAGATTTTTTTACACTGCAAAGTTTGACTATTTCCACATTCAGCATTGTGTTTTTGTTGCTAACTGAAGCCAAATACAAACAACTGAAGAGAAAGAACTAAGAGAACATTTTGAAAGGACAAACGTATTGCAGTGCTGGACCTTCAAGTCACCTTTCTCTCTTAAAACATTTAGATGTTTAAAATCAAATTTTTAGATTTAACAATCTACAAAAAGTAGAGAGTAGCCTACTGTGATTGATCTGACATGTTATATGCATCACTTGTTGAGCTTCCAGTCAATTTTTCCACACATGAGCAACATTTTTAGATAAAAGAAAAAGAAACTTCCATGCAAATCAATCTTTAATCCGTATGTTATACATTCAATAAGCTTCCAGGAGTTTTTTTAAAAAATATATATCTTTGCATTGTGGTTCTGGTTCACAGTATAAGCTGAGAGTGTCAAAAGAGAGTGTCAGATCCATTACTCTGAGTGCCATAAGTGAGGGATGTCCAGGTGAGAGTGAGAGTGGACCCTGTTGACTTCTTCCTGGGTTTCCCGCCTCTGAGAGAGTCAGGGCATGAAAAGGCAGAGTGAGAAAGAGAGCGAGAGGAGTGGAGATGGAGGGGTTTGCTTTTCACCACTCAAAAAAAGGGCAATGAATGAGTGACTGGCTGAATGAATGAGAGGCGGGCTGGGACTGAGAGGGGCTCTGGCCCTGTGGATCAGCAGAGGTTAACTCGGCTTCTTCAGGAGGATGAAAAGGGAAAAAACGGATTGAGCTTTAAAGAGGAGGACCCCCTGCGCCTGGGGCGGGATCAGACAGGATGATTTATTAGAGAGAGAGAGAGAGAGAGAGAGAGAACGAGAGAAAGAGAGGGAGAGAGAAAGAGAGGGAGAGAGAGAGGAGGTGGCGTTTGTAAGCATCAAAAAGCTGCAGCGCAAGCGCAGCATTCAAAAGTGCTGATATGCACGACATGAGGATGGGCTTGATTCAGATTCCAGTTTTGAGGGAGAAAGGGAGACACAGATTTAAGACTCCTAACCTTTTGATATTCTTGAATTATACTCAAAACTGGGGCGTTTGTAGAAGAGTTCAAACTCTCCTGACAGTTTAAATATTCAGTGCGCCTGAAATGCAGCTACATTGGCATTAAAGAAAAGAAACGTTTGAAATAGCTCTTTAATTTGGTCCTGATATTTTTATATGCATGTAAAAGTGCTTAAACTGATTACACATATTTGCAATATTCGTAATTTAACGTGGTGCGTTTAAGACAAAAGTAAAAGAACGGCCGTGCAAGTGCAACATATTGGGAGCTTATAAAATGTGCAATGCATGGCTTACTGATCGTTTCACTTTTGCACTCTTTTTTGAAGTTTTATTGTACGTTTTTGCACGAAGTGTTCCGTATAAATAAAGATTTGTTGTTATTTCAAATATAAGAACAACACAACCTCTGTGTCCGCGGCCTCTGTCACATGAGCATCATATAATCCACTCATTTTCTGTCACTCCGGACAACACTTGCCACACAGGCCTACAGTAGGCTGCCCTTTCTGCAGCAGAATGGCTGCACATGGCGCTGAAGGCACCGCTTTATGCCCAAGTGCCTGGTTACAGCGTTGCACTAGTTTGCTCACACAAGAGAGGGGGCACAAGACAAACACTAAACGTCATGCAGTGCGGTCAGAGAGTAAACAGTGTCAGGATTGTAATCTCTTTTTGGGTAGAAAATAGGGCTGTTGTGTCTTTAAGAGGGGCTGCTGGTCCCTCATCGCAGCTGCTGCGTGTGTGTGTGTGTGTGTGTGTGTGTGTGTGTGTGTGTGTGTGAGTGTGTGTGTGTGTGTGTGTGTGTGTGTGTGACATAGAGGACAGCGGAGATTCATTACTTAAGCAGTACAATGGACATTTATCACCCCGTGGTGTTATTCAAATTCAGTACCAAGCGAGGACCTTCTCCACTCCTCTCTCCGCCTTGCGTCGCGGCCGCAGCGTTTATTGTTGGAGCAGCGTAAAGAAAAAGCCAGGAGGGCAGAGAGACATCCATCCAGTCAGCCAGTCAGTCAGTCCGAGGGACCCGTAAAGGGAGGATGGAAGGGAGGAGAGCAGGAGCGTCTGTCCGGAGTGGACGAAGCCCGCTTCTCTCCTGCTCCTCCTCAGCCTCCTTTTTTTCCCATCTCCATCCACCGCTGCTCGCTGGGGGGCATTTGGACGGAGCAGGGAGATCCGAGAGAACGCACGTCGTGGGAACTGAACCAAGGACTCACCAACGGGAACTAAGGGGTTTCTTCTTCTTCTTCTTCTTCTTTTTTTTTTTTTTTTTTAAAAAAAATCGGTTTAATCGTTTGCTATCATCAGCAGAGCAAAGAACATAAACGCTCCAAGTGTCTTTTTTTCAAATAGGAGGGTTTTTTTTAGAATTAACATCCGTGGAAAGCCATTGTGCACCCCGAGGCACCAGAACTGAACAATCTTTTACAATCGATGACAGTACACAGGTGCAGAAATGGCGAACCGTTTTCCTGACGCTCTCACCTCGGACTTTAAGATGAAAGAAAGTCTAGTCAAGCTGGTTTGATTCTTGTCCTTTTAACCCCTCTCTTTTTTTTTGAGACACTTTGAAAGTGAGACTCTCCTGAGAACCAAAGGAAATGACATTTTACCTAAAGATGCAACGAGCATTCAGCCATCTTAAGGGCCCAGAGATCCGGACAGACTTGGGGTTAACTTTGCAACCAGCAACCAGTGCAAAGGCATGAAGAGAGAACGGTAGATGCAAGATAAAATAGGACTTAGGCTGCTATCAAACAACAGCAGAGAAAGTCACAAAGTGACTGTGGCTGCTACACGATGCCTCCAAAGCATGATCAAACAATTGATTTAAAAGGATGGACGTTGTTCTAATGTGGTGATCAGTCCAACACAGAGGATCAGCCTCCAGCTGGTAATCTAAGCGAGGGAGTTTGCATTTTAAGATGCACTAATTAACAGAAGAGTTGCACTACAGGCTATTTGAATATTTTTCATCGCCAAAACATATTGAAGTCTAATTTTTGCTGCAACAGCTCAGTGTAGGAAATTAGAAAGCTGATTTTTTTTCTTTCCAAAGGAAAAGGCGAATCCAAGGTAATGCTGAGCAGTTAGAGTGTCAAAAATAATGCTCAGTGCTGCAACTCGCTGTCTTGTAGGGAAAAAAAAGGGGAAAGAAAACCCCTTTTTAGTGTCAGACGCAGCTCATACTGTCAAAGGGCATTTAGGCAGCCGTAGCAGGTGCAGCCATGGGCCTATACAATAACTGCCCGTGCACACTCGTGGTTTTAACAATCAAATGCTTAATTTCTTCTTTTAATCTTGACAGAGGATATACAGAGTCTTTAGCGACTGATTGTCCAAACGCAATTCTTGAGTAAACACAAATTCAACCCCAAGAATTGTGTATGGACATCTGTTGCTGCAGCCTCATATTCATCACTGCTGTCTTTGGCCAAACGCCACACCAAGAATGTTGGCCTGCAAGCCACAAAGAGGGCTATAGAAAGGCATTTAGCCTCCTTTTGTTTTGTAACTGTCTGGTTTCAGGTAAGCCACATTTTAGCATCTTATGGAGGAAAAGACGCGGGACTGGGCCAATAAAGTGGAGGAAACTGTATTCTGCCTCATGTAATGTGTTTTTCGGGGTGTGCGTTGTTGTTGGCCCGATTGGTATTTACACTTTGTCGAAGATCTAATCAAGACTGTTTGTTTTAAATGGCAAATATCGACTGGAAGCATTGATGTATCGACTCTTTGGCAAATACTGGAAAGCAGTAAGTTGAGTGAGTGAGGCCTGCATGCAGCAGAGAGACACGTTGTGGATGAGATTAGCAAATACATATATATTTAAAAAAAATAAATAAATAACTGGACCATCTAACACACATGGGGTCATATACGAAGAGAAACAATAGAAATGGACGAGAGAGATTAGATAAATAAGAGAAAATCTGTAAGAGCTGTGTTTGGCCCTAAAATAGGCTAGTTTGTTAGCCTGAGTAATTCTTAAAAATTAATAGTAGTGTATTAAAAGTATTTTAAAGCTTATTTAGGAAAAGCCTTAAGTACTTCCCACGGGAAGGCAGGTTTCTACAGAAATATTACTAAGAACACAATTTTAAAAATGCATTTGATAGATTTATTGTAAAATGAAAGGCAGGGTGCTAAATGTCGAGGTGTAAAGTCAGAAAACACACAGATCAGAAGAGGCCTGAGGACTGATGCTGCCAGATCTCAGGAACCAGAACAGCGTCACTGATCAATCACGTGGGACACTTTTTGGCCTATTGGTGGTTTTTTTTAAAATCTCTTTACTCTTTCACAGTTAAAAAAAAAAGAAAAACTTTAATTATTTGACCTCGTAAAAAAGTTGAAAATATTCACAGTGTAACGATTTAAAAATGTAATCAAATTAAAGACGAGAAATTATTAATGAAAAAGTTTTAAGTGTAAAATGTAAATATTGTTTATATGAATTACCTGACGTTTAAAAGATGTTCTATTATTTTAAATATCTTTTTTTAAAAATGTTCTTATTTTGCCATCAGCTGTACACTCACGTTCAATTCAAAGCAACACCACACACACACACACACACACACAACCAATGTGTGTGTTGTTGTTGAACATTAAAGGCTAACCTCTCCTAATTCCCGGGATTAGTGTATCGTGTTTGCACAAACGCTTGTGTGGTAAACGGACTCTCCTATAGTCATTGCAATTGTTTGCCTCTACCCACTAGTATTTTCCCCTTTTCTATTAATTTTTATAGAATTTAGCCACTTTACAACCACTTATTAAAATAGCCCGTGTCAATTTGGTCTCTTTTTGCAGATATTTATTTGTGCAGGTTTTTCCCTGTCTTTAGACAAAAAACAAAGATATAACAAAAGTTTTGCCCTCAAACCTCTCATTTTAACAGGCTTAAAAAATTCGCAGGTTGCTCTGCTGTATTCAAAGTGACACTTGTGGTATTTTAATTGTGGTCAGAGATGCTAAAGATGCTAAAAATGCTGAGATGCTAATAAAATCTCTAGGCTAATAAGGAGTGATCTGAACATGCAGGCCAAGGCTTGGTTTCATCAGGGTTTGCCAAATATATTTCTAAATATAGCATTTCATTCACATGCAGCTTACCATGCTTTGAGTCTCAGCACTGCACTCCCTGCAGGAAACTACGGGAGCCCATGGGTGCAATAGAAAAACACGCAGGAGAGCAAATCTGTCAACAGTTGCCTTTAGCATAAAAGCAAAGCAGCAGGCAGGCGTATTTTATTCAGTAAACAATCTCTTAATACACGAGAATGATGCACACAAATGTTTAATTAGTAAAGGTTTATATTTTGTCAACATAAGGGAAATATTGGCAATATATGTTTAATGCAGGAATGCGAGTAAGTTTTGCTATTTTTCGTTATAGAAAAACTAATTGTACAAAAAAAAAGACATCATATCAGCCAGAAGATAAATGACGGGAAGATAAATAATTAATAAATATTACTCTGTAAAATCATAGAAGTTTGTTTTTATGGGCGTGTGTTTACTTTATAGCTGCTATACCACAGATCGAAAATCACAGGTGTTTTTTATCCTATTCAGACTATTCAGTGTTGTTCTGATACATATGTCTGATGTGTTGGTGGAGCTTCTCACCACCACCACCACCACCTCTCCTGTTGCAGCAGTCAGCCAGTCAGGGTTAGGGTTAGGTTGTAGATAACTAAGCTAAAGACCGTGTAGGCCCATACAATCCAATCACTCTGCAGGACTGATGGAGGAGGTCCACTACTTATGACTGAGTGTTTATACATTTTAAATATATAATAAATAAACTGAGAGGGAGTAAAATGTGAGTACAAATCACGATTTGGGCGCAAATTATGGAAAACGTATCTCATGTAACATAACCTATGTCTGTAATAGATAAGATACACTTCTAAAAAAAAAATAAATAAAATGTTAATATTTGGTTCTAATAATTAGAAAAAATGTGGCCTATAAGAGACATAAAGTCTAGACACACGTGCAGAAAATCCTCGCCTCACTCTCTGAAAGTCTCTCCCTCTCACACACTCAGTGGGGATCCCAGACCTAGCTGACACAGTGCTACATTTTCTCCTCTCTAACCCCCTCGCAGCCTCATTAGCATTTCCTTTCTACCGGCCATTATCGGTCGGTTTCCCGTTGCAAATCGGACTCCACAACCGAGAAAAGGTTTTAGGTCGCCCCGGGCGCTCAGGGGAGGGCAGCCCGGAGGCTAGACCTCGACCTCCCGCAGTTGTCCTGTAGTTCACACCCCACCCACCACCATCATCATCACCGCACACATACACACACACGCACACACACACACACCTTCCATCCCCCTCCTCCTATGAATATTCCAGCTGAGTGGGGCTACAGGACGGTAAAATCTCCCTCAAGTCTCGTCTAATCAGCCTAAAACTGCAGTGTGATCACAGAGCTGGGCTTAAATCGATCAGATATAAGCTATCACCAGGAATTATTGAAGCGTGATGTAAAATCCTAATTGAGAAAGCGTTTGGCTACAGGCCTCTGTGTGCGGTGTGAGGCTGGTTTGGATCCTCGTAGCCAAAACTGGACTTTATAGTGGCATTAAAGTGCAGGAAACGCAAAGTGTGGATAAGGAATTTGTAGAAGTATGACCTTTATATTGAAAACAAAAATCAGAACATAGATGCAGATAGAATTTAATCAGAAGACATTTATTTAGTCCATATCGCAACTGCAATATTGTAATTAATATACTCTTTATTGAAGAAAATATAAAACTGACATCTTCCTTATTTAATAATTGTGCACTTTGTTATTTCAAGACTTTGTTTATGACTAATAATATTTCCTGCTGACAAAATTATAAAAGCAAACAATACATATTGTTAAAATTAAAAAAAAAAACTTTTTTATAGTAAGGGTGTAATTATAGAGTTTATGGCGGAGAAAGATTCAGGCATTCTGTTTTCTGAAAAAGGATTTAATCTTTTTTTGTGTGTGTGGACAAGTCATAGACAATGCAAAGATTTACATACATATTCAAATAAAAAAAAATCCACCATATTAAAAAATAGATTTAAAAAAACTTTTACTTGGTTACACTTTATTTTTGCTCCCTAATTACCATTTCTAAGCACTTTATAAACATGTAATAAATTGTTATGAGACACTGCAATGAATTTCCAAGCAAATGTATGTTTTTTAAAATGTATTTGTCATGATATAAAAAATTGTATCTATAGGAGAAGTTATGTTATTGGAAAATCCATGTATAGTCAAAATGTCCTTATATCCATACAATAACACTACAGTGTGTTATGAACAATTTATAAATGCTGATAAACTGCTTAGAAATGCTAATGATGGTGGCTTTGAGTAAAGTTTTACCTTTTTTTTTAAAAAAAATCATAAACTGAAGGTCAGTGTAAACCCCAAAGAAAAGGTTTTTTTTACAGTCATGCTTGAGGAGAGAATACAGGAAGATGAAGGTTTACATGCCACATCAGGTATTTACATTCACACCTCTGAGTTGACCAGTACAACCAGCGCTCAATGTGGTTGCCCTTTAAACCTCTCCAGTATGATTTCTTTTTTCCTTTAAATGTTGATATTTATGTTGACAGAATTCTTGTCTCTCAGATTTCGCATTTGTTCTGGGCAGCCATCCCTGAATTTCCACTCATTCCTTGCAGACCGACATCAATCACCTCGGATGTCACACTGCAAGCTGACACATCCAAAGCGTCCAATGGGGTGCCTTGTTGTTGAGATGTTAAGGGGAGAAAGAGTAAATGGTGGAAGTACTGAAAAGGCTTTAACAGAGATGTTAAGTTTGCATATTTTAATTCACTTTCTATCCTCCATGAAGAGTAGAAATAAACACTATGTTGTCTTGGTCCTGTAGTTGGTAGTCCAGCTCCCCCTGAAGTTTAAAAAAAACAGAAAAAATTCAATATTCAAACTGAGAGGTCTGGCTTTACTAATACAAATACCTGTATTACTCCCGTGTTCCCACTGGGGTCCAATCAATGACAAACTTTTCATTTCATTTACATCCTGCATTGCGACTTGTAATTGAATCGATGGATTCAAACTGAAGGGCTCAGACTGTGTATGCATGTAAATATGTGTTCAGATATGGACGAACCCCAAGGACAAACTTGCTCTGCAGCCGCTTCCACATGATATGAGACATTAACTGACTCGGAGAAAATAAACAATCTGAGTGAACATATAGGATAACCTTCACAGTCACATAAACACTCTTCCTCATGCTGATTTGAATGCCACACAGTTATTTTTATATAGTTATGTCGATCTGTGCACATGATCTCCAGTCATTTAATACTGTGAGGGGGCATCCAGAAAACACACATCAAAAGTTAAAAGACCTTAAAATAAAAATAATGCACATTTTTACAAGCTGCTGGACACACAGACACAGACACACACACACTCCCCACACCCCATCTGACAGTGAACGTGGCTCCCAGTGCTCACCATTAGCTCCCAGTCTGCATCATTGATAAGCACCAGAATGCCAGGTCTCCTGTGGGAAAACACACCGCACTGAGTCAGACACATTTCCCAAAGGAAAAACACGTACACATGCATGTAAAAGACACAAACACAAGAGCAGGAAATGCTTCATAGATGCAGAGGAAAACATAAATAAGTGAACAAAAAAATCAAGCTAGTATGAGAAATGAAATCTGGATTGTTAAAAGAGAAATTACAACAA
>JAPZDY010000011.1:10021615-10038976 GCA_029783645.1 Ctenochaetus hawaiiensis
AATTAAAATTTTTATGTAATGCTTTCTCAGGCGTGAGATTGTTATTCTCACCCTCAGTGTAAGTCTGGCTAATTAAATCAAATTTTGAAAAAATATTTTATAAACATATATATGCTGTACTTACAATAATCTCTTTAATTAATATAAATGTCAGTTAAGTCTTAAACTGTTTTTGATGGACTGAGACACTAACGTAGTTTTCTTAAAACAGGTAAATGATAATTACACCTGAAAAAGTTAGAAAAAAATCTATGAAAAATATTATTTTTTTACTGAAATCTTTTCAGTCAAATAATACATTTTTAAAATATTTTACAGCAAAATGTAGCCTATAGAAAAATGGAAATCAAGTCTTGTGTTTTAATTTAACACTCCATTTTATTAAATTCATAAACAACTAATATGATACCAGAGAACAAACACTGGTGTATTTATGGCAATAAATCTATCACCTTTAGTGACAGCATGTGTGTAATGTCAAGTATAAACAAGCACTGCAGTTTTATTTTAATCTGCTGATGCTGATTTTCAATGTTCACTGAAACTAGTGTATCTGCAAATATACACACTACTTGCATTTTCAGTCATACAATTTAAAATTGTTTTCTAGTTCACATAGACTGAAAGTATTAATGATCTCTATATTTACATATTTCATATCCATAAAAGAGACTGAGGTGTAAGAGCCGAGAGATTGTTGGGGGAAAACAAACTGTCAGTGGATATTAATGGGGGCCCAAAAATAACATAACGATAAAGTCTAAAAAAATCACCACCCTTCAAAAGAGGATAATAGGGATATTGGGGGAGGGTAACAAAAGGCACCTATACGTGTAGTTCTCATAACACACATTGGTGTGTGTTTTTTTCTGGGAGCCTCAGACGAAACAGTTTAGGTAAAGTGGATGTTGAGATAACGCCTGAAACAGATACTGATGCCTCTCATAGCGTTCAAGTGAGCCTCTCTCCACCTTGTGGATGCTCTATGACGTCAATGACAAAGGGCAATGTGAGAGGAACCTGTGAGTGCAAACATGTCGTCCACACACGCACACACACATACATAAATCCAAAAGAACAAAAGGCATGAAAGAAAAGTAGAAATGGTAAACTAATCACACATAGATCTTTTTTTCATAAGACAACAGTGAAAACACCTTGATGATGGTTTGTTCAAAATCAGCGTGCCCTGCCAACGTATGGCACATAGAAAGACACACATCTAATCTATAAGGTTTATAGGTAGGCCAGCTTTTTCTCCATTCATTGGTTAGGTGGAGCTATAAATAGTCCCACACAAAGGCAGCTGTAAAAGTCAGCCAGTCCAATAAGACTGCTGTGAGCCCCAGACCCACACACACATTTACCCGTGTGTGCTCACAAACACACAGGCTCACATGCACACACACACACACACACGTGCACACAGGTAATCATCTTACTGAGACCCATAACCTGAAGGCTAGACTGTTTTTTCTTCAACATTTCAGCAGTTTTTTAAATTGCAGGAGAAAATGCTTCAGAAAGCTCCTCAACTCGCAGTTTCACGGTATTTTGAAAACAGCTCTTATAGAGCAATTCTGATCAAATATTACAGTCATATTTGACAGGTAAGATTTTGTTCCAGTGGCAGAATGATGTATAGCATATCCTCTGTGGTTGTATTGTTGTACACTTGATCAAATGTGTGTCAAGTGCACACACACTCACACTGAGTCTCCCTGGACAAAGAGCTCGGGCCGTTCCTTCAGCAGGTTCCGTTGAATCCAGACGAGCAGCTGCTTCATGTCCCCTAGAAAACACATGCACGCACACACACACACACACACACACACACAACACACACACACACACACAAAGCCCATACACAGACAGACAACAGAGGTCACAGGTCAGGGGTGAGGGGTCAAGGTGCATGGTTCCAGCCCCCTGGTCGATGTGACGCGACGGAAGCACCAGGCGGGACGAGGCTGCGTATATGTGTGTGTATGTGTGTCTGTGTGCATGTATATTTATGAGTGTATGTGTATGTTTGGGGGGAGAGGAGAGGACACTGGAAATAGAGGGGGAGGGTTGACTGATATCAATGGCCAAAAGCGAGACTGTTCACCTTGGTCAGAAAGAAATAAAATGATCGGTCTGAGTGCATAAATCTAAAAGGGGAATACAAAATGGATTAAAAAAACACACACCATCAATGTCTTTTTCAAAGTCGAGGGCATGGAAAAAAAATGTAAAATATTAACTGCACGTTTTCTAAAAGCATCGATTTCTCCAAATATATAGATATAATACATAAATAGTGAAATTTTTTAACACAGGTCCGAAAAAATGAACAGAAAATCCAATTTCGTAATAATCATTCTCTTTGTTAGAGTCAACATTAAATTGCCTGAGCTTGAATATCAGCGATGCTTGAATTCTCTACGAGTCTGACCTCTCCAACAATCAGATTGACCTTGTCTCAACAATAGGTTGAGCTTCACTCAGACCGAGTGACAGAAAGCCAGAGAGGCGAGGACAATGAGAGGTTTTAAGATAAATCCCCACTAAACAACAATAATGAATATATTATGGTTGAGGTGGTCGTTAACATAAGGACTCAAGGTGGTGTGTCAGCTTTTAGAGTCAGTGTCTGAGTGTTTTGTGTGTTTTCTCACAAAAAGTGTATGTTTTCTTATATAGAAAATGTGAAAGCAGAGGAATAATGTAGACACAGGCAATAAAACATACGAACGTAATATTTTCTTGTGACACTTCCTGGTTGTGTGTCAGAGTGTTGGAGTGTGTCTTCTAGATGTACAGGAGCACAACGACTCGTGATAATATTTTGGAGCCCTGCAATAGCCATATCACACACGCGTGCTCTGACACACACACTCCCACACACACACACACCTTCAAATTAATGGTATCGCCGGCTTCCTGGACTGGCCAAAACAGGAAAGGAAGGAATGAAGGGATGAGGGATGAAAATGTGCAAAGACGAAGTAAATAAACAGACAGAACAGAGCAAATACACTGAAAGAGAGCAAAGAAGGAGGGAGCAGCAGCAGCAGACGGAGCAGGTTTGAGGGAAAGAGGACGACAAGCCAGGTGTGAGGACAGCGGTGAAGCCGTGGCAGGTAGGCGGCGATCCTACAGGGACTCACAGCTGAAGCTGGACCAAACAGAGAGCTAATATCACATTAAAGCAGCCTACAGACTGCAGGTTATACATGACATACATTCAGTAAAATTGTAGGAAAAAAAATACTGTGTGCTTACAGTCGAGACAAATGTAGATTTTGTTTTATTTTTCAATAAATTATTCTGTTAGATATAAGGCGCTGGCTTACTTTATGCTTGTGAAAAAATTAAAGGCAAATTTCACCAAAATTCCTGCCTCCTGTGAATTTTCAGGTTACAACTGGGACTCAGGTGTTTTTCAAAACATGTGTCCACTTGGTATGTCATGGGATAAAATGTTTTACAGCATGATAACTGAAGCTTAAAAGATTCACAGTGACAGTATCATTGCGATATCTTTAGAAAAATTTGAAAGAAATTAATGTAATAAGATAAATTGATCCTAAACAAATTTCACTTCATTTCCTGTGTATTTTTGTCTTTTTTTGAAAAATAAATTGTATTCAGAATCCACGTAAAAGGATACACAGAGAGTCTGTAACCATATATGTAAAAAAGTGTACAAAATGATTTGTCACACTTACAAAGCGTAAATGGAAAAAACTAAATGATTTATGAGGCACTGTATTATTTACATTATATTATTATATGTGTATCATAACGTAATATCATATGTTATCTATCTTATAGCATATCTGTTCTATCGTCAATAGTGCAAATCATCAACAGCCTTAGTGTCCACATCCTGTGAAAAGTGTTTTTGTAGTGGAGTTTTAATTCGTTCACTTATAAAATTGTGAATACAGCAGGGCTTGCATCTTCATCAACAAATGCTGATTACGAAGCACATAATGCAATTGAAAAAGATAAAAAAAAAATATATAAGATGACAAAAAATAAGAATATATTTCACAGTTTTAAAAGAAATATCAGAGGGCCTTCAGGCTGCATTTAGCTTATGACAATAAACGATTCATGAATTTAGAGGCACCTGCACGATCGCGGCTATGAGGGCAACAGACGTGTGTGTGTCATATGCGATGCAAAAAGGTGTGTGTGGGTGTGCACATGTGTGACTGCACGTGCGGTCTCTGAGCCCTGTGTGTGAGCAGTGTTCAGGTTAATTGCAGTGCTGTTGGCCAGCTCAGTAGTTTAATGATAGCACTGGTTTTCTGTGGTTCCAGGCCTCCATATAAAAAAAAGACAAATATCTCCCTTTGCAACACACACAGACACACATGCGTGCACAGAGACACACACATTGCAGAGTACTAGGCAGTGAATATTGACCTGCACCTCTGTGGGGCTAAAAACAGAACTAATCACTACAGCAGTCATAACTCCTTCTTTGTAGTGACTCCTTTCTTTGCTCTCTGCCTTTGACTATTGGTAATTTTTCTCCACCATTACCCCTTATTCGCTCTTTCATCCTCTCGCCCTCCCATTTACTTTTTCATTTGCTCTCACTCTCTCTCTCTCCTTCCCTCACACACTCTTACAATCCCTTCAATCCTCTCGTAAAACCTGCTCTCCTCCCTTCTTTCTCTCCTTCATCTTTTTCCATCTTTTACTTTCTCTTTTTTATTTTCCTTCCCGCCTAAAAACACATACACACGCCTAAGCAAACATGTTTAAAGTTGCACATATAAAAAAAATATAGGCAGTCTTAGCTCGATACACAGGTCGATAATAATTCAAACTTTCATCAGTTAAGATTTTTACAGCAGAAACAGTCATCAGACGCTGCCCTTTTAATGGCTTTCTTGTAAAAGGTTACACAAATTTAAATCATCAGGTCTAAATTAAAAAGACAGGCTTATATAAATGAACTGTGGGAGAAATGGAAGACGGTGTAAAAATAATTAGGAGTTGCAGGGGCAAAAGGAAAGACCAACGCCATGGAGACACCGAGAGGAGGAAGGTTTTCGATAGCGCTTTGTGGTCCAGGTAGAGTGGAAAAAAGAAAATGAGGGAACAAACAGACAGGAGTGAGGGGAAAATGCGTCACAGGCTCCTAAAGCATCTTGGGATAGCTGCGTTGCGTGGGTAGAAAGGAGACATGGAGGGGAGGAGGGAAAAAGGCGCCATTTTGACGCTGATTCAAAACCATGCCCGCTTTTTTCTTTTGTACGTGATGTTTCCCTCCTTTTCTTCTCCTTGTGCTTTTCTGTCTTTGTGCAATTATGACGGTCATGTGAGGGGGGATGAGCTA
Source organism: Ctenochaetus hawaiiensis (assembly GCA_029783645.1). Taxonomy (NCBI): domain Eukaryota; kingdom Metazoa; phylum Chordata; class Actinopteri; order Acanthuriformes; family Acanthuridae; genus Ctenochaetus; species Ctenochaetus hawaiiensis. The sequence goes on from JAPZDY010000011.1 coordinate 10,026,957, forward strand.
TCCATCTTTCTGCTGATACGAGGGGCAAAAACGGTGTGATACTTGGACCACGGGGGTTTTTCAGTGTGTGTGTGTGTATGAGAGGGAGAGAGAGAGAGAGAGAGAGAGAGAGAGAGAGAGAGAGAGAGGGAGAGCAAGATAGAGAAAAAGAGAGAGAGTGTGGGGGTGGGGTCTTTCAGTCGAGGGTCATCAATCACCGGCTGGGGTCAAAGAGAAAGACGAAGGATTCAGAACCAATTATATCTGCCTTCACTGCACCCCTTCTTTACGAACAGACACACTCGGGCAAACATACACACACCAAAATGTGTGTTACGCGAAATTAGTTCAGAGCAGCATTTTCAGGATCAGCAAACCTGCCAGACACACAAACTTAAAATTACAAAGAGCTAATGTATCCAGGAAAAATGTTGCGTCAAAAAGACTGTTCTCTTATGACATTATATGCATGAGCTAAATTAAACATAAACACACACACACACACACACACACACAGGTCGGCTGGTGCAGCAAGGTCATATCTAGCTGACATTCCCTGCTCTGGTCAACTTTTGTCTTTTTGTTGTCGTGGTAACATCAGTGCCATGGATGAACACCCTTTGTATACGTCAAATACCAAAGAGACACACACACACACACACAAATATATTTAAAATCATCAGATATTTGAACCTTAACACAATGACCATTCACAGCCTTCTCTTTCCCTCTAAGATCGGGGTCCTGAGGTGGTTTGGGAGGTAAAAATCAGCAGCAGGCAGGTTTCTCCCCTCGACTCCTCCATGCTGAGTTAGTGACCCGTATCTGAGGGAACCTGAATCCCTCAGCAGAATAAAAATTTAATCAATTTAGATCCTGATGTGGAAAAGGTTTTATGAATTGAGAAATTAGCACATGCACACCAAATGGCCCAAATGACCTCAGACAAAAAGAAAAAATTAATAAGAAAAAAAATTAAGACTTTCCTTTTACTCTCTTTCCTTCCACATACACATACATATTGGCATTAGCAGTAGGGTTATGCAAGTCAAAGAGGCAGAAAGGAAGAAAGGATTGGTTTAGATGCTATACATGCAGCCACACAGGTGATAGAGGTGAGGATGGACAAACAAGAAGCCTCCTAAAGGGAAAGTGATGGGTGGATGGTGGCTAAGAAAAGAAAAATATGGCAAAAAATGCAAAAGAAAAGCTATTACATGGCTTATTTTTATATGTTGTAAAGCTTTGATGAGTGAATAATAATAAGGGTTGCATCATTTTAAATATTTACCGCCTTGCTGGCAGATTTTCCCATTGCATGATGTTAACAGGCCATTAATAAAACCTGAAAACACGGGACTTAAAAGTTCAATTCAGAAAATAAATTAAGATAAATCTTAAGGTTTTTTTTTTTAACATTGTAATATTATATCAGTAATCATGATGAAAACACTTTTTAAAATGATAAATTTCAACTTCCAGGTGTCTCTTACAAAAGGAGATGATGTACCTAAGTGGCTAAAAGGGTTAAATAAATAAAATGTGTTGCCCTTATGATCTAAAAAGCACAGTGTCTATGGATTTGGGATAACAGCTGAAATGAAAAAATTCAGAACAATGCTGATAGTTTTGTATTTTTATACTATCAATCATTCCCAAACAGTTCTCTGAGTAAAAATTTTAAAAAAGAGCAACAAAAAGCCATTTTAAGGTGTGTGGGACTGTTAGGAACCAGAGGATCTTACACACTATTGATCACTGAGTAGGCAAAGGAGACTGGTTCTAGAAAATTAGTGATCAATATTGTTCAAGATTTTTGTTTCTTAACAAACCATCTTCAATTTTATTTTGAAGACATTTATTCTCCCTGCCAGTAAACCATTGATTATCAATCATTTCGGTCGACTTGATATGTAATCCATAAAAATAAACCACATATCTACTGTTAATTTAGCTAATTTAATATTATTATCACATGGTAATGCAGATAAAAACTAGTTGGCAAAGATCAATGGTAACATGATTTTATTGACTAATAACAAAAGCTTGTGAAGTCAGAAGCTGTCATTTCACAGCTGAGTTTCCTTGTGTCTTGGTCATGAACACATACTAAATAAAACCAGGCTGTTTTTGACCCACAGTAAATGACAGAAGCTGGCAAAAAACACTGGACAGGTCCGTGAAGATATCACTTTTATATGATGAAGCTCTAACTGTGACACACACAGAGACGTGATACTCACAAGGTTCGGATTGGCTTGGAAGAGTCACATGATGATCCTTCACACCATTAAAAAGCAGCTCTGCACCACCACTAAAAAAAGTCAGTAAGATGAATTAAGGGTGCTGTTTTGAGGCACATATTTGCAAAGGCTCATCATCAGTCATCCATCAACACTGGCTGTTCTGCTCTGTCACTTTAACTAGTTATTTTCAACAAAAATACACTTTAAATTGAAAGAACATAGGAGCACACTTGCATAGTTGCAGCCAATGTAAGATCAGCTGTTGTCTGTTGACATGATACAGACATCAAGCTGGGTTGAGAGTTTTGAAAGATAAAAGTATCGAGGCTGTCTAATAATCTGATTAGAGGCATCAAGAAGTCAGGTGTGATCCATCAATCCTTGTGTCTCCACCATCAAGACAAAAACACCTTTACAGAGATAGTAATTAAAGAGCACATATACATTTCTAAGACCTAAGCATGATTAAATACATAAAAAACATTTAGCCTTGTCTCTATTACTCTACTCTTTTTGGTAATTTCACAGTCAGAGTTTATGATCCAGCACATTTCTAAATGAGACTTTATGGATTGCAAGGATTTCAAACTGATAGTTCTTATTGAGAAACTTAAGACAATGTTCCGAGGTAGTCATTTCAGTCCTAATTTATCTTTACTGGCTTAATTGAGTTTTCATATATACTTTGAGCAGATGTTCTTATGACTCATTTAAGATGAAACTAACATAGATTCACTTAAATCTAAAATAATATTAATCTGTCATTCAAAAGTATTTTCCATTCCATTTTTGAATTTTGTGCCTTTTTTAAGACTAATTCCAACACATATCAACCTTAACAAATAAGTTCTAATATATAAATGACAGGGAACTATGGCACCCATAAAATGAAGTAAAAGAAAGTAAAAGAAAACGATTTATAATTTTTTTCTTCGTACAGAATTTCATACAACGAAAATGACTCTGTTCATATTCCTCATCCACGTACTGCTGCTTCATTACAGCATTCATGTCTAATCTCAAGCCCTCATTTTTGCCATAGAGTCTACCTCTGCGTGTCTTAGGTCTTTAGTTTCCATGGTATAAAGAGGGAATTATCTTATATATTTCTACAGGCTGAATAGTGCAGCAGGATCATAAGGAGAAGATGTTTTAAGTCAGTCAGCCACCAACACATCAGCTCTACTCTGGTGCGTTGCTGTCTCCCTTCTCGTTTCCTTAAGCGTGTTATCACATAATCTCTCTTTATCGCTGTCAAATTAGAGCGAAGAATCCATCACCCACTAATGGATTTTACACAAACAAACTCAAAACCTGCAGGTAGCTTGCTATTGCACAGCTTTGGGGTCTTTTGTTATATTAACGAAGGATAATTATACAAGAATAAACCCATACCGCGGTCGTCCGACGTTATTTTTACTCATAATTGCGGACAGAAAACCAAAACAGGACGACTAAACTATAATAAGAGCTTCAAAATTCGCCTACCCAAACTCCAGATGAATCGCCAAGGGCGCTGCCATATTGTCGGCATGTACAGGAAGTAATGGAGGGGAAAGTCGGAAGTGACGTATGAATATATTTTCACCATGATTTTCACGAGAAGCTTTGATTCTGTCAGCAAACCGAAGGCAAATTCAGAATAGCTTTTGTACATAAAATAATTTTTGGACAAATAATTGCCTATTTTATTATTATTTCTGCTTCTTTCTTTTACTTTTATTTGAATTCAAATTTCCTTTATGGGTGTGGCCTTTATAAAGTGCAGAATTGGTAAGACATGTTAATAAAAGGTTTGTAATTAATGTGTAAAATTTCAGAGTGTAAAAAATGAAAGAGACAACAACTCTTTGCACTACCTGTAGCCTTTTAAAAAATTACATGATCTGTAAAAAGTCGATTTCTATTCATTATTTGCTGAATAGTTCAGTGTTTATGACTGCCTCTATAGTCTAAGTGTTATAAAAGGACATTTACTCATCATATGATTTTATGAAGTGTTGTGGGAGGACAAAAAACGGGTTATGTAATTATCTCTGCACAATGGCAGTTTAATCATTCTTTTTACAATCCTGTTATATAAAAGTTAGTGAATTTTGTAAAATATTTTTCTCAACTGCCTTTTAATATTATTTTAAGTCTCTGTCTTGTATTCATAATAAGACTGTCACTCTCAAGGTGCTTTTAAGCAAACTGACCTAAAAAGTCAAAGTGTCTTCAGATATTTTTTATTCATTGCAGTTTCCAGTATTTCAGATTGAAGTCTAGTCCCAAGGCCTTCCAAGGTAACCCACAATTATAACCATATCAATTTAAAACGCCTTTTAAAGCGCAGTGTTATAAAAATTCTCAAAAAGGAAAGAAAAGCAGAATAAAAACTTACCATTTTAAAATAAAATTAAGAGAATAGAAACCTTTTTTGAAGGAAGTTAAAGTCAAGAACAAAGACATAAATAGAGGTTCAGAGAACAAGTTGGTTCATAATGAGCACACAAGGTTCCATCAAAGACTTGACTTGAATTTAAGGACGGTCACATTTTTTAAGCTTATTTCAGCTCTGTGGTTCACTGTTACTAAGTGCAGCTTCTTTAAGGTGAGTTTGCAGCCTGGAAACATTGTGATGACCTGGTAGGTCAGGAGGATTCAAAAGACAGTCACAGGTGTATTTTGGTCCTAGTCACTGAGAGATTTAAAGCAGCGGCATAATCCATACTCCAATCATACCCTTTGATTTATTGAAGGCCAGTGAACAGATCTGATGTGTTTGGATTTTTGTTTATTCTGTTTTTTTGTTTATTTGTTTGTCTTGGGGTTTTTTTGTATTTGCTAGTAGCAGTAGCATGCTAAATGAGCAGTTTTTAATTTTAGTTTTTTTAATGTCTAACTGCTGTAGTATAAGGACCATAATTATCATTTTAAACCAGACTTGAACTTATTAGGATAGTGCCTCCATTATGAACTGGTATTCCCTTGGACTTAACTTTATTTGAGAAAATCATTATATTGGAAAGTCATTAGTATATGTAGCACTCTCCCTCACATGCCCTGTGCTAGTGCATGTATTTGCATTGTGTATGTCAATACCACAGTCTGCAGAGGCATGACATGAGTGTGTGAATGCACATCTGTCTCCTTTTGGCCCCTCTCTCCCTCCTTATATACGTCCTCAATCATACTGGTGACAGTTCCAGTCTCAGTATACGGGTCTGAGAGGATATGGTGGGGATGGGAGAGGGTCGGTCAGAGGTTTGAATTGCAAATCTGCTGCCTTCTGTTGGCGTCCAAGCCTTAGCAGGCCCTTCCCTGTTTACATTCATGTGTTAATGAGGAGTCAGTGCAGGGGCAGATAGACAGATCGACCAGGGGCCTGGCGGGGGGTGAGGGAAGAGTGAAGCCTGTATGAGGAGGCAGGCGGGAAAACGAGGGGGTTCTCTGATGGTGGAGGCCGTGGTGGAAGGTTTGAAGATAATGGAGACATAATGTGTAGCATTCGCTGCTGCCGTCTTTTCGTCCGAGCTTGGGTGAAGTGTATCCTAACAAGTGAAAACAGTCATGGGGTGAGCTCAGAGGGAGGTAAACTGGCAAAAAGGTGGGGCATGGGTGGGATTGCTATGGCTGTACGTTTCATGAGTTATCCAGGAATTATTACACCATCACCGGGTGTCACATCGCATTTACTAAGCTGGTTTGAACTGTGGATGGTAGGCTATGCTTCTGTTGAACTGCTTTCCTTCCATCATTCCTTTATCATATATGTATTTATAAGTGTACACAAATAGTTGCACTTACTTACATTTAATATGGTTTTATTTGCTTTACTGGTGTTGATATTACAATTAAACTTGAAATGCCTTTGAGATATTATAATATTTTTATTAGGATCACAAATAGTAGCTCTCATCATACAATGCCAATATTGATATGCCCTTTAAATTACAGTGTGGACTAAATGTTTTTATCAAATCATTTTTGATATTCTAGTCCACTCTGTTACTGTTAAGAAGCTGTAGTGTTGTCTGATGTAATAAAGACTATCTTTTGTCTTTAAATCCAACACATATCCTTTCCAATCCTTTTATATTCTCACTTCATCCCTTCTTCCTCGTAGTTGGATGTTATGTTGCACATTTCTTGAAATGAGAAAATCTTTTATCAAGCAAAAAATAAAACTACTAAATTCATGAAAATGGAGGCAAACTTGAATCCCACCCCCACCCACCCATATCTGCTTCTATGGACGTCAAAAGTCAACGCTATGCTGCCAGGCACCAGCCATAAAGCAGCCAGGGTCACACATGATCAGATGACAATGACCAACACAATGGATTAGCAGTAAAAGGACTTGGGGGGAGAGATTAGGGGTGAATTGATGACGGTTGGCTGGCTGGTTGGCTGGTTGGCTGGCAGGCCTGGGAGATCTTGGGTCTGTTTCAATAAGGAACATAAAGAGCTGAAATTAACATGTACCATGATACCAAGCAGAGAGAATCCTCTTACAGATTACATCCATAACATGTTACGCCTATGGAACTGTATGGAAAGAGGAGACAAAGAACAGAGTGGATGATAATTTTCTATTGTAGCAGATTATGGGGCATCCTATTCTGTTCTATTCTATGTGATTCTATTGAATTTTGCTTTGTTTTTTGTTTCTATTCAACATCTTAGTTTTCCCAATGTCACAAAGCAGTAATTCTTCTGTTTTCGTTTTTTTCCCAGGAAATTTTTTACCTGGAATAGACTCAACCCCCCTCGGAATAACAGCTGCGCCGCTATGCTACTTCATGAAGGGAGTTAGCAGCAAGAGCAAGAGCAGTATTCTTGCAACATCTGTGTCATGGCGAACATACACACACGTGTTGACAAAAGCACACGTTAATACAAAAATACTCACATGCACTCATACGGTCACATGCTCACACATGCATGGGTACACACACACACACATACACGACACGCTCACACATACACACACGGTCCATCTGTCTTTGTCTCCCTCCCACTGCCATCACCATGGGTCTGTCTACAAAAAATGTGTGATGCATCGCACAACACGCATGCTCAGTGGCTGCATTCGGTGAATTTTTATTAAGTAAAAATGTTTAAAACCTTATGGATAGGTGAAAGTGTTCAGGAGGCACCATGATTTAAGAAACTAGCAGACTAAGAAGGACATTCTTCTTTATTTGGTAGGAATCATTGAAATTCATTAGGTGCTGCCACCTACACTGGACCTGGAACCAAGATGCTCATGACTGCAGTTGGCTGGATGAGGGACAACTATGAACTGCACATGAGAGGGTCATCTTTGGTTTGACAGTAAAACACTGCACCCTTTTGGTGACAAATGTGCATCGCAGGAGAATGGCTCCTTCAGGACAAGACTCGAAAACTTTCTGTGCCAGTCTGTTCTGGAATAGTTGAAGTTATCTTCATCATTCATCTTCATCTTTTTCAACTATTACAAGAAGAATAAAGAAAAAAGTTACTTGTTTATTTAATTGGCTTCAAGAAAAAGTCCAGCACTATTTTTTCTTACTTCGTTTTCTTTCTTTTATAATTTTATTCTATTTTTCCAATAATTATTGTCAACAAATCCCATGACAGGACCAAAACAACAATGTGCTGCTTAGTCTTTCAATAGCTGTCTGTGGCACTAAGTCCAAAGCTTATTTGTTCTTACTGATGATATAAAAGTTTAACAACAGGTTAAGAAAATATACTTTCATTTAAATGAAGAAAAGGAAAAAAAAGCTTAAAGCTGGGCAGCTTCATAAATGGTGCATTTGCTGCAGATTAACTTGAGCCATAGATGAAGCTGCAGTGGCTAATCATGCAAGCCTATATGTTTTTGCACTGTACGTGGGATTGACTCAAGTTAAACCAGCGTCTTTCTCCATTGTAATAAAGGAACATACCACCAAACGTGACACTGGGGCTCATGGATGTGTTTTTAATGGTTTTGGATGAACATTTTATTGTTGGTTTTGGTCTTTATAAGAAAGTTAATGATAGCTAGAAAAAAAACTAAATAAAAGTAAGAAATTCCCTTCATTGTTTTGTCTTTATATTACACAGACCAGCAATGTACATGTATGTTTTTTTCGAACAAAATTACACTCATTGACACAAGCAATCATTTTATTTGAAAAAAGTGAATTGCTATGTACAATACGTAAAAAAACATGAGATCAGTCCTAAAACGTTTCCCGTCTTTTTGCTTGTCAAGTTCATGTCATACAGTCCTGTTCTAAAAAACAGGAGCATCCACACACTGTCAGAGCATTCCTGTACAGCATTCGACAGAGGACAAATAAAAACACATTACTTACATTATCATCATCATCATCATCATCATCACCACTTTTTCATCATCAGTGTTATCTGACCTAAACCAGTAGGTTTGATATCTGATAACATTGGTCTCAAAACACACGCAATTAATGTTTATCAGTTTTGTGTGTGTGTGTGTTTATGTCTTCCTGTTTTATCCTATTACAATTAATGGTTGTGTTTTTTGCTGACTAAAGATCGCCCTCTATTGGCCCACAGTGGGAACTGGCTTGTGAACTGATCTGATCTGTACAGCAGACCCCAAATATGATTTAGACTACAGAGCTTGACAATCAAACATCCACTGAAGGATCTTTGATATGAAACTCTCAAATAGAAGAATATTGTTTGTATTTTTTTCTGTTTGATTGAAATCTGATGTGACTTTCGTTCATTTATGGATTATCAGTTTGGATAGGATTAAGAATTTTAAAAAGGGGATGAAGAGGCTAAAAGGTGGAAAAAAAATATTTTCTTAAACATGATTGGGTGTTTGTTCCTCAGGGGTGTCAGCCCTTGGTTGAAATGATTGCATACATAACTGAGAGTTGGCTCTGGCCCTCTCAGGCCCACATGTTGTAATAAATACAGCAATGATTTAACTGTAAACAGTCAACCAAAATAAAATCTAATAGCAATAAAAAAAAAATTAGGATAATTTTAGCTCTATTGCTGGAACACAAATTCAAAACGTACAACCAAAAGACATTATCTGTATCAGGCCTGAGGCCAACATGTCCTTATTTGATTCTGTTTTTTGATCATTCACTGGTTTTAGACTAAAAACAAAGATGGAAGTTGACGGATTTCTCAGTCTGTTCAGTATCATTCAAGATCATCCACAGACACGAAAGATCGTCACCGTATCAGTTGTATATTTTCTCAGTTTTCAGACAGTTAAAATACACATTTAAATCAGTCGTTTAAAGCAACATTTTACTTGGTATTAACATTTATTGCTGCATGCATCAACCATTATATTTCTGCAAATGTACAAACAGAAGCTTGAGTCATACCAAAGCATGTTCATAAATGTTTGTATACTAAGTGAAACATTGCTTTAACTAAATTCAAAGAGAACACATCCCATTTTTTCCGCTGTTTCATAGCGCTGTCTTTAGCTCAGGTTTGTGCACAAGGCGCAGTGTCAAACATGTACATCAAACAGCTACAGCAGAGGAAGGTTTCCTTGTCATCCTGTCGTTCTTATCCACTCACAAAGCCCTCATATTTGAGGTTGCTGCATTACTTCTGCAAATGTTTCATTTCTGATACATTAATGCATGCCTGATATATTTTTAATGGGATTCAATGGGACTGCTTGATACATATTTAATGAGGTTTCATGTGTATGGCTCCCTCAGAATGGGCACTGACAGGATCACATTTGGTGAAGTTTGGTGAAGCAATGTCTGTGATGTTTCAATGTCCTTTGATCAGAACAAATCAATTGGACACAGAACAAAAAAATGTAAAACATTAATGACATAAAAAAATGAAGGAATGTATACATCCGTACAAACACACACACACACACACGCTCACTCACACAGACATCTATATATGAGCTATGTAAGTTATTGTTATCATTTCTGCTACTGTGTGTGACAGCAGTTGTTTGAGACAAGTCTGAGTTTTATTGGAGCAAAAGCCGCTGCGGCCCTATTGGGCTCTTGAGACAAACCGTACATGTTACTGTTTGTAACAAGCAGAGGAGCTGGCCACTCATCTCTCTTCACCTTCTCTCCCCACTCGGCTTGTCTTCTCCCTGATGCCATTTAAATATTTTAAAGTGAGGAAGTCCACAGAGAGGAACAGAAGGAGCAGTCCACAGTAAGTGCAACAGGTACTATAAGTGAGATCCTCTTTGTCTTTATTCCTATTGCTCACTGTACATCCTCTGTTAGCTGCCTCTTCATTCACTTTCACCCCTCCCGGTGTTCATACTGGACTCTTCCACATCATCCTTTGCGATGCAAAACAAGACCATACCACCATCAGTGGTGAGCGCAGATGGGCGTGTTTTGGAGATGAAGGGTGTCAGGGCAAGTGCTATAGCTCGCTGTGGCGCACAGGAGGCTCGAGCTTGTGTGACAGGGCAGTGAGGACCTTGTCGAACTTCTCGTAGCGCTCTGATTGGCTGCCCTCGGAGCCGCGGCTGCCCCACAGAAGACGCATCTGAAACTCCGTCTGGAAGATCTCGTGAATTTCTGCTCGCTCCTGAAGTCCTGGATAAGTTAACGGAAAACAAAAGAGTGAGCGAGTTAAAAAAAATCCATAAATGGACAATGAACTAAAAAATCAGACAGTGGAAAAACTGAGACAGAACTGTGTCATTGAATAAAAAACGAACTTAAACTAATAAAGAAACTACAAATGCTTGAGTAAATTACATAAGAAAAAAAAATGACCAAAGAAGAGTTTTTATTTTCTTTTTTTTCTTTCGAATAAGAAAAAACTGAGTCAGAAATTATTTGGACAGTTTTAATTGAAAGGTCTGAAAAAACGCAACATGGATTTACTTAATTTTTTATTAAGCAGGAAAGTTACACCTTAGAAAAAACTTGTGAAAGAAGAAACAAAATAATTAAAAGAAAGAAACAAAATAAAGAATGCACCTTGAAAAGTAAGTTAAATTGGTCACATAGTGAAGAAATTTTGTAATTATGTAAAAAAAATTATTGGATAATGAATAAAACACAACTACTATTATTCTCTATGACAAAACAGTCTCAACTTAAAGGTCCACTGAGCAGCCTCATCAGAGTTTCACACATAGTGTTCCAGCTTCTATTCATATGTCATCCGTTTGTTGTTTATTATAATACAGCTATAAGAAATTTAACATGTGCCTTGACAATTTTTGGGTAAATTTCCTCCCATTGCTGATTTAAATCATTTAAGCTCGCCAACACTAGTCTGTAGATGAACAAAAGATAGCTTTTGAATGTAAACATCTTGAGCTGAACCCATTTCAGTAACAATATGAGGGAAGGCATCTCGACTTCAGGTCGTAGCATTGTTGATGAAGGGAGCAGACTGAGGTCAAGCTGATCAATAGCGAGATATAACAAGAAACAGAGATGTGGGCTGATAGCTATTGACATGTGATTCAATAAACCAGTAATGGCCTCAAACTGAGAATCATTGGGGAGGAATCACGGATCAATACAGTTAACATTGTAACCACACACGCACAAACACACACACATGATCATTACATCAAATCAGTGATGTAGTAGACAGGAGGCCTGGTCTTGTTAGCTCAAAATAACTACCCTGGAAGTTGCCAAGATGGCTGCTGAGTAGCAGGGCTCCCTGTAAGCACTTTGGTTGATCTAAAGCACTGCAGTGCATTTAAAGAAATTAATCATTAGTATCATTAGCTAACATGCTGATGCTAAGCAGGTCTTTTTCCCTTGTTTACCATCTTAGTTTGGTGTGTTAGCAAGGTACAGTTTG
>JAPZDY010000011.1:10040722-10070847 GCA_029783645.1 Ctenochaetus hawaiiensis
AAGAAAAGAGAAGAGAAGAGAAGAGAAGAGAAGAGAAGAGAAGACAAGAGAAGAGAAGAGAAGAGAAGAGAAGAGAAGAGAAGAGAAGAGAAGAGAAGAGAAGAAAAGAAAAGGATGGTTAAGAACTGAAGAGCAAAGACAATCAATGGCTGAATTAATGGAGTTCTTGAGTGATGTATAAGGAAGGAAATGTGTTTTTGTACCTCTCCAGTAGGTCAAGTCTGAGCTGGTGTCCATGTGGTAATGTCAGTAACTCCAGCCCCGAGGACACTCCCATCATCCTTTGCATCTCTGAGGTTACACCTAATATTCTAGCCACCTGTCCAAAGAATTGAAAAAAAACAGCTGTATGTGTGCCAACATGCATTTGTGCATTGACTGTATGTGATCATGCAATTCAGCATATATGAATGTGCATTTGGTTGCTTTTGTATGCATGTGTGCTTGCTTGTGAATGCCTATATTTATGTGTATGTGCGTGTGTATGCTTGTGCGTACCGTGCAGTCCACCAAGGTAATGTGTTTAGCCGCGGTCCTTGCATCCACTTCAGCCAGCAGCTCTTTGACTCTCTTCAGCACAGACATCTCCAGAGGCTTATTCTCAGCTGGCATAAGGCAAGACTCGTACCTGTGCAGGAGCGATTACACCGTGTCAGAAAATACTGAACCAGGAAAAGACATGAGCACTGGCAGGCAGTACAAGGACAGTGTTGTAAAGATGAATAGGTTATATGGAGTGTTTTGCAACCTTGTAAGCCTATCCAGTGGTCCAGGCATTTGGTTTGGTCTGAAACCTTAACAGCAACAAATCTAACAAAAAAACTAATTAAACTTCATTGTCTTGTTATTTTATGGTGGATGTTAACAGTGTGAAGGTGCTCTACTGCCACCCACTGTGACAAAATGAGAATAGTAAGACAGATGGAAATGTTTAAGAGGTGCTTTACCATTTATACAGTATTATCATAGGCAAATTTTTAACACAATATCAGCATTTTATTTTTTTAATTACTGCAGTTAGCCACAACACTTACTTGCTGATACATACTGTCATACTATTTCATCTTTAAAAGGCTAAAGTCTCTTAAATGATCGGTCAAATATTGAATTAGCCTCACAGCCCCTGAAAAAAAGGTCTTAAGGTGCTTTGTTGACCTGTCTAGTTTGCCTTCTGTCGGCTAAGCCTTAGCTGTCGATTTCCCCTGTAGTGTTAACACTGACAATAATCCCTGTGAATCCCCCAAAATTTCACAAGGGACGCTGAGCTGTGCAAAGGTGCTGCCTGATCAATCACTGCTGCCAACTCGGTGTAGCTGACCACTTTTCCTTTTACGAGCATCATCTGCTGTGTCCTCCCGTGGCACCTTAAGCCCGATGAAATACAGCATCTGCTGTGTCTGTGACCACAGCACAAAGTCTGTCTTCAGGCTGTTTCCCACAGGATTATCAGCAGGAAAGTCAACTTTCTCGTCTCTGTTCGCTCATAGCTGTGCTGCAGAGCCTCACTTCCATATTTCTGCCCTTTAAGATAAACTGTCAGCAGGTATATTGACCTTTGAACACACTGACTTTGCATGATGAGCATGAAAATGCTTCAGTGCAGTACAAAGCTGAGAAACAGTCAGCGACACATTTTCATCTGCTTTTTCTGTCATGCCTGCCTTATATAAGTCCTGTACAGATTAGCTATAACTGTGTCCGTTAAACTTTTTTTTTTCTTCTTGTTTTTTTCAACTTTTACTGAGCCTACTGATCTGATTCAACTGAAATTCAAGTCACAACGTAGCATGACATGACTGCCAAATGTTTGGCAGTCTTCCTGTACCTACTCTTCTTCCAATGGATAAGACCATAATTCCTTAAATGCATGTTCAACCTTAGCAAACTGACAATGAAACTTTATCATTATAATCTTGGTTTTCCACATGCCGCACTTTAGATTTCTAACAATATGATTTACACATCATGGCTGTCAGACAGAAATCTTGTATGTCCGAAACCATTACTTTTTAATAAATGAAAAAAATCCTGCATTTTTAATAAAAAATTGAACACTCCATCATCAAAGTTGGCACATAGTATCTATAACCAGTCAGATACTTAAAGGGTATTTTAAAACCTAGGCCACAATTTTAAATTTTCGTGTGCACATGATCGATACTCGCCAAAAGTTTTCTCATTTAATGATAGATTGCCTCGGGAGGGAGCTGTGACATTAGCTGCATTAGGTCTTGTGTCATTCTTTCTTATCATCTAGTCATATTCTTGAAGAGGTAAACAGTGATAGGAAATTCTATTCTCTGAATGCTGTCTTAGTGTTATAAGTTACTTTCATAATGTGCTCCACATTAAGTCCACAGAAAGGTACAGTGTTCTTTGTAAACACCATGAAGTGCACGTTTGGAAGCACTGTCCTGTGTGTGTGTGTGTGTGTTTACATGTTTCTCATACCTGGATGGTCGAAATGATGACGTTGTCTCCACCTGGGGTGCACTAAACGTCCCCTCTCCTTCCTCCCTCACTCCATCCTGCCTCCCTTCTTCCACTCGCAATCGCTCCACATAGCTCTTAGCTGGGGGTTTGGGGGGCCCAGCAGGGCAGGGTCTGAGGTCACAGTAGCTCCCTGCTGTTTCTGAGGAATGTGACTGGTATCCAGGATGATGGGCGGGCGAGGAGTGGGCTGAGTGGGAGGTGTGCGCTGGATGCTCTGGAGGGCTGTCACCGGCTGAGGGGCTGAGCTGAGGGTCACTTGAACGGCGCATCACAGGGGAGGGTGGGACAACAGCCAGGACCCGTCCACCCGAGTGGGCTCTCTGTCTGGTGACTGACGAAAAAGAGAAGAGTCTTAAAATCTCATGGAGACAGGGTTTAAGCATCTGAGGGGGAGAACTTTTATCTAAGTGTCTGTGTCTGTGGGACTTACTAGCACTGTATGCCGGAGACATCGGGGTTTCCCCAACAGGTGACAAGGGGCAGCGATACTCCTGAATCTGATCCATGCTCATCGCACAGTTCCGCATTGCGTCTTTATGATGGTGGATTGTTGATGGGCTGCAAACACAGCATTTTTTTAGGTTGATAAAAATCTTTAGCTGTGGATTTAAATGCTGTCAAGGTTTGAAGGGAACTCCACAAAGCAATTACAGCTTGTCACATTTATCAGAGTCAGAGGACAGGATTTGTGTTGGTGTGGATGCAAATGCTAATATTACATTAGGGTGAGAGAGGAGGGAGACATTTTAGTCAGTGCAACACCGAAGAGAATTCTTCTACTTCAAGACACACACATTATTGTGTTATTTATGAATAAAAACCATGTTTCAGGCTTTAAAGTAGGAGCAGAGAATGTAGTACAAGGTGGTTTCTGATTGTAAAAATTAAATACTAATGAAATAAGATGCAAAATCACTACTTTAGTACATGTGTCATTTCCTTTGTTCTTGTCTTATATTTTATAAGCTTGCTAATATCCTGTCTTTACTCCCTCTGAGGCTAAAATGTATCTCCACTGTACAAAACATATTTCTCTGCTCCTTCTTTGTGGTTTCAAGCTTCAAACAGCCTTATATTGTTTGAAACTTGAGTGGTCCGGTGCAGATGCGGCCAAGTGAACAAGTCTTTGTGCAACTTCACTTCAACAGCACTCGCTCATGACTACAGGTGGTGCCACTGGTGTCTGTGAAGTGAGGGAGCTGCAGGGATGTTGGAGGTAAGTGCACCTGTTTAGTGAACAAACACAACACTAATGTCTCTCTAACACACACACACACACACACACACACACACACACACACACACACACACACACACACAACCTGCAGCTGGTCACAGGTTCCGGCTCTGGTTCTGGTGTTGCCACTGGCGTCTTAACTGGACTCGGACTGTCTGAGTCACTGATTTTGTGTATAACATAAAGCAAGAATGAAAAAAAAGCAAACAGGATGAAGACTGCATGAAAATATTTATCATAAGCTGCTCACTGCACTCCTCTTCCTCCTGTCTCACCTGTGAGGTATTATCTTCTCAGCCGTCAGCCCATCAGTCATTGTTACGCTCCTCCTCTTGATGTACGCTCCTCTTGGACTGGATGGCGAGTAGGCGGAGCCTTGCTTGCTGTTGGCCAGAGCGAAGGTGGCCTCCAGGTAGCGCAGAGGGAGAGTTCTGCTGACTGGACAGTAGATGTGGACGCCGCTGGATTGAGAGACTGCTTTGCGCTGGCCCACATAGAACCGCACAAGCTCCTGGACTGAGTCAAAGCTGTCCGACTCCAACATGTACTGTACCTGAGGTTGGAAAGACAACAGACTTTTTGTACCAGAAGTCACTCAAATGTCAATTTAAAATACAAAAGAGTCAGCAAGCAGGGGGAGAATCAAGGTTTGGAGGTGGACAGAGAGTCAAGTGAGGCAAAACTGGTCACTGAGGCAAATTTTCACCAAATTATGCTTCCTTTACAAACTATTTTCATCTTTATCAGCAAGAGAAAATAGGCCTCTTCTAATGAATGCCTGATCTTGAGTCGCCAAACACAGGGGTAAATAATAATCTTAAAAATGCATCTTATTCAGTATCTTCAGTGAGGCGGAAAGAGCAGGGCAACCCTGCCCTGTAATTCCAGTAAAGACTATAGTCAGTACTGAATGCACCTTTCACACTGTGAACATTTTGACAGGTTAAACACAGGTGTGACTAATAACTAAGTAAAGGTTAGATTCCACTTAGATGCATGCTGATTTTCTGGCAAAGCACTTGCTGAGAAAACTGTGGCTTGTCCACATGAACACAGGAATATTTTAAATTGTAGCTTTTTCTATGCACACATTACACAGTTTTACATCAATAAAACTGGATCTTTGGGAAAGCTGCGGCCAGGGAGCAGCACTTCTCAGGAAGCAGTTGGTAAGAAGTGTAGAAGCAGACGGCCAGTACAAACTTCAATACACACCTTGGTCTCATTGGATTTGACCAGGACTTTGCTGATCTTGAAGTGCAGCACTTCATTATCCCATCGACAGGTCAGCACATAGTCACCCACACTGGTCAGAGAGTCACGCACTAGGAAATCTCCATTACGTAAAACCAGAGTCTCTGACACCTAGATAGAGAGAGAGAAAATGCACAGAGTTTAAACTGAGAAAAACTAGACAAAAGCACCAGTCCTTCAGAGCTGGAGGCCAACTCGACTCACTGAGCTGCAGCATGTGTGTGAATATTTGGTGTCTGACACTTTGACTGTTAAGTAATTGAATTTAGAGAACCATGATTATCTGTAACAATGCCCTAGGACAGTTCTGAACTAATGCATCTATCTTTCTCTCTCCACCAAATGGCCTCTGCTCTGCACAGTTTGAACTGGCAATAATGAATAAAATGTGAGCAAAAACAGCCTAAATGACTTTCAAGGGACACATTTTATCCGATTCAGCAAAAGCAATCTTTCACAAACATTTATGACTGTAAGAATAACATCAGGCTGAACCTCTTGCTGATACCAAACACTGCAGATTTAACTGTGGTTTCTATGAGAAGAGATCACAAATATTGATCTTGTAGTCATAAAGTAAAAAAGACACATATTTCAAAGTGAGCTGTGTTCCCTTTAAAACAAGCTGCAAAGACACTGCTGATGAAGAATAAAGGTACAACACTTCAAATCTATCCAACATGGAAAACAAGGTAATGTAAACATGTAATGCATCACAGCATAAGGTAAGTGATGCTTCCAGACCAGCAGGAGGCAGTATACACACAGATAAAAATTCAGGATCACCCATGTCCCACAAATTTTTATACATATTATGATTGTGTTGGGATTTCTTTTTCTAACCTTTTTCCATTTGATCCCTTACTTTATTTAGGAAAATTATATTTCATACTGACAGTTTAGAACAAATAAATAAAGTAATATGAATATGACTGGAAAAAAAACACTTGTCCACTGATTACTTGCGTACATAGGGGAAATGTTAACTCTAAAGGGAAGAGGCAGGAAGAAAAGATAAGCTTTAGGGAAGCTGAGGTACAGTGCCCACTGAAATCTACTCACCATTTATTGTTTTAATAACCAGGGGGCTAAGGGTTTCCCCAAGTTTACACACAGGGGCAAATCCGTGAATACATGAATATTTTATGTAAATTAAAAGAGAAAAGACTCACAGATGGCTGATTTGAATCTGTGTTTGTGTGTGTGTGTGTGTGTGTGAATGAGTGTGAGACAGAACAGAGGTTGATCAAGAGGCAGAGGATGTGTTTATGAACATGGACCCTCCACATGTGCATGCATGGTGTGTGTGTTTGTGTGTGTGTGAGTGCAGGTCTGTCGTGTGTCTCTGTGTATCTGTGTCTTAGTCACCAGCTGTGAAATGCAATTGCATAAATCAGCAACACGCGCAGCTGTCTGTTTGGCAGAGTTTGCCCTCCTTCCCAACGCTAAAGCAATTTCTACTGAGCTGTGACAGATGATGGGATTCAGTAATCAGTGTCATTCTGTGTGCAAAGCATTTAAACTGCGCTCTCAAAGCCAAGAGACTTTGGCCAAGTAATCACTCAACTAATACTACCGGTTGACAACCATGTCAAGCCATATATAAATACTATTATTTTTTGGTTTAATCTTATTTAATTTGGACTTTTTAAAATATATTATGGCATCCGGGGGTGTTGAATTACAAACTAAAGCAGCAATATATAATTTTTTGCAATTATTTACTGATACATAATTTATTTCCATGCTGCAGGATGGGACTGTGACATGAGGTTTTAATTTAAAGTCCCCGACTTGTATCTCAGAGGGTACTGATTACCAAAGTTTTGTAAAATAATCACTGACTTGTAATAACTTTATGTAGACTTAATGCACTAATCACTAAAATTTCTGAATATGCCCTAGTCTTAAGACAGTGTGGGCAAAAATTGTCCCCAAAATGTTTTTTTTAATTTCCTTCACTGCTTTGATGGTAGATTAACTTTTTAAATTGACTTCACATAAACTATTAAATTGCTGAAGACCAATCTATATATGTTAACAAAGTGCAGAAAAAAGTCCTTGACAAGTTGGATGTGAATGACAGGCTACCCAAGATTGGTCATGCAGCCCCTGAATGCAACATGTAGATTGAAGCCAATTAATAAAGGCAGGCAGCTTTTTCTTGAGGTCACAGAGTCTGACAAAAAAAATCTGATTTTAGAGACAGGAAGGAACAGAGGGGTTGATGATGTTTGTATATTGACTTCAGTCTTGTTTCTGTGCGTGTACAGAGATTTTACAGTGCTTTCGAGTGTGTTTTACCTCTCTGGGTATGTGTCCATGGTACCAGCCATGACTCCTGATGTCAGCAGCACTCAGTTTCAGCTCCTCCTCCAGCTCCTTACGAAGTTTCTCAGGAGGAGACTCCAGCAGGTACTTCTCCTTGGAGAACTGCATGGAAAACAAAAGATCAGTGGGAGTGAGTTTACACAAAGGAGCTCGTACAGTGTATACACACAGAAACAGACCGTAGATCAGATGCACAGTCAAAGTGCATATAACTTATTTATTCAGGTAAATCCCACAGAGAGATTAGGATTTCATTTTAAAGAGAGATTTGAGTACATAAATGTTAAGAATTACATAAAGATGAGAAATAGATCAGTTTCTGGCATGAAAAAAAATTATGCCATATTATGAGTGTGTGGTTCTTAGCTACAAGAGCGCTTAGTTTACACAGAAACATACAGACATGCACAAAAACACACACTTGTGTTACAGAAGGCAACACTGCAGGGAAGCAATGCCATGTGCTGTCTTCCTCACAAGCATGTACATTCTCTCACACACACACACACTCACACACACACTGCACACAGAAGAAACAATCCAATCGACCCTGACCTGATTACTAAGAGGCATAAATCATCATGTGTAAGCTCTTATTGTTCTCAAGCACTGTGGAGACCTAGCTTTAGCTTTTGAGCGTGGTCACTCAGGATGGATTGTAATAATGCCAAATACACACAATCACACACATTCATACACTACGCACACAGACGCCACAGATCCGATTTCAGATTACAAAGCTTCATATTTCTGTTTGGATGAAGTCGGGTCCATGGGGGAATCTGGGTTGTAAAACATGAAAATAAAGTCCATAGGATATCTTCATGGTTATTAAGTACACCATAGTCAGCTGTGTCTGTCTGAGATAAAGACATTTAGCAAATGTCAATCTTTTAAGGTGTTGTTACGTCTGGACTGGTTAAATCCACCATCAAACTCTTAGAGAAAAATGATGCATAAAGTATAAAGATGTTTTAAGTCCTTTTTTTATCTTGTAGTTATCTACATAATATGCCTGTCTCATCAGGAACTTCTGAAGATAGTTTAAGTGTCTGATCTACTCAGGAACTATTTGTTTAGGTGTGAAAAGAAAAACAGAACATCCCACAATGGGACGTTGAGGTTACATGAAGATGGAAAGATTGAGTTCACATAGACGATCAAACAAGGGACACACGCATACACAGACTCTAACACAAATAATCACACAATACAAGGAATCCACACAGGAATAAACAGCGAAAAAGGAAATCATCTTCACTCCGCCAATATGATGTGAAATGAGACTGGAGACCAAAATAAACAGTAAACAGATTCGTCGCTGAGGCTGGTCTGTGGTTTCTTCTAATATTTTCTGTCCCTCTCTCTTTCTGAGTGTTTTTTTTCATAGTTTCTCTCAGTCATGCTCTTTTTCCCTGTTGCCCACAGCTCCTCTAATCAGCCCTCACAATCATAAAGTTTCAATAAGTTGTTACCAAGTTGCTAAACCTGTGAGACGGAGGCAGAGAGAGAGAGGTTGTGTAGGAGAGAGTGAGAGATGATGGGAAACCGTGATGATCAGTGTGTTTGGAGTGTGCTTCCGCGTACCCGCATGAGTGTGTGTTTGTATGTGCGTGATATGAGGAGACTACAAGAGCCAAACAATCGATCTTATCATCTCCAGGTCACTGCGAGATGAAATTATTAACTTTCTCCTCTCTCCTTCTCCTCTGCCTCTATCCTCCAATCCTCAGGGGAAGATGGAGGAATATCACCATGGAGGCTTACTCTCCCAGATTAGATTTGAGGTGTGTTTGTGTGTATTTGAGTGTGTGTGTGTGTGTGTGCGTGTGTGAGTGAAGGGGAGAAGAGGCCAATAAAAGAGCAGAGGGGTCAAGTGTGCAGTTATTGCTTTTCCTTGTCTCCGTGGAAACCCAGGAGAGGCCTGCCATTGAACTGATGCTCCACAATGAACTTGGTGTGTATGTGTGTGTGTGTAAATATATGAAGGGTTATGGGGCAAATTGAAATGTCAGTGGGGCTCTATTTATGATACGGTTCATGGAATAGGCTGACATCAGAGGGGACACATTGAAAGAGGGAGGAAAAATGGACAGACAATGAAGGAGGGGTGGAGAAAAAGAGACTTGAGAAGGAAAGACCATGACTGGAAAACATCTTTATTTTAATGTAACAAATGAGAGAAATAAGTATAGTATATATAGAAAGTATGCACACTAAAACTAATAGCCGTCAATCTAAATTCAATATTAATATTGCAGAGAAACTGAACAGAGATTTACAATGGGAAACTAACCTAGAATTAGGACCAATAGAATAAAAGTGTCAATACAATCCATACGTGAATGCCAGTCTCAAAGTGTCACTATGTTCTTGGTTTCCATAGCAACATATTATTGTGTATGTTTACCTGTTGTTGTGCAAAGAAAATGGCTCCATTTTCATCCACCATTGTAGCAGGAACTGCACTTACTGTCCTTATTGTGAATCAGTACTGGTAATATTAACGGTTAGCCTGATGCTATGGACACATCCCTAAAGATACTTTTACTCTCTATGACACCAACAGCAACTACTTTCATTATTAACAGTATTATTACAGTTTTTGCCCATGTTTGGGGAAGATGTAGGCAACAGGAGTGGAAGCAGTAATAGAGCACTTCTGCTACTTCTATAGCTTGTGCTCCCCCTTTTATTACTCTAACTACTTCTGCTGGTACAACTATCTGCTATAACCACTGCAACTACCACTAATACTTGAAGTATTGTAACTATTTATTCATATGGGCCAATAAAAATATAGGCAAAGAAACACTGAAATTCAAACACAAATGTGAGCGGGATCACTTGTTTACTTTATTGTGTAACAGCACACAGACAAATGATCATATTTTCTTTAAAAGATACATAGAGACACATAGAGGCAAACACGAGAGAGGCTTCGTTAACACAACAGCTGTACGAAGTATCAAAGAATGTCAGATCAAAACACAGAGACGGGCAGATTTATGAACCAAGAGGCAGACACACTGGAGAGGCTGGAGAGCAGACAGGTAGCAGAAACAGTCAGAGACAGACAGTCAACACAACCGGCACACATAGAGACAGCACATCAAACATTCAGGAAGGCACCGAGGCAGACAGACAGCAGACAACTCATTACTGTAGACAGGGAGGCAGAAACGCAGGAAGACAGGTAGCCCATTAGCAGATGAGAGAGTTTAGGCAATTTAGCAGCTGATGCAGGACTTTACTTTCCCAGGGGGGCAAAGAGAAGGAAAGTGATTGGTGTGTGAGTGAGTGTGCGTGCGTGCGCGCACAATGTGCATTCATCCACTTGTGTGTGTGTGCGCTCCACATGGGTGGCAGCGCTATTACTGGATGTTTTTTTTTTTTGCCTTAGTTGGAGATAAAATAACACCACATTAGCAAAGATAAGAGCATTACTTATATAAATATAGATGTAAATATTGTATTACAGTGCTAGATATACTGTATAGCTTAAATTAGGTTGGAGAGCGGCTTCAGAGGAAAAAGACCTCAGAGTTTTGCCGTGTACATGTGTGAATTTGTGTTAGAGATAAAAACACAGTGTGATGCATCACCTAATTTTCGCTAACGTGCACTTGAGCCTCTTCTCCTCACAGAGGGCCAATTAGAGGGTTTCGACTAATGACATCATCACAGCCTCCCTGAGTGAAAACTGACACTGTTATCCCTCAACATCAGTAGGAGAAAAAAAGGAACACCTACAAGGAAAATAAATGAAAGGGATGATAATGGGGGGAAATTCTAAATTTATGCACATATTTATACATATATTATGGACACATACCCCTTTTTTTAGCCCATTGTGTGTGCTTTGGTGGGTGTGGGTTACTTTGTTTCTTTGTTTTGTTATGTTGTCTGCTCTGTGCTAAATTTTTTATTTTATATGTTTATTACTTTGTCCAGTTTGCATACTTGCTGTATTCTATTATACCTATGCAGACTTGCAGGGTTTGCAGCTCTAAAATAGATGTTTTCATGACACGTTTTGATAACTCCAAGATTCAGCTGAAAGCAATCACTTTCTCACTGAAAATACCTCATCACTGCATGTGGAAGTGCAGGTTTGGTTTGATTATAAAAGCCACAAGTATTTACAATGCACAAGCAGTGTGGTAGAGTGTTAACTCTGGCACAAATCAGCATGTTGTTGTTTGTGGTTGAACTAGTTTGTTTGCTAATTCTTGCGGAAGGAGCACAAAGCCAAGCACCTTGAGCATTTTATAGGGATGCAGCTAAAAACAAACAACTCCAAGAGCAAATGCATGAATGAGGAGCGAAATGGAAGATAATTGCTGACAAGTCTAAAAACCTGCAGGGAGGGAAATTAAGTCTCTGGCATTTACCAGCATGGATGCAAAACACACTCAAATGAAAAAAAAAAGGTTCCAATAAAGAGGAGGAATGCATTCTGAGCAGGCGGCTGCACTTAGATCTAAGCTCATGTCAGACTGAATCTTGTTTTTTTTCAGCTCATGGGCTAGCCTCTAACCCCGTTGTCATGGAAACGCCCCCAAGTGGTGGTGGTGGCAGTGGGGGGAGGGACAGAGTTGGGTTTGGGTTGGGGGGGTCCAGTTCTTTAAGAACCTTTCTATCCCTTGATCTGCTTTCTCTTTTTCCTCCTCCTCTCTGCCTCCCTTTACCTCCATGTCTCCTCTCTTTTGGGGGGATACAAACCAGGATTACTGCGTGAGGACCCTTGTATTCTACTATCTTCTGTTACACACACCCTCTCCAACACACACAGTCACATTATAGGGGTTGTGTGTACGTACGTGGCCAATATCAGTCCTCTCCAGACTGTGATAATCCCTCTGTGCCCTCCAGCCTGATTTCCACTGTTATATTCACACTAGTTCACACGGGTATAAAGGTCTTTAACACACATGTAAAATGATATGAGCATTAGAGGGAGTGCTGGTAACACTAGACTTTTTATATTTACCCGTTATATTTCTAAGCAAGGTGAGAACAGCATTGAATCAAAGCCAATGAAACTGCTTTTGAAATGATGCAATAAAGGAAGCTCATGAGTGTGTTTAACACATGGCACGTTTTACATATTGCATGGCATAAAGAATACAAAATGAAGGTAGACATAGAGTGTACATTAGTGGTTTGTGCTTGCGTTTGGACCTCAAGTTGGTATTGTTAGTTAGCAAAAGAAACAAAGCTTTGAGTGAGGAAAGAACACAAGTTGAAAAAAAATATGCAAAATGTTAAAAAATGAAAAGTAAGCTCAAAGAGAGAGGCAAGGTGGTAAATATGCTCTGTAAAAATTGCACCTGACTCTTTTTAAAACAACTCGAGCTCACAGGTCATAGTGGTCCATAATAAAGCTCATATTGGCCTAACTGATGCTAGCAATGTGTGGTGGGGAAATTACTGCTAATGTAAACTGATTTCCTACTGCTGCAGCTTCACATTCAAAATGTTTGACTGTCAAAACACATGTTGATGTTAGTGCGAAGAAATCAGAATATGCAATGTGTTGGTGGGTTTATAGTTTATTAAAAATGCTTCTACAAAGAGACAACTTTCATTTTTTGACAGCAGATCAGTTTAAAATATTGCAGGAGGTAATGGCACATGTAGGAGCAACATTTGTGAGCTGTGAGATGAAGAACTGCAGGCTGAAACCTACCTCAACTTCTCAGTCAGGTAACGCCTTTTCATTACCAGCTTTCAGCCATTATCTGGTCACTTGATTCTCCTCACTCACAAAAATGAAATCTAACTCCTGCTACTCTGTGCTGAGACAGATGCTTTCAGTTCATAACTGTAGCGTCCATCATTACACTATGTGTTGAATATAAAAAAGCTAAATGACGGTGGGGGTGGTGGGTGAATAATAATAAAAGAGAGTAATGAATGTGACATCGGTAACATCAACTACCATGGGGAACCTAATTAATGCAACCGAGTAATCAGCTGACACACATGGTTTTTATTAGATGTTGTTTCCTGACCCCTGAACTTGCCTGAATAACCTTGCACTAAGGCTCAAAAGTGCTGTCAGTAATTAGACTTCCTTCATCGATTAGGGCTCTGCCTGTGAAGCAGCCTTTATTACAGAAATAAATTGTTTGACATGATCTAATGTGAAGGAAATTCAAGAGCAAATAATAAAATGCAACCTGCCTGATTTGTGGACATGGAAAAGGAGAACATTCAGATCCAGAACTGTTTAACAGCAAACCATTTTGGGACAGAGACCAACCATGTGGTTGAAATAAGATAAAAAGCTGTTTTGCAGTATTGATTACACACTTTTCATGTTGCACTATGCACAAGCACTTGTCGCAAATGGGATATACCATGCATAAAAACACAGAGATAAAAATAACTGTGCTGATGTCTCAGAGAATCAGACAGTATCAGAGAACCAGCTCTTCAGACAGAGAGAGAGAGTAACGACTGGTGGGGAAACAGAAAGAGAATATGAGACTCATAATAGTGCCCTTCTACTGTCATTATGAATGAGCGTCTCCTGCAAACACATCCACACGCACACTCAAACACACACACAGGGGCATGCAGCCCTTCAGGCTGCTGGATGCAGCATATATCCCTATACAAAAATATATATAAACACACAGAGACACAGAGCACTGGTGTGAGCTGTCAGTCAGCATGGTGTCAGAGAGGAGACCCCCTGGACTGAGTGACAGCTGGTGGACAGGATATGACACACAGCTACACTCCCACAGAGACTGCAGGAAGCACAGTGCCACACTGCACCGCATGGCTCCTCTCCGTTTTCTCGAAACTACACTCTCCCTCTGCTGCTTTTTTTCACTTTCTCCAACAGCCTGGTCTTTCTCACTCTCAGTTTCCTTTTTTTTATCTATTTACTCAATTTCAAGAGCATTAAAGAGACAGTGACAAAGACGATAGCTGCTTCTTTCCTTTCTGATCCTTTGATAACATGAATATTTTACTTTTTTCAAAGGGAGCAAGGTCTTTTACCGACTTATCGTTTTGCATCTCTTCAAAGAAAAGAATGAATTCAAATACAACACATTTTGTTTTGCTCAAAAACATGCAGAGCATTCTGAGGTATTTTTTTGCAGATCCAAGAAGATCCCGTTGTCCTCCTATGGGGCTGCAGGTAAAACCTCCACCAATCAGAGGAAAGGACAGTAGCCTGTATGTGGCATATGAGACACTACACTGGGGAGAAGAAAGTCCTCAGTTCACTCTCTTCTGCTCATAAAGCTTAATTGCTATGACAATTGAAAGTGACCTTGATGAGCATATCCACATTTTTATCTACTCCTCTCCCGTCTCATTTAAATTTCCGGGGCAGGAGCATAAATAGGATTTTAAAAAGTGAGGGGGACATGTCCCTCCCATCCCCAATGGAAATAATGCCCTTGTGTGCAAATTTGAAAAAAAAAAAGGTGGATATACCCAAAGTGCCTGTTAGAATCAACCTTTGCACTGCAGCTCCATGTGAGCCACAGCTTCTGCTACATCTCAGCATATTAGGTCAAAACAAACAGTTTAGATTGGATAATTACCTTTAAAACTTCCACCTCTGGTTAGAGTTTGTTAGTTAAACTTTGGATGTGTGAACAGTTTAAATCATGTCTGACAATCTGTGATGATTTAACTATGAAACGCAGTTATAAAGCAATGGCCTTCTGCTGTGTTCCAGGATATCATTAATAACATCGGTAAGTGAAATCTTTTCAAAATGACATGAATGAAGGTCACAATGCTTGTAACAGAAGTTGTAAAAAACTAAATTTTTCTTTGCTGTATTAATTCAAGCATTGGCATTTGTCTCCATGAAAAAGGTTTTGAATTTCAAAAAGCTGGTAGGAACTGAGGGGGTTTGTCAAACACTATTTGCACATTCATCATTGTTTGTTGTGCAACATCCTCTGTTGATGACGAATCTGTGATTTGATGGTTTGGAAACACAGGCTGGTTCACTAGAGATCACCAAGATTCCAAGAACAAAACCAGTTTAAGCACCAGAGCAACTCTGGTGGAAAAACACCCTCTGCGTCCTTATCTGACTCTGCCATTCATGTTTTAATGTCTCTTCATTAATGAATTACTTTTTGTTTCTGGCTCCAAAGACCCACTACAGCACTTCCTCTCTCTGATTCTCTCTCTGTCTCTCTAATTGACCTGGTGAGCAGCATCTATCAGCACTTTGATAAGAAGACCAGAAGAGCGTGCATGTCATGCAGCTAATAGATGTATGCTGACAATCAGCCTAAAGCGCTGATCGTTTACCCTGGTCTATACAGCACGTGTGAGTGTGGCATCCTACGTCACTATTGTTATGAATATAAGCATAATACTCTCACTATTTGAGATACATTGCATCTTTTCTGGTTGATTTATTTCAATATGTATCTCGACGCAATATTGCAAAAATGCTGGATCAGGTACCTGTGAGTACATGAGTATATGCACCAACTGATGCCATGTAATTTATTTATTAGAGATGGGACCCTGCTACCTCCCAGCAGCATTCAGTACACCTTTATGCTACTAGCATAATGTTCACTGCTAAAAGAGCCAATACTCATAAACAGAAGGCAGCTTGTGCAACTCTAAGCACATTCTCAGCATAACATCAATACAGAGAAGTATTCAGCTGATCTATACATACACACACATACATATATATGACAGTGCTGCTGGTGACAATTAGAGGGAATACAGGAAAGAAAAACCCAGACTTCACAGAAAGAAGAAAAAAACAACTTCTATCCAAAAACTTGAACAGATGAAAAGAAAACCACAAACACATACGCACACAGTTATAAATACATGGAGCATTCTGATACACACACACTCACACACACAAACTGAGAAGACTTTAATGATGTTTGACTGTTAAGTACGACTCCTAACTGTACGGATCTCCCTCGCCTCCTGACCCATGTTTTCTCTGCTAAACAGGCCTATAGGCTACACAAAATCTTTCTCACATACACACACATATGCACACACACTCACTCTGAGGAGCAAGAGGAGTAAACATCAATTTCCCCAAAGCATCTGCACAGATACAAACCCCTTTTTTCCCCCAATAAACACACATAACAAACAGACACACAAAAATAGTACGCAGACAAACACTGAATAAAAAATGACACAGATAAACACTAATCACATGCACACACGCACATTGTTTGACACAAATGTACACAAAGGTAAAAAACAGACAACAAAGCTCTATTTTGCTACAGGTAGCCTACTGGTGATGTGTTAAGTTATTAAAAAAACAGAGTGGAGTGATGATGTCACCCAGAGCGTGATACAGATACTGATTAGAGATTACACAGATTCAATTAGATGTTTCACTAGATGAAATTAGATAGCTTGAATTAATCTAATTTAATTAAAATTAGCTTAATGCTCCTGCTAATAACACAGCAATGTAGCCACACACATTGCACTGCTGTTATTGCATACACAACCAAATTAAATACCAAGTACTCAACCACTATTAAAGCCTGAGGGGTGAGGTCTTGTCTCAGCTAGTCAGCTTAAAGGCCTTGAAAATAAAATAGTTCAAGCAGCCTTTGACAGTGAGTGAAGAGATTTGTCTAAATAGTAAAACAGTTTGGGTTATTTCCCATTAAAGAGTTTTTTTTAATTTGCACTTTAATTTGCACCTATTGCAAAGAAATTGATAGGAACTCCATAACTGGAATAGAAAGACCAAAAAAACAGCATGTTCTTTGTTTGTCTGAAGTGACAGTATTGGTCAGTATTGGAAAATGACTAAACATAGATGTAGAAAAGGAAAGAAACAGAGTATGGCAAGGGCTGAGTTCATTCAGAGGCTGAACTTAAACAAACAGCCATTTTTCACAGTCCTATTCAGTTGTTCAGCATATATGCAGTTTTAAATGGATATGGAAACAAATGCATATTAGGTAGGAAGCAGCATCGCAACCACCAGGTTTACAGAAGTATTTCAGGCTCTCTTTTGTTGATTTTACTAATGAATATTCACATGCTGCACCAACAGCTTTTGGAAACAATAGAAAACCAGAAAAACAAAACAAATTGTGTCTCTTTTATTTGCTTGCAATCTGCACAACTATTGAATGGAAATGTGGGAGAAACAAGGAGAGTATGGTAATAGGGTGCTTGAGTGCAGATGTCTGCTATGTGTCTGTTTATAACATGGAAATACTGCTGCTGTAATGATGAGACAGATGGATGCCCACAAAACAGGCAACTTCATTATTATCCAAAGTAAACAAAGCCTCATATTAAATTAAACAGACGTAATGCGCTACTATCAAATTATATAATATTTGCTGTACATAATGTATATGTATAATGTATAATGACACAATCCACCAATCCACCCCATGTCTGCTTTCTTTCACATGCTATTGTTTGA
Source organism: Ctenochaetus hawaiiensis (assembly GCA_029783645.1). Classification (NCBI taxonomy): domain Eukaryota; kingdom Metazoa; phylum Chordata; class Actinopteri; order Acanthuriformes; family Acanthuridae; genus Ctenochaetus; species Ctenochaetus hawaiiensis. Next base: position 10,058,470 of record JAPZDY010000011.1, read on the forward strand.
CAGTTCATTATTCTTGTTCCTTACTGTCCATAACTTACATGTTCAGTTTCTCATTCCAGCTTCATATCTATTTCTGTGTAAGTGTAACAAAGCAATCTAAAGCAGGCCACTTTCCTTGTAAATGTATGCATACTCTGATTATATAGCAGATTCTGAAAAAGCACACATTCACACCCCACTCCCTTCCTGTCAACTCAGCAATGCCACGCCTATGGATGCTGTTGCCATGGCAACGCCAACGTCTGCATGCCCCAGCTGGTGTTTCCCTGAGGAGAAAATGTATAGGTGTGTGTGTGTGTATGTGTGTGACACAGAGAGGTTAATGTGCCCCATGTGTGCCTTGCCATGTCATGTGCAGTGAGGTGCACTGAGGAGGAAAAAATGGCTGGTTGGGAGCAGTTATCGTGGTATCCCATTGTGTTTTTGATTGTGTGTGAGTGATCTTTTCTGAAGTGCCTTCCTGTATTTCACTCATCGGTCTTGCTTTTGGTTGGTCAAGCGGGTTATCCCTGACAAAACCATAAGGCTTGACAAAATGGGATTTAACTTTCATTCAAAAGCAAGATTTGCACAACAGTGAATGAAAACAAAACGCCACTAAACGCTTCCCATCAACTCTACTGCCAAAAACAAACTGACAAAATCTGAACTGAATCCAATTAATTAAAATCTCCTACAACCACAACAAAAACTGAAAACGAAGTCATGGGGCCATACCAGGGTAAACAAAAACCTCGGCCCACTTTATTACAGTGTTTTGCTATTTTCTTACAATGACTCATGCTTTAAATTTACACACATTACAGTGTGTGGTGACCTGGGTTACTGCCAACGTGGCTGAGAGGATTTGAGACAAGTACAACATTTAGTAGTCATGTTTCCAGCCCTCACTTTTGTTCACTGTAGCATCACTCATCACAGGAACTAACACAAAGACAAATAAAGGATTTAGCAGAAGCCTGAATTAGATGAATGCGTAATCTGTGATACAATCTATGACATAATGACTAACAGATATAACAGATAATCACTGTCCCTGTGGCATTTTGTTGTGTTCTGTTGTTTGCTTCAAGCTCAATAAGAGAAAATGCATGTTTGACAAAAGTATCATGAACTAATCAACATAACATGTAAGTTCATACAGAGAACCAAAGCAAGCAGTAGCTCAACTTTCCACCTTGCTGCAGTGATGTAGAAATGTACCCCATCACTGGTGGGTGTGGTTACAGTTGCATCAGAGCAAACTTCAACTGCACTCAACTGAGGTGAGGTGAGGATTCAAATTTAAGTCTGTCTTTTTTTTGTTTGTTTTTTCAATCTGTTTCCAAGGATAATAATAAACTTTAATGCAAATAATACAACTAAAAGATGCCCTGTGGAGTTTTTTTTGAGTAAATGAAGTCATATTTACCTTCTTTGTTTCTCATTCAAATGCATTTTGTGTACCCTTGAAGTCCTTGATGTTTTCTTTTCAAAATGAAACAACACCTACTGGAAAAAAATGAAACCTACAGTAACATCTATATTCTCTTATCAGCAGGGTTCCTTTTGGCCCTTTTCCTTACTTCATTTCTTACTAGCATCAATAAGTGTAATTCTATAAAAAATCTAAGATAGACTGTGCACTTCATCTATATTCAGATACTACCAGTCATCTGCCATTGAACCACTGCTCTACAGCACTTCTAGAGGCCAAAAGTTTCACATGACACCTTTAAGAAAGGTTATTTTTAAATGTATTCAGCATATTTTCTTCAGGACATTTTGGCCAGTTATTTATGGTCTCATAATTACATGTTATCCCTCAACAACCTCAACAATAAGGTAATTCAAGCACACACACACACACACTGGTCTGTTTAAGAGCAGACTTACTTGGGGTACTCAGAGCCATGAACTAACACTGAGCTCACAGTCTTTCATCTGCATTTAACATCTGGTAGGATCACTGTTATTGGGTTTTCGATTAAAAAAAAAAAAAAAAGGCTGCTTACAGTGTGACAAGTCTGACAGTTTGCTTGTCATGTAACCAAACACCTGAACTTAATCTGCTACTTTATCTGTGGGTTTAGCAGTGATACAGAATAAATCCCTGACATTGTCTTATATTCAGGTTCATGAAGAAATGGTTTAAAAACAGTTCTCTCTCAAGGTGTTTATCAAGCCTGACCTTCACAGGTGAATCGTCCCTGTCCATCTTCTCTAGCTGGCTAAACCTCTGAGTAATCAAACAGTATCGAGGCTTTACTTTTCAGTCACTGCATTTCCACCTGCTTTCCTCTCACACCTCACTTCTTCCTCTCTGCAGTGCAATTTATAGATCGCTTGAATGTACACACACACGTCTGACTCATCATATGGCTTTCCTTCACTGCTTTATTTTTTCGCCACTTTTTCTAATCTTTTTCCATCTAACATTCTTTAGCCTAACACTGCAGATATTTTCTGCTTTTATTTGCATTTCATGCTCTTTATTTGATTGTTTCTTCTCTTCTCTTCTTCCTCTTAACTTCTATAGTGGACTTGGTAAAAATAGAGATAAATAAGCGAAGAAAGGTCAGTTGTTTAGTTCCCCTTTTCTAATCATCTAACAGCTGATTTGTCTGTTTCACCCTCTCCTAATACATACTCTATTTTTCATAATTTTTTTGGCCTTATCCTCCTCCTTCCCTTTATACTTTCACTCAGATTTTTCCTTCATCGCTCCTCTTCGAAGTCAATCATCCCAGCCACTCCTTCTATATCTCCCCTGCCAGTTCATCTCTCCCTCCCTGCTCTAACCTGCCATCTCTCAACCACATATCATATCATTCCCCTCTCTGTGCACTTTCCCTCAGCGATCCACTCAGTCAGTCTGTCAGGATGGGTGTGTAGCTGTTTGCTTGAGTATGTGTGTGTGTGTGAGTGTGTTGATGTAAAACAACAGCAGGAGCATCACCTTGTTCCATCAGCAAAACAGAGAAGGAGGGAGAGAAAGAGAGAGAGGCAATGCATTAGGAGGCAGAGGAGACAGAAGACAAAATGTTGTAGACAAGACTAAACAAAGGTATTTAATCAGCAATTTCTGATGTTTATGTATGTTATGAACATCATCAAATAGAGTTTACTGGCCAGGTTTATTTGAGTTCCTAATTTTGTTATTTTAGTAATCAAATTTATAGAGGACGCAGGGCTATATTATAATAAGCACATTCAACTTGTAAAAGTCAAATAGAAGGGGAGCTAATATCAAATGTTTGTTTCAGATCAAGTGTTTTTTTATGTTTTACACTGTAAGGAATGTGTTTCTTTGGCTCTCAGTTATACAATTTGTCATTTTAAAGTAATTTTCAAGGGCTGATATTCTCCTTTATTCTCCCTCTATTCATAGGAAAGCATCTCAGTCTTAATCATTTAATTAAATGTTGCTATAATTCCTAGATTGAGTCATCCCAAATCCCCCAAAATTTGTGCTAAAGCTTAAAAATATATCGTCTGCTCCAATTTAAGCACCTTTTTCTTTGTAACAAAGATTATCCATTTTTGGCCTTTAATTGACATATGAGCTGTTAGTATCAATGACAACTCAGACCAGCTGGGGCAGCTGAAAGATGCTCTGGGCAGTTTGTTCAACCAGCCGGAAACACGAGTTCAGCCTTTCATTTTGTCAGCTAAGGGAAAAGCTTGTGATCAGTGAGGGCAGGGAGTTGTGTCATCAGACTGGAAGAAAGAATTATTTCAAAAACATACCTCATCATGACAAATACGCTAATTGTAATAGCTTAAATCTTCGCCCAGCTTGGTCGCAACACAACCACTCACACACGCATACATGGACACACAATTACCCCCTAAGGGTTGTGCCACTCGCTGTCATCCTCTCTTCCATCCTCTGGGCCATTAATGGCTAATTTGCAGGCTTTTGGGGGTAAAAGGTCATCACACTGATGGATGGAAGGTCTAAGGACTCGTCAATATTCACCTTCCTCTGTTAACACACACACACACACAAAGAGGCACCCACACATAGACATGTCAAGGTGCAGGCTGAATTTAAACATATATTGCAACCAATCAGATGTATGCACTGATGCGCGCACTCACACTTTCCTTCCATTCTTGTCATTTAACTGCGAGTCACTACCATTACCATCCACACTAGGACCATCTATCTTGACAGTGACAGGCGTAAAGGGAAAACCAGAAACCCACAATGCATTTCTCCAATGCAGTTAAACAGGAAAGAGACAAAAAGGGAGGAAGCAGGAGATGAAGGGCAGGCAGCAGAGAGGCAAAATGAGGGGTGGGGGGTTGGTAAGGAGAGAAAAAGGGGAGCTTGATTGATTTAAATTGAACAAGAAATCAATATTGATGTGTGATTTTAAGAGAAATTCTCTGACAAAAACATAATTGATATATATGCTCTTTTCTTGTATGTGGCAAAGTGAAGGACAGTGCATCAGGTCACTGTTTTGACTATGAAAATAAAAGAAATGACAGATTGTAGCTTGTTATAATTCTGCTATTTCATAATCAAATTATCACACACATTTACAGTTTACCAATTTATACATATTAAATGTATTTATAACATGCTTTTTAAACTTCTCCTTATGTTTGACTTCAATAAAGGCTGTGGCCTAAGCTGCAGCCTTGTTACCATGGATACCCACGCATATGGTGACACAGCATCTAATTAATTAATCAATGACTGACAGCAGAGGATTAATCAGTTTTGCTGGTTGACTCACAGCCAAGAAATATAATTTATACATACAAACATTGATGCCCTCAAAAAAACACAACCACTGATGTTTTCTGTTTTTTTGTTAAAACGCAAATATTCAATTTAATTGTATTAAGGGATTAGGCTCATCTTTAAAAAATTAAGCTGGGATAAAATATGGATTCACTGCTCTGAAAATGAGACTCTCTCTGCATTTAGTGTAGGTGGGAAAAGCACTTACTGTCTTACAGCATCAGGATGTGACATGGTGTCTAAAATGTGCTGTATCTGTCTTTTCAGCCGTCAAAGACTTAGTAAGCGGGCGGGAGCTAAAACTTGCTTATGTTCTTAAATGTTGAGCCACTCATGCAATCCACATGCTTTTAAAAGTAATGTAAACTTGAGTTCCTCAGCTCTTCACATTTGACTTGTTTGGACTGGGATAATGCTTTTTTCTAAATGGTAAGGGTTGTAACTTACTTAGGGTTACTGTTAAACACATCCATTCTCAAAATTAAAATGGACAAGGCTAAAACTGAAGGTTCCCCTGAATCAAATGATGTATTACACTTGCTGCTCACAGACAGGGCATTCTGGCAGGCAGGACATTCAAATTGCCTTTAGATATTTAAAGGTTAAACCAGGAGACGGTTAACTTAGCTTAGCTCGGCACAGGTAGGGGGAAGAGGTAGCTAACACAGACACTTTATTAAGTATATGAAAGAACATTTAACAGCCACAGTAAGTCCACCTTAACTTAGTACAACTTTTGATTGAACCCAAACAAGCATACAAATTTTTCCTGAATAAACAGACACAAATACAAACAGAGCCACAACTTGGAAATCCATGATGCAAGCACTAATTTTAGATAGAAGGTCACAGAAAGGGAAGTGTATCATTAACAACAAGTTTATTTGCAACTTGGGTCACGGTGGAATCCTACTCCCTGCTGTGTCAGTGCATACACACACACACACACATAAATTCTGCCTAGTCACAGTACAAACAATGACCTATTGACTGGCCTTGGAACTTGGACACAAACACACCACGTGCTCAGCAAGAGATGATGTTGATAATGATGCAGTTAAAAATGAAACTGAAGAGGGCAGAAAATGAGAGGTGAGAAGTAAACAGAAAGGAGGAGGAAGAAACAAAAAGTTGTAGAGGTAAAAAGGATTAAAAAAAATAAAAAAGGAAGGAAAGAAAGGAAGAAAAGAGTGAGTGACCATTTCTGATGAGATGGAAATGAGGAGCAGTTTGATCCCACAGGTAGATCGCACGTATGCATATCAATCAGATTTATCTCCCTATTACCATCGCACGTACACACACAACCTTCTTCATCACCTCCGATCATGCAGACCGTCAGAAAAGAGCACGCCCTACAGCCGTGATGCCATTGGCCAGCAATGATGTCATCTCTTCCTGGAGGTTGAGCAGCGAGCTGAACAATTGGCTGGCTGAGGCAGACAGTGGGAGAACGCCGCTGAGGTATCAATTCCATTCATACAGAGGCAGCAACGGAGCGCATTTGTGTGTATGTGTGTGTGTGTAAATGTGTGTGTGTGACCACTCCCCACTGAGGCATACAGGCGGACCTGTTAGGGCTGTGTCCATCATTCAGAGACGGAGACAGTACCTGCTGGGATGCTCTCTAATGGACGCTCTCTCTATCACACACACACACTGAGGCGTTGCTAAAATCTACAACATCAAATATGCAAGTAATCAAGCATGCACACACACACACACTCTTGCACACACACACAGCTGATGGGGGTTGGGAGGGTTGAGATGGGTGTTGTCTCCCTGTTGTTACTGGGCTGTTGTCATGGTGATGCAGATGGAGCTTTTACTGCTTGCTGGGACTTTGCAGTAAAATACACACAAACACACACACCTACCCACACTCTTTTCACTGATGGTGTGCACGTGCGCACCTTTTGAGAGCAGCATTGCCCTTGCAACTGCTTTCAAGCAACACATAGAAGTAGGAAGCAGAAAAGGGACTTCAGTGCCTGGAAGTGTGTGTGTGTGTGTGTGTGCCTGCGTGTGAAGGTGTGAGTGTAAACACTCCCAGGAGAGACACTAGACACTTTCACTCTCAGAGATGCTCATGGGAAATTAGCCTGTGATAGCCTGTTACAAAGTGCTGCGCATTTACTCTCCTTCTCTTTCTCTCCTTTTTCCTTCTTACATTTGACACTCCCCTCCCCCGCTAACCACCCACACCTCCCACTCCTCACCCCAACGCCCCTTTTCTTAGGGTATGATGTCACTCGCCGGCTTGTAATTGCCAGCAAAGCTGTTGGAATTTCTGCCAAGATTTCACATGTGAACGCGGGATGCAAACCAGCCCTGAGTCTCATTTAAAAATGCCATAGTTGTGAGTTTATACGAAAAATCCAACATGCACACTATATATAGAAACACATTCAGATACCATTTCACCAAGCATGATAATGCAATTTGAGATGTCCTGATACAGAAAATAATTGCCATGCTGGAGGATGCTCTTTGCCTGCGTCTTGCTCATAACTCTTTTATATCTGGATGCTGCTATTGCTTACTTATGACATGCATGAAAAAAAGCTGATATCTACTGTTCAATTGACCCAGTTTCTCTCTATCTCTCTAATCACTCAGCTAAAACTCAGTGTTTAATGTGTATGCATGAGTTATATGTGTCTCAGCACATGATCCGAGTGTCCATGCTGCATGAAATCCATCCTATTAACAGAAGTGCAGTCAAATTTGAACTGAATTTCATCCAACAAAGCCATCGCATTTCAGTCAATTAAATCTGTTTAATCTCTAATCAGCATCTCTATCTGGTTCACATTAACACCCCAATCTGCCTCATTAATAACCGAAGAATGTTATCAGTTCCTTCAGCAAATGGGCCCTCTATCTTTTCCATCTCTATGAGTAAGCACATGTGTTTGACTTGTGCCTCAGCAGTGCTGAACAATCATTTAACTTAACTGACAGAAAATTATCTTAAAAACATTTTTAAAAATCACAAATGGTGCTTAACAAGGACAACAAATTTGACACCTTAGACTCGATAATTCACGGTTTTAAAAGATATACTGTTTTATAAATTAACAATTTATGTAACAGCACTCAGTCCCACAGCTGTTGAGCTATGCATGCAGACCTGTGTAGAACAACTGCACTTCTGCGTTGTTTGCAGTAATCAGTGTGGGCATCTGTTCAGGCGTATAACCCTGTATGAGATGCACAGGGTTTTCAACAAACTCCAATATAAACTCATTCCCCTCAACATCAGATGTTCAATGCAAAACCTTCACACAACATAGTAGAGGGATAAATGTCAGGACTTCCAACTAAAAGTTCAGGTTTGAGTTGTGTACCTACATTATTATACCTCATTGTTTTCAATAATGTTCAAACTCAGAGAAATCTGTGATTGTATTCAAGGTAATGTTGCTCTTCATTTTGTCGCCTGTCGCTATCTTCCTGGATAACAGAGAGTGAGGAAGGAAGCTGGCAAATGTGACTAAACATAACATGAATGAAAGTTTTATACTTTACTTTATCTGTGAACACTTCTGCCTATGTCAGTCTGACAAATTTTCCTCTGCTATGGTGGCTGTTAAACAATGTAATAAACAAGTCCCCTGATCTTTCAATACTCACAGCATTAAACTATGACTTTGTTCTCATTGTCTCGATATATAGATAACAAATCGTGTGATTAAGTGCAAGGTATTACAATGTGGTAAAACTCCTTGCTACAATATTTATGAGGGTATTTTCTTGTATTGATACATACGGCACAACGTGTTCAAAGTCATCAGTGTGATCCACTCTTTTGTGTTACATAACAAATAATTCATAAATCATATCTTCACAACACAGTTGGCCTAAAGCAAATCAATAATTATCCTTTTTTCAGCTGAAAAGAAAAAAAAAACATTTGCTAACATCCCAACACCTGAGAAAAGGCCCTTTGCTTCCGGATTGCAGCTGTTCTGTCATCTCAAACCAGAAGGTTCCAGTTTTCGGATTGAACAATGAACATTAAAAGCACAAGAGCACAACTCCCTGTTTTGTTTTGGCCATTTGTCTCATTTGGGAGGACTGAACTTTTAAAGCTGCAACCGCCTGTGATCCAATAGCCTCCGCCCTCTCCGAGGTCAGGTGAGGTCAAAGATGAGGAGAGCACACAATTGCCGACCTCCTGCTCTAAATCCCATCACTATGCCACACTCCCTCTCAGCTGCGTCGTTCCCAGCATATGTGAGCATGGTGTGTGTATGCGTGGATCCACAGGCATGTGTGATTTCTACAGCGAGAGACTAGTGGAGAGACTTCAGAGGACTTATTCAGACATGCACACACACACGGTGTTCAGCCCTCTGTCAGCTCTAAAGGTTTGCTTGTAAAACTAGCAGACACTTGACTTCATTCATCTTAAGACTTAACATTAGCATCTGTGAATGAATGGAGCAGTGCGAGAAGGGCGAGGGAGAAGTGAGGGAGCAAGATAAGAAGCAGAGAGGAGATGAGAATATTATTCTTATTCTCGATCAATGGTGAGCAAAGTGGATGCAATGCATAAAGTGTTAATGGGCATTGCAATGAAACTTTGTCCAGTGTGAAATTAAGCCTTTGTGTTCACACTTATCAGCAGCTCTTCCACAATTTGCAACCATCTATACATCTTCCTCCTCATTTGGAGAAGCGTTCTTCACTTTTCAGCATTGAAACTCAATTCAAGGCCATTAACCGTCAGCCGTCCATCTTCAGAATCCATGTGAGGGGAAAGCTGCTATTATTTGGCATGTCTACCCAGCTCTGATAAGAAACAGATGCAAATTAATCTGCTGAAATTCAATGTGGAGAATTAGATTTTGTAAGCAGGACAAAGAATTGAGCAGAACAGACAGTGACTGCAGGACTGCAGAACACTTTCTATTAAAGCAAATGCAGTAAAAGATAAAAAAGCAAAATGTAAATATTCACCAAAGCAATTATGCTAAGCCCTACTTCTTAAATGTTGAGAGAGAAGACGATAATATAACTCAGTGTTTAGGGGCATTTTCATCTCCAACTTGCAGGCAGGTATTCTTTAGAATAATCTCTCTCCTTCACCAGCATCTGTTTAAGGAGTCTTGGCCATGTGGGTCTATGTTCTTATGTTATTCTATTTTTAAGCTTTCTTTTACAAAGTCGAGAGGAGAGAGAGCAGATGATTACACGAAGCACAGAGCTGGAAACCTCCATGATCCTGGCCTGCAGCTACAAGTCAAGATATGAGCAGACCGTTTCGGTTTTGCATTTTTCACTCGTTTGAAGGGTGAGCATGTTACGCACTTGAGTTTGCTGAAAAAATAAAGTGCCTGAAAACACATTTCTTCTAGAAAGCCTGGCCACATTTATTCTGATTGCAGCATTTATAACAGCTTTATTACTGTTATCAACTGATTGTTCTAACAACTGAGCCGAGAACTGAACACGTACAATTAAACTTTCATACAAGTTAACAATATCTGACATGATGTTCAATAAATTTTATGTCAACACATCTGTTAGTCCACATTTTATCTCTTTGGAATCAAAGCATCAAAGTACTCTTTCAACCTTTTAGATTAAGCTTCCTAACAGTGACTTAAGCTGAAGGGCCACTTAGTTCTCAGTGTTTCTCTGACTTTCTAGGCAGAGACGAAGTTAAAGAGAGAGTGCCAGCAGAATTCATCAGAAGGACAAACCACTGTTAAGGGATAGGATTGAAGTGGACTCTTAGCTCTGCTGTTAGAGCTAATGCAAGACTTCCTCTAGCTGCTTCACAGTAAAAAGCCTTCACATAAAGAAGATGTAAGCATTCTGTGCCTCAAGCCTCTGATACATGTTATCAAGAAGGGAATGCTTTGTCCTGATGTCTCTGTCAAACCCCTTAACAAATTTCTTCACCTTGTTAGCATGAATGCTAAAAATGAAAAACCTAGAAGTAGATGCTCTGGAAGAGACTGTCCTCGCTAGAAATTGGCAGCACAGGCCATTTTTAAAAACACATCAGGAGGGTTCAGGTAGAACACTGACATCCCATTTCTATTTACTGATTGGCATCTTCATCCCCCACTGTCACTGGCTCATTTACAGCTGCATAGCAATTAGCTGACTAGTAGTTTAGGTTTCATATTCTGACACCTGAATTACACCATCACATTCACTGTAAAGTCATTATAACCATGACACTTCTCACTACAAGGTGCAATCACAAACTTGTGAGACTGTTCTTGTCTCATTCAAATGGAGCGCTGCACAGTTATGTGCATGTAGCTGGAGAAAGCAATAACTTTCATGTTCAAGTATTCTATGTTGCATTGTTTCATCATCATCAGCATCTGAGTTACATGAGTGTTCGTGATCACTGTTAAGAGTACATTTTCAGTTTCACTGTGGACCTGAAACTTGAGTTATGGAGACAACCCACAGAGAAAACTTCATTTTGAAGAACAGAAAGAAGTTGTGAAAAGCCAAATCTGACATGTAAGGCTAGGGTGGAGAGCCATGTTGTACCGTATTGTTGTGGGCAAAAAACTTGTGCATTTCCTGTGTGCTCTCTGTGGTTGCATTGTAGTTTTGGAAAAACCAGATGCCAGTGTGCTGTAAAAAGGACCTGGTTTTGACTTTTTGGTGACTGTGGTTTGTATCCTGTCTCCCACAAACAGTTGCAGAATGGTTGATTTCTTTGCACTACAACCCCAATTTTTCCTGCACAAGTAACCAGACCTTCACTGCAAAGAAAGCAGATTAGAAAATACTCAAATGAATTGCTCAGAAAATGCTAAAATGGGTCTCCTGAGAATGCCCAGTATTGTCCAGAATGCCCTGACAATGCCAAAGTATTCAGTTGTTTAGGTATAAGGACATCCAAAGCATTGTTGATTAAAAACATTAACTTATACTAATTCTTCTCTCCAGCTGAAGCCCAAACTGTAAACAAAATCCACTATAAATTAGAAAGTAAAATGTAAGACTTAATGTTTGGTTTAATACAGATATTACAACCTAAAGAAGAGCTAAGACCAGAAAAATGTGAGTGAGAATTAAATTCACAGGATGGTCTGGGCCACCACAGACACACACACACACACATACACACGCATTCACATAGTTATACACACATTACAAACACACACACACGGCTGACACAAACAAAAACACACACGCGCCGGCTTGTTCCTCATTACTGCCAAAAACATCACAGTGCTCTAATGAGGATATGGACTCAGGAACAAGGCAATCTGAGCACGCACACACACACACTCACACACACACACACACCCACGTACACGCACACACAAACACACACACACAGCTGCCCTTCACACTACGAGCCTGAGGGTGTGACAGGCAGGCACGCCAAAAGAGGATTTGTGGTGAAAAGCTTTTGGGAGGAGGGCGAGAGTGAGAGAGAGATAGGAGGAGTGGAGAAGAGGGGATTACATGGTGAATATTTCAATACTAAAACATACCAATTGGCTTGGGCTCCTTTGCTGGCTTGGACAGACAAATACACACTCGTACACACACACGCACACACACTCACACACATACAGATAAATGCATGAACAGAGCCATATCTTCTACAGCTAGCTTAGCACTGACTGGACAGAAAGTGGGTGATGGGTAAG
>JAPZDY010000011.1:10103047-10115842 GCA_029783645.1 Ctenochaetus hawaiiensis
TATCTATCTATCTATCTATCTATCTATCTATCTATCTATCTATCTATCTATCTATCTATCTATCTATCTATCTAATTCAGTAAATGTTTAAGTTTTTCCCTTGTAAATCTCAAGTCGAGCATCGTCTTTTTGTCATTAAAATATTTTTTGACTTAGTCTGATGTGACTCAGCTCGATCACCGTTTTGGAGCAGATCCTGAAAAATGGTTAACAGCTGTGTAAAAAACACACTCTTCATCTACAGCTCTACATCAGCCGGGCATCACCATCTGCTGAGGAACACATTTTTTGCTGTTTGGGGATATAAGCAGCTCTTAATCAGCTCACTTAAACTGCTTTTTGTAACTTGTACTTTTTATTTTGTACCCCGAGCAAATGCACTTTAGCAGTGCAAACAGTTCAACTCGTCGGAGGCGAGAACATTAAAAATTTTCTCTCTGTTCTGAAATTCATGAGACGTATCAGAAGCTAACAATACACATTTGCATAACTGTGCATTAATGTTCTCCTATTTGCATATTGCATGATGTGAGCAGATAACTATCACACTTGCACAGATCTGTTGTGTGGATCTGGCTCATGTGAAGACTCCAGCTGATAAGCTGTCAACATCTGCTAACTGTTTTAAAAGCCAATAAATATGCATTTGAGCCAATCTTTTCCAATATAATGAACATTTTTTTCTCTAGCCTTAAAAACGATTTATTATTATTATTAATTTAATAACTATTATTGTGTTTTTATCAGGCTACATTTGTATAATAATGTCTGTGTTTCTGGCATCTCGCACTGTGACCCAATTTCTGCAGGCAAATCATAAATGTTTCATCTACTATAATCTAAAGCTACTCCATTCTTCTGTGACTTTGTAAATGCACGTCACATGAATGCATTTATAGTGAACATGTTTCATTCTGCAGGAAACTCTCTCTGCCTCTATTTTCTTTTTCTCCATGTCCTTTTCCTTCCTGGTCTCTTCCTCCTGGAATCAAATCAGGATGCTCTCTGTCCTTTGATCTCTGTTCTCTGTTTCATGGTTTACACACGCACACACAAAAATGCACATACAAAATCACAGTGTTCAACCTTGAGTGTCCTTCTCCGCAGCTGACTGAGAGGCTGAGAAGAAAACGGAGAGATCGAGGGATATGGGGGAGGTGCAAAGTCATCAATTATTTATGGGTGAATCTAATAAGAGGCAGTAGTTTAGATGGGCAGCGATCGTACTGGCAGAGAGACAGAGTCCCGATCTGTGGCGACGTCACATCATCATTATCCAGCGAATAACAAAGCCGATATATGACAATCCAAACACAATTTTCTGTGTTTCCTTGTATTTAAACATATTTGCAGCAACTGTGTGCAACATTTAATTATATAATTTAATCAGATTGCTCTAATTGCATTTCATGATGCATCTCTCTGTTTTGTGTGCATGTGTGTATGTGTGTGGTTTGGGGGTTGCATGAATTCAGAAGAGCGTTTTCATTGGAGTACTGCTCAAAAACGCATTGATCTGCACTATCAATCATTCCCTCCTCATTAAGCTCATATTTGCAAGTACAGCTGGTTGATGTTGTTTTTCTTTGGTACATCTTTCCTCATAAGCGCAGATAAATTTGGGAGTTGTCCATACAAAATCATGGATACACACTGGTGCACTGAAGCGCACAACACAGGGGAAAAAGATTGTTTATGAGACACACATCCTCTCTGTTTGTTTGTAAAGTATAATATTGTCTTTATTTGCATACTTATTTGATTTTCGGGGCAAATTGAGGAGCTGGTCCAGGGCTTTTGAGAAATGGTTTTCACTGCTAAAACACAGAAATATTAAGCAAAGATATTATATGGTTAATATGTTGCAGTTACAGTTTGTTTCTTCTGTCCCCAAGTGACTGAAAAAATCAATGAATGCAGGATGTTTAGAAAACTTAGTGGGTTTTATGATGTACTTTAAACATTATTTTACAATTTGTTATATGACGGATTATTTTTAACTTTTGTCATCAGTCTACGAAGGGTCATATCACCTGGGCCATTCACACAGTTTCAGTTGCTGCATTAATGTCAGAGTTACCTCTATTTTTTTTTATTTGATAGAAATTTTGTGGCAGCAAAGTCTCACATTGAGTCATCAGGACCTTGATTCTGTAAAAACATGTTGCTGGTAATTTTTTTTCCAATATAAATCTTTTAAAGCTTTTGAACACCACAGATAAAGCATCATTCTCCTCGGCCTGAAAGTCTCTGCGGTGAAAAGAACCTCTGTAAATAAGGTGAGTTGTCTTACCCATTGCTGTGTCGTGACTCCTGACAATTACAAGGTGACTCACTAAGAATGGCTTCAATGTCATCAACATCCTCCTCCTCAGAAGCGATGAAATCATACTAACGTCAGATATGGTTAAAAGACACTTTGGGTCGTATCCTGAGAGAGATCTGGTTAATACAAGAAAAACAAACAAATCTTGATAAGTGAGAGAGCAGAGGAAAGAACAGTAATGTATTCAATTATGTTTTTCTTAAAATGGAAAGTTCAAGTTTTTAACCTACAGGTCACCTACTTTGATATAAATTGGTTCAAGTTATTTCTAGGTTAGGTTTATTCACTTCTGTATCAATCCTATCCATTATTTACTGTAAAAAAAAGCAATAACTATGACACTAAAGAAGTAATGTGGTCACATTTCTGTGGCTTCCATCCAATGTCTATGATTATTCATGATTATCCTCAAAAGAGTGAGTCCTTTGCAGTGGCCACAAGGCTGCTCCCCTCTTTCAGAAACATAATTTCCCCATACAAAAGTGTGAGGGTGGAGTTTGCCTTTTTGTTTTACACTCCAGATCCTGGTTTTCTCAATCTCTTGCGACTGCAAGGTGCAGTGGCTTTAACAATGAGAACAATGAAAATTTCTGCTATGAATTGAAACGTTATTAGCCATTAGCGACTTATGAGTGTTCACCGAAGCACTTCAAAAAGGCAGAAGTATTGCAGTTGTTCTGAAGTCTTCAGCAACCTTCAGTGTTATGAAAATCACAGCAGGACGAGTGAGAGAAAGAAGCTGACAGGACTGTTTGGCTACTCTGGTCCTCACAGAGGCTCAGAGGCTCAGAGGCACAGGGCCCGGACAGTGTCTGACTCTGACAATATCAACTGAGAGAGTTTGGGAATTGCAGGCCCCATTAGTGTCTGAGAATGTTCTCGCTGCACAGCGAAACAGGAGGACCTGCATCATTATCTGACATTTCTTACAAAAGTCCCCACATCATCACTCCCATCCACTTTTCAGCTAGCTGGCTGAGGAGAAATGCATTGCCACAGAGATGGTAAGATTTTGGTAATGCCTTAGATTACAGCATAAACTACAGCGAAAATATTTTGTACACAGCGCATACTAACAAGGGACCTACTGGGTATTAAAAGGAAATAAATTAGCAGTTTGTAATAATATTAACCGCTGAATATGCTCTTATTACAGAGGACAAACAGTTTTATATGTATCAGTGTCGCTAAAAGCACAACACTGTGAGGTTCATCTCAGAGACAGTGTCAAAGACGAGCCGCTTCAACAGAGTGTTGCATTCTGGGTATAAGATGGTTCGATGTATTGCTGTTATAATATGCTATTGAGCCAAGGCTGCAAATGTCTGCCATAGGTGCACAGTACATGTGGAGAAATTTAAAGGGTTGAAAAAGACGAGACAGACATAACAGCAAAACGTGTCAGCTGTTACCAAAAAGGGCTGACAGGCTGACATGTCACCAACAGGCTGACTTGCTGATTGAGCTTTAAAGTTCAGTTCAAATGTTCTCGCCAACAAACCAGTGCTGCACTTTGTATTGGCTGTTTTTACCCCTGTTCTTTTAAGAAGTATTATGTGTTGTGATATTAGTTGTAATATGTTACATATTACTTATCACTCTTCAGTGTTCCTGGCCCTATATAGGTTTACTACATTGTAATTAAAGTGAAGAGGGCTCAGTTATACTTAACCCTGCTTTACACTGTGATAATGGAGCTTTAATCCAAATTTCTAAAGCTTTGTCTTTATGATAGCCAGGATGGTAATCAACTGGAGTCACTCATTAATGTGTTTTTTTTAATTAGTGAAAACTTAAAATAGTGACAGGTCCTTTGTTAAAATAATGAATGGCTTGGTGCAGCGTCCTTTTCGCTGTAAGTTGTCTAATTAACCACAACAAAGGTACTGTGTAAAGAATATATTCAGCTCCTTAACTGTTTATGTTATGAAGATATGAAGAGATTTAAAGCAAGTTTTGGTTCTTACAACTTCAGTTCTAATTGTAAAATGTATCCTATATTTGGTCTCAAAATAATAGAAAAGTTCCCTTATATTTAATTAACACTTTAAAAAAGTCATTAAGTTATTGGAAAAGCCATATCCTTCTTCCAAAGTTTGGCCACATTGATAAAAAAATAAGTATTCTGTGTATTCATGATTATGGAACATTTAATTATGTAACTTTTTAGTGATTTTTTTTTAAGTTGTTCAGAATTGTTCCATCATTGATTTAGTTACATAGCTTTCTTGTTTCTCCCCTGTTTGTTAGCAGTAATAATATTACTGCAAGCCTATTAATAATAATATGTTTAAAAAAGTACTTGTATTCCTATTTTTTACAATGTAGGTGCCTTGTAAGTACTATATTATAACCCCATATGTGCTAAAGTTTTAGGAGCTGTAATCTAAAACTTCACAATTTTTAAAATAACTGACAAATTTTCTGCAAATATATTTTATTTTAGGAGTTTTTTTCCCATCTAAGTAGAGTTAAGTTCAAGTCCTCCAGTGTAAGAACTTCAGGAACTGTGCAATCAAGCTGGTAAATCTCGGCATTGAAGCTCATCCAAATGCAGCCAGCAGCAACAACAGCCTCTCCTCAGCGGCGTGCCCTTTTTCTTTATCTCCTCACAATGTGATTCTCCGACAAATGCTGAAAAGAACTGTAGAGTCAGGGGGGTAAATGATATGAATACAGTAAGCAGCTGTCTTTCAGGCTGGCACACGACAGAGGCAGGTCTTTTGAAAGGTGATCTCAATGAACTTACTCTGCGGAAAGTTGTAAGATAAGAGGCATGCTCCAAGGTAATCGGATACTTTGTGGATAGACTTTTTAAAACTAAGATAAAGAATTGCAGGACTATACATGTTTGATTCGACAAACAATTATCATCAGCTAAAATACCAATAAACCAGCATGTCTGGTCTTTTAACCACTGCATTAACATGTTGACATTAAACCTGATTTGTTATAGATAGAAAAAAAAGAGAGGGATTTGTTCCCTGATCTGTGTGCGTGTTTGCGTCCATGTGAGTGTGACAGTGCCTGTGTGTGTGCGCCAGTGAGCAGGATTTGCCGATGGTTGCTATACGTGACAGTGTTTTATCCCCCGGTGATGTGGAGGATCAGTGAAAATACATGAGACGTTCGATCATGCAAAGTCACACATTCACACACACAAACAGCACAGATGTGCTGCATTCGTCAACACAAGCAAACACAAGAACGCAGATCCTGATACAAACATAACATCTGGTAATTTAAACCAGCGTCATGCTTTGCTACAGCAGTGTGGTGCAAAGGCTCCTGAAGTGGCAGGGGAAAAAGAAGAAGGGCTCTGTGTATATTTATCTTTAAGGTTCATTTTGTCCCCGCTTCCACAAAAGAGCAAACAGAGGGGCATCCAGGTTGACTAGATGAAAATCTGGACCTCTCAAAGGCTCCTCTAGTGTGACTTTAGTCTCCTAGGGTGCAGACATATCAAGGTGAAAAGGAGGTTTGAAAAAAGCATCCTTAATACTCTCAGTAAAAACCAGGAGGTCATAAAAAAACAGACAGAGAGAGAAGGAGAGAGAGGAAGTGAGATTTATAAATACATAACCTCTGACCTTGGTGGTGCCCTTGCCTTAACCTCTCATCCTCATTTGCTGGAGAGAAGTCTTTTCTCAAGCCTTTCCCGCTACAGCTTTGATGCCAGATCCACACCGGCAAGGACGGAGAGCATCTGTAAAGTGTGTGTTGTGGGCTGCTTGCTGCTTGCTCTAATGATGCCCCAGCTGCCTGTCTGCTAAACTGTGTGAGTGCACCCTTGACAAGTGACTTGATGCATGACTTGGTGTGTCTGTTCATAGCATATCTGTCTGAAAAGTGCTCATTTGCAGTTAAACTGCAGTATGAATGCATACAACCCTTTGTTAAAATGAAAGATTTTGTGCTCTGCTTTTTTTACTTAGTTATCTGAGCTACAACAATCAGTGAGTTTACAGAACTGACACATTTGATTGATCATAATGATATGCAGTAAAGTAATCAGTCAACATGGCTGCCATCTGTTTACATCAGCCAACATCTGGCTCACTATGAAGAAAGCGAAAGAGTAGCTAACTTTACATTTTTTTATAATACAGATAATTCAACAAATAAATCAGACTAAACCCTTCATACTGGAACCTTATCTATCATAGAAAAAAGTTGTATGAATTAACACTTAAAAGTATTCTTAATCTATTGTTTTCTGTTGATTCTCTCTGCAAAAAAAATAATTACCTAATGCAAGCACACACAGATACTTACAAAGAAACACATCTTTATCATTGATACATCTGGATAAAATGTGATAAATCCTGCCATCATCCTGCAGCTCCTCTACCAGCACATAGAGAAGAGGCAGATGTGGGGGGGGGTTCAGGTACTTGGTTTCAAAGAAGAGTCTGTTGATCCTTCACTGCTCCTTACCCCTCCTCCCCATTCATCCCTCCCTCTTCCCCACCAGCCTCTCTTCTCTCCACTGCTCCCTTTGTCAACCTGAGGCCATGCTGCTCCCACAACAAACGAACTTATTTTCACATGCATGCCATTGTTTTTCTCACCGCCTCTCTCCACCTGTGCTTTTCTCAGCTGTAATTTTTCTCTTTGGATTCAGTTACACTGCAAGCTGACACTTCACTATGAGATGCACAAGGATCGCTACAGTGCAGGGGTCATGACATTGAGAGGTTAATATGAGAATTCTTTTAGGAGAACTTAAAATCTAATGAGATGGAGGATCTGAATATCAGAAAAAATCAAGTCAGCCTCTTCTGCAAAAACCATTATCAGACATGCATGACTTAACAGACAACAGATCAAATAAACCAAAAGCCAGTTCACAGATCAAAGGTGTGCATTTTGCAGAACTATATGTATCTTGAGGGAAATCAAAGTCTGATGCATTCAAAAACTAACCAACCGTATGTGAATGGCTGTGATGTCTTCGATTTGGGCAGGAATTCAGAGGTCTGTAACCAGACAAGTGAATCCCAAACCCTTTTATAATGTGATACACACATACAGCAGAATTTTTTCAGTACTTTGCTTCTAGAAATCACTACAAATAAATGGAGAAGTCTGTGTTCATTTGGTTGGATGTTAAATGTCTGTATGTTAACCAATGATGTGTCGTCTGGGTCGTCACTGGCAGGGTGGGCAATGCGTCATCAACACTAGAAAGAAATGTTGAGATTTTATAGTCGTATCGATTGAACATTTCTTTTCATTGCTAATTCTTAACTGTTAAATGTAAATAAGTCATAATTTGCCTCCACTAAACACAGACCTCAGTAAACACAAATCACAATGGTTGTTTAAAGCTCCTTTTGCCACAGATGGTCCTGTATCTGAATGCTGAGGCAGAAGCCATCAATGCCTCTGTCTGCACTAAGTGCAAAGTTTTGTAGATTAGCATTGAGTTTCTTCTCACACTGTGCTGAATGATCAGATCTGTGTGGCTTATGAAGCATCATCCACTCCTTCTCACTCTGCGAGCAGTGCACCTCCTTCTAACATGAGTGTGTATGACCATCTGCTGGGAATTATGGTGAGTTAGCTAACCCGTTAGCCTGTCACATGTCATATAGCGACCGTAGCTGCCATTGTTTTAAAGACAAATTTCGTCCATTAAAAGAAAATTACAAATTATGTGGACATTATTTACAGTTTTAAGACTTTTCTGACAGTTTGACCATGATGGATTAGACCCTTCCAGCCCTTTAGTACAACTGTTCCCATAAAATAAAAAATTACCCAAGTAAAAGTTAAAATTACCATTTGAGAAACCTCCTCAGGAAAAATCTGAAAAAAATGGACTTGCTTTATAAATTACTCAAAGTATAAGTTACTTTTCATTTTAATATTAATTTCTAATGAGAAGTTATTAATTTATCATTTTAAATCTAAAAGACCAACAGACCAAAATAACTAGAAGATAAGTTAATGTCATTACCATAACATTTAAAATTAACATTCAGCATGAAAAATTAACTAACTAACTTTATATAACCACATTTTTGCCTACAGTATGTGCAACACATTTTAATGCGCTGGCGGATGTTAGAAAAGGAGATTTACAAAGCAAAGATCTTAAAGGTTTTTTTTAGGCAAGACACAACAAGAGGGTCATCATGTAAAAGTTGCATTTTTTAAAATTTTGACAGGAAAAAATGTGGTCACTGGACATAATCTCTAATTCTGGGTTCTGCTCTTCTCTCCTACTTTCAATCCCTGTTTTAAAAAGAGGCTTTTTGTAACCAAAGGGTTTGGCAAACACAGTTTCACTGCATCACTACCCACCCCTACATCTGACAGTTTGCAGTAGATGCTGGAGATATTTATCCGTTATAGCCTAACTGATGCAGATATTTTGTATCTTTGTGAAATATAAACCCAGGTTACTGTGTTTATCGAATGTAGACATATGACACACTGATGCATCACATCACTGACCATCCAGCAAAGATTTCACCACACATGACTGATGTCAACATGACTGTATTTCAAAGTTTTGCCACAGTGTAATGAAAGGAGGTGGCTTATAATGTATTATTATGTTTCTTACTTAAACTCATGTATCCATACATCTTATTTCTCACATTTTTACATTTGTGCATTACTCACTCTACCTCTCTTAAGGAACATTAGCATCTTTTGTCTAACAAACAAAACACCCTGCGGTCTCTAATGCAGAGTAATTTAGCTCCCTATTCTTTCTAACTCGCCCCTTTATATCAATTATTGTTTATTGCACTGTGACACGGTCCTACAAGACAAATTCCTGTGAGTCCTTAATGACTGATTGGCTGTCTTCACACAGCACAGTGAATGAGAAAAAGAAAACTGAGTAATGTTCATGACTTTGGAATTTTGCCCCAGAACTGACAATAAGTATTGTTGATGCTTGGGGCTACTGAACGGAACGATTCAGATCAATTATTCTTGCTTAATTTTGTTTTTGTTTAATTCAGCCTTTTTTTTAATAAATCAGAATTCCTTATTCTTTTTTTTTTAACTTTTTTCTTGCACTGTCTACTTAATAATGTCAAGGCTGGTTTAAGGAGTCCACTTGGGCAGAATAAGACTGAAATGGCCTTTAACTAAAAGTGCTTCTTTCTTGCATGGACATAAAAGCTACAGCAACATTCACTGGTTAATGTGACACATAAAGACTTGAATGTACCACAGTGATGTTGATGGTAAATAGTTGAAAATATAAAATTGCAATTTAAAGAGTGATTAGAGAAGAGAGATAGAAAATTGTTGCCCCTGCAACTTGCTGAATGCATAATTTAAATGGCAATGCACCAGATGCTTGTGCACCTGACTATTTTGGAATTAGAGATGACACTGAGTACACCCATGACTAATTAAGATAATAAAACTCTTGGTGCCCTTTACCTTATTTTGCAAACATATTATGCACCATATCACAAGCAAAAGTGGTGTTGGACAAATTCTTAATGCACTTGCATCATGTACTTTAGACTATGTGCTGTTGGGCCAATAAGTGCATATTTAGGTCTTTTGACAGAATTCTTAATTAAAAATGTGTCACATGTAAAGGTCAGTCGGAGATGGACTTCTCAGCTTCTCTCATGCAGAGAGTTTAAGCATTAGCATTAGCTGGCTTCACTTATAAAATCTTCCAGCAAGAGTCATTTTTTAAGCCAACACAATCCACAGCCGTCGGCTAAAAATGAGAAACCAGCTTTTGTTTTCCTCTGTGAGGAATCAGAGACCCAGTGTTTAGGAAATCATCGCAATTTTTATATTAAATCCATCATTGTCTTGTAAATTCAAACTGTGCAGTTTGACAATGGAAAGCTTTACAGGCTTAGCAACAGTAACCAAGGAAGGCAGGACTATGTGATGGGTCTTTTTGTGTGTGTGAAAAGTCATTTATGCAACCCTGTGAACGTCAATAACCATTATTAGAATATGATATTGCTTTTTTGAAAAAAATCTACCTTGTGTTTTGCCACACACATACAAAGACCCACACAAATACTATCAGGGGATAATGAGCAGCCACTGATAAGTTGTTGGTTGTCTTGTTAGTCTCTCGCTTCACACTCTGTCAGTGCTTCGTTTCACAATGCCAGAAATAATCAAACATTATCTTAGACAGAAAAACCACAGCTCTTTTTTATATTTTACATTTCATTTGTCAAACAATAATCAATAACGTCATCATTAATTGTTGCATTACTTTGCACTAATTGCATGGAGTTATCTTTAATGGTACTGTTGCTTTTCCTGTAATTTCATGTCAAATTTCTGCTGAATGAATCTTGTTTATTTCAGGATGATAAAGCCACAAGAGTGCTTTGCTGCACACAGTGCTATCAAGATTCATATGAGAAAGATTTCTCAATTTTTATTACTGTATTATTAACATTTTATGAAATATTCAATCACATGCCATCATATATCAGTGTGAGGTCTTCATTTTAGTCTGTACAAGAACATTTAGCAGGGGAATTAACTTGATTAAATAGGCTCAATAAAATGTAATCAGTTATAGATTTGCTATTTTCAGTGTGCAAATTTTAATAACATTTTATGACACTAAAATATGTTTTGTTTTCCTCTGGGGTTATTGTTTTTTTGTTTGTCTTTTGTTATTTGTGCTGTTGTATGTTTCTCTAGTTTGTCTGTGTGTGTGTTACTTGGATTATTGAATCTGTGTCCTGATTGGCAGATTAAAACCAAACTCTGCAACTTTGTGTGTGTGAGAGTGTGTTTGGGAGTGTAAGTATGTTGGTGTGTGTGTGGTTAACATGCCTTGACATTTTATTTAGGTCTGTTTTTTAAAAGAACGTCTCAGCTGACCGCATTAATAGCTTCCTACCCTTTTTGTCTTGGATTTATGTATCTTTCTTAAATTTGAATCTGATCTTATTTTGGCTTTAGTCCTTTTTAGGAAAGGAACCATATGAAAGGAATGTTTTAAAATTGTTTTGACACAATACATAACTGGTAAATTCATATGATGGCTAATGACTTAATAATAATGAATTTATTGGGGTTTTTGAAACAGAAAACAGTAAAAAAGGCATAAAACAAAAATTTTAAATGGTATAAAAAGTAATAAAATGGAACCCCCCAAATATTCTGAAGGACCATAAAACACCTCTTAATAAAAGTGCCTTTCAGAAATTATTACTTCAGCAGGTGATTCTTGCACTGAGGTGGCCCTGACAGAGGGTTGGTTGGGGGAGAAACTCTGTAATTCCATGAAGTGATTTACAGAGAAAGTAATGAATCACAAAATCCAAACTCAAAGGTGAAACAAATTTCATTAAAGATGGCTCAGTTCCATTAAGTGTTCCAGTGAGTTTAATCTTATCATTTACACCTGTGCTTAACCTACCATGACAAGCCAAATCTCTGCTGAAAAAAAAAGTTCTGCTGAAAGTCTGATTGAAAGCTGCACTTTTGAAAATTGGGTGGATCATGATCAGATTTCATCATTTCAAAAGTGGATGAAACGTGTGTGTGTCATATGTGTTGGTCTGTGTGTATCAGTGAATTGGACTTCTAACATGATCTGATAAACAGTCTTCTACATTGTAGTGTCACTTGTCTTGCTGCAGTAGTTTCTTGTATGCTGACGTGCATTTACTTACACTTTATGACCTTATTACTGCTTCATATAAAGACTCACATTTTATATATTAATTCATTTTATTACACTTTATGTGTATTATTAACATATTTTAAATTTGTGCAGCTCTGTACATTACCATAACTTCAACACAGCTATATATATCTAGTTTAACTATTTCACTGATTGATTGATTGATGGATCTCAACATGAACTATATTCATAATGGAAGTAGCCAACATTAGGTGCCTCAGGCTTTAGCCCAGCTTCCAGTATTGAGCAGATGATTCTAAACCAACACTACATACCATATGAGATTGATCATCTTTACTGTGTGCTGCTTGACATACTACATATCTCAGAGTGTAATTCTGTTGAATCAGCTTCACTTCCTCAGGGATCAGCAGAAGTTTGGGTGAAGGTTAAAGGTAAATAGCTTCTCAGCTTCATCTCAGATCACTTTTTCAATTCCTCTCATTATGGGTGACCTCACTCCTGACCACAGTTTCTAAAGGAAGCTCACTCTGCCACAGGGTCTCAAACCCAATTAGTGTGAGTGCATTGATTTCATTAAGTTATGCGGCCTGTCCCTGGTGATCCCCCCATTCCTTGGGGCTAAAGATCAATAAACATGATCAGTGATTACTTACATATAATGAGCATGGGTTTAGTTGCAGCTCTCAGCAGGAGTTACGAAAAACAATTACAGCTCTGTTACAACCCTTCCACTTTGAGCCATGTTACTTAATATGCATCTATTTTTATTCCAGGATTACATACAGGAGGTAACAATAATAAAAAGACTCTACAATTTCTAAGGAAAAAGATGTTAACCTCCCAGGAAGAAGGA
>JAPZDY010000011.1:10115942-10133271 GCA_029783645.1 Ctenochaetus hawaiiensis
AGGAAGAAGAAATGATGTGCTATTTTCCACAGCAAAGCTCTGCATTTGATGAGCATCTTGTTTGTTGTTGTTGTTGCTGTTGTTGTTGTGCTTGTTGTTGTGTTGTTATTTAGACTAAAGTCGAGGACTAATGAGATGCATTGGGGTCTGGGTGAAATCTCTTCATTATTACTGCTCTCATTGTTGCTGTTGTGACAAAGTTGTCAGCCAACAATTAACGTTAATGGCTACCCATTTTGCCATGTTGTTATGAATGCAAATATGCTCATGGTTGGAACATACTAATCACCATAGTGTTTGATGGTGGATATGCTTTAATTATTATGCCGTTATGTTTCTGTTATCCTCTATTCTCCTCACCCCAACCCACCTCTCCCTCTCCTTCCCCACTTAAACACACACAAACGCACATACAAAACACCCTCTCGTACATGGTGGTCTGTCTCAGTAAATAGTTAGGAGAACAGGTGGTTGGTTTCTTATTGCTATACTGAAAAGTCTATAAATACTTTCACTGCATTGTAACTGTTACTGTGCAGCCTGATTCATTTTTCCTTATTTGTCCTATCACTTACCCAACATTAATCTATTGTTCAGAAAATACCAAGACCTATTTTATGCAGCAAATTTACCAAGATGTTTAATATCTTTAACACGAAAAAATGGTGTGTGATTTGGTTGATGCCAAGTATACTTCAGAGGTCTAGTGTGTAGGATTTAGTGGCATCTAGGTGTGAGGTTGCAAATTGCAACAAACTTAATATTCCTCGACTCACCCCCCACATCCATGCACAAAGACATTCCCTCTCGAGCCATGTTTGATTTGTCCATTCAGGGCCTCTTTAGAAACACGGCAAACTTTGTAGAAGAGGACCCACTCCCACTCAAGATATTAAAAGCTCATTCT
The DNA here is from genome assembly GCA_029783645.1 of Ctenochaetus hawaiiensis. Classification (NCBI taxonomy): domain Eukaryota; kingdom Metazoa; phylum Chordata; class Actinopteri; order Acanthuriformes; family Acanthuridae; genus Ctenochaetus; species Ctenochaetus hawaiiensis. The sequence continues at coordinate 10,116,850 of JAPZDY010000011.1, forward strand.
AAAGTAAGAAAAATGTAATTCTTATTTACAGGTGATTATACACCAATGAAAACATACATATAACTATAAAGTTCCATTTTTGACACATTCTTTCAATAGATGCAAGTAACAAAATGTTACTGTATCTTAAGCACTGGGCCTTTAATAAAACACAAAATGATCCCACTTACAGTAATAAAGCCCCCACCCACCTGAACTATTTCTGTACACCCAGTGTCTTTTGTTTCACTTAAGCACTTGTCCCCCCAGCAAATATGTTAGCACTGACACATGAACTCTACAAACAACAGCAGTTAGCATGACGGAAATTCCACCACATCTCAACCACATTGTTCAGATGTTCTTCTTTTTCATGTAACACCACAGTAGCATAGCGTTGTTGACAAATAACCACTCACTCTGGCTCTGTGCGTGTGTGCATGTGTGTGCATGTGCGTGTGTCTGTATATGTGTGGATAATAGACTGCTTGGAAAAAGATATAATTGTCCATATTTACATTGTTGCTGGGTGCTAATGTAGGTGGCTCAATTCTGCTGCACATGAAGAGCAAATACAGGAGACCCCACATGATGAAGGTCGCAGCTGTGTGTCAGGGGTCGTACAACACTTGAGTTTCATGTGTCTCTTCTTATTTTTCTCATTGTATTTTAAAATGATTCTTAACAGTCATGAAGTACATTCCTGTGGACATTTAAGGTCAATGCATACAAATAGAAGAAACCAACTTGCTGACCATCCTCCCTTCTTTAGGATTTTCCTAATGCACTGTTTGTGTATAACTATTGTGTTAAGGATACACTGTTAAAAAATTTTTTGTATTGTTTTTTTATTTTAATGCCCAGAATTGTGTTCTACTCTGGACTCCTGCCCAGAGAATATAGATGCAAGTGGACCTGTGGCTGTTTCTGGAGCAATATATTTATTGTGCATTGTACTTGTCAAATACTGAGTAAGCAAACAAATAATTCATGTCAAGAGTCTTATTGTTTGGTGGAATTCAAGCACCATGCACACAAGATAAACCAGGCTTTTGTTATTCCTAGATTTTTTCATGAATATGTTCACAAACTAAGTATTACAGTTGATATCAGTGTTTTATCATGTCCCCATCATGTTCCCACCTTAACTGACATAGGCTAAAGAAACCAACACTTTTTTGGCTACTTTTTTGACTTTCACAGCCTTTTCTTTTCTTTTCCCCCCTGGGTGGTCTTGAGTTCGGAGTATTTGGAGGTTTTATTCAGAGAAAAATAAAATTCTTTAATATGAAGTCCGATGACCAGAGGAGTCTTCCCTATGGCTACCTTGTTCACAGGAGACATACAGACTCAAGGGGGGTCATTATCTAAGTGTTTAAAGGTAAAAAAAAGAGGATTTTTTTTCTCCTAAATGTTAAATTAGTGTTATATGATCTTAAGTGCTACTGTGAGATACCTGTGGCTTTGTTAGAGCAGTATGTCTACTTATCAGAGGGCCACTGGTTCAATCCCCTGCTCCTCCAGTGTGTGTCAAGGTGGCAAAATACTGAACCCCAAATTGCCCCCAATGGCTCCTCCATTGGTGCAGATTGAGTGAATGCTGACCTGTACTATAAGAGCATTTTTCAAGGGTCAAAAGACTAGAAAAGTGTTATATAAAAGTCCATTAACCATTGCCATCCAAACCCAAAGCACCCATCAAATGGAATGTGTCTAAAGGCAAAGAAAGAGCTGACAAGCTTGGACTGAGTTATTATTTTTGCCATAAGATTTATTTTAAATTCAAGGCATGTTGCTATATGTTCTTTCATTTGGTTGAATACTCACTGATCATATTGGGGATACATTACCTCCATGCCAGTGCTAGGTCATCTGTCTCATGTTGAACATAATTGGATACCATCTCAATCAGTGCACTTGCTCTTGCTTGGTTTAATTAAAAAATTGTTGACTGTCATCTTCAGCCTTCTTATTACATGCGTGGGCTTCTAATTAAACCTTAGGAAAATTAATAACTCTCTTTTAGCTCCTGATAAAATTGTTATTTACATCCACTTCTTTCTGCTGAGATGCTCAGTGGTAAATAGTTGCAGATTGTGCAACAGGTGCTGATGTTTGAGCACTGAGTGCCCTTATGAAAAATTAAAATTGAATGCATTATTAATGATATGTTATGATTTTTTGTTGGTATGTCATTTTGTGTTCAAAAGGGAAAATGTTATTATCACTACTGGTTGTCATAAAATTAGATTCAGATATATTTATTTAAGATTTTAGGCCCCCAGACTTTTCATCTAGCGCCATCATCAAAGTTATAATTTTTTATAATAAGTTTTAACAAAATTGCCCAAATGAATGATCATCTCTTGGTCATCTGAATGATCATCTTCCCTTTTGAGTCTAGTGCTAATCATCATATGTTAGCATGCTAACATGCTGTACTACAAGGGTGAAAACGGTAGATGTTTAGCCCACCCGCTAAAGGTCCAACACTGCATCCCAATTGTTTTGATGTAGTCACAAAATTTGTAGGATTTGTGTGTTTATACTCTTTTTTTTGTGACAATTAACATGACTGTTCATTGGGACTGTGTTTGCAAGCTGATGTTAGCATTTGGCTCAAAGCAAAAGGCTACTATACAGCTACTGGAATGGATAAAGACTCTTTGAGTTGTTATTTTATAACTTTTGGCAGTACTTTGGATATTTCTGTTGTTACACTGATATGAATAAACTAACTGATTATACAGAACTGGGAAGAATAAATATGCACGTATTTGCCTTGAGAGTTTTTTTTTTTTTCAATTTTGTTATCTTTTAAAGTAAATGCACTTCTGCTGTTACTTTCTGTTGCATGCTGGATTTTATGGCCACGCAGCACCCGTTATTCACAAATTGGACTGAGAGGAATAAAAGGAGAAAGAGTGGGAGTCACAGGAGAGGTGAGTGTCAGACTGAGAAAGGAAGGAATAATGAGAAAAGTACTGCGTGAGAAGAGAGACAGATGAAGAAAGTGAGAGGCTTATAAAAAGAGAGGGAGCACATCTCTGAGGGAAAGGAGTATGTGCCCTAAAACCCAATGCAGAAGTAAGAAATAAATTAATGCAAAAGTTGTAAAAAGAACACAGACAAGAGGGAGGAAGGGTAGAAAAAAAGATCATTGGGAGCCTGACACCCAGAGAGAGGCAGGGAGAGGCAGAGATGTGGAGGTGACAGATTTCTGAGTGTCTGGGAAAAAATCTTCAGCAGGTGTGAATCTAGTCTCAGCCTGCAGATCAGAGAAAGATATCTGAACCCACACACACACACACACACACTGACACACATACTTGCAAATAATAAACACGACTGAAACTGATTTTTTTTGTTGTTTTGGCAAGCTGTCCTCATTTTCCTTCTCACTTTCTTCTAACCCTCAATCTCTCAGGCAAACAAGCACATACTTATGTATTAAACCATCTGACAGGGATTTCAAAAGTTGACTTTGAATATTTGCTGTTAATTTTTAGCATATTTTCCTCTTTTCTGATTTTCACAAATTAGAATCTCAATCTCACAAGATTTGGTAATGTCCTTTCTTTCCTTAAAATAGCAACACACATACAAAAAATATACAAAGTGAGATGCTTTTGATCGCAAGCTGCAACTCAAAGAGGAATTATTTTGAGCTATTGATTACACAATTTTAACAAAGGTGAAAAATGAAGAAAATTCAATTAAACAAAGCATTTTGCTGGTCTTATTGATGGAAAATAACAAAGCTTGAAAGAGGTCTTAAGTCCTCATATAAATGAGATTACAATTTGATTTTAAGTTTTCTAATGGCCAAACATTTTTACAGGTTATCTTAGTTCAAGTGCATGTCTACTGTGTGTAAATAAACATCTTAACTGCAAGACCACTAAATCAAAAAGATCAAAATCTAATTTTGTCAATGACCCAACCCCATTTACTTCATGGAATTCAACAAAAGCGGGTTAATGGCAGTAACAGTTATCCAAAGACACAAAATTAGAGCAACAGACACAATTATGGCTGTCCTAAATGTGTCAGAGAATGTGTATAAGATGTGAAAAATGAATGGCAACAAACAAAAATGTTGTGAAATTTAGTTGCATTTTATGTAAAGTATGAAAATCTAATTCTTCTGGAGAAGCTTGTGCACACATGTGAAGTCCCAGAACCAATGTAGAAAATTCTGGCTTTTTTTTTCTTTGCCTAAATTTGGTTGTTCATTCTTCTTCTCTCAGTTTTCTCTCATCGCTTCAGTCAACTAATTTCAATCCTTACATGCCACATATATTAATTTACAAGCTATGCTTATATAGGGAATTATATAAGGAATATATTGCTCAGCTATATTACTGTTATCTTTAGTTATAATTAAACCTTTAATTCAAGGCTGCTGTTGAACAATATCTCAGGTCCTGAAGCGTTTGTGGAGGTTTTCTTTGTGACAAAAAAATCCATAAGGAGAGGTTTGACTTTAATAAACGACGTTCCCAAGAGAAATGAAATTCTTTTATCAGTGACAGGATAATGAAAAGCATTTAGAAAATGCCATTGGTTGTGTGTGTGAGAGCGTCTGTAGATTCACACACTCCTTAATGAATAAAGTCTATCCACATGGCAAGTCTGAGCAGAAAAATATTATTAATTTTTTGGGTTCATGATATTAGTTAAGCATTTGCATGTGTGAACATTTAAACTTTCAGTGAGCCATCCACTGATGCACACAGACACATGCATGCGCACACACACACACACACACCTCCTCATACTGCATGTTCTCTAAGGAGGAGCAGACAGCTGCCTCTCTAAAACTGAACTGTAATTAACACCTTTAAACCCAACATGCCAGACTCATAAATAAAAGAAGGCGATTAAGGGCCTGGGACACATTAAAAGTGGATTAGCCTCAAAGATGTAAATATCCTGAGCTCATTTTCATCATAGCACCCAGAATCCAAAGCCTGAACCATCATTAGGGAACAGGCAGGGCAGAAATGTTTGCAGAAATGTTTGAGTGAGAGCGTGTGAGACAAGCAGGAAGATGAAATGACTTGGGGAAAAAAAATAGAAAGGGATAGAGGAAGAAAGGGTTTTATAAACAGAGATGTGTCAATCACTCAAAACTTCTTTGGATCCAAGTCCAAGGGATTTTCTTTGCTCTTAATGCTCTTCTCCAAAATACACACTCATTTACATTCCAGTTATCCGACATCAGAAATATGCACGAACACAATTAACATAACACATAGATAGAATCAACAGTAGGAGCACAACACTCAGAAATAATAATGATGGTAATGGATTGTTTTTGTACTTTCTTTGTATAGCAACATAGCTGTGTAAATGTATTTACTCTGTACATGGTATTTTATGGAGGTTATAGCAAATTTTTACATAATGGCACAATATCATGAGATGCATGTTCTCTGGCATGGGGCTACAATCATAATAGTAGATACCCTGCACTAACAAAAGTACCACTGTGATTGTAATCAGATTTCATAGCCATAATTTATGATACTAGTTGTATTCTAAGCATTTAGTCGTCGCACCAGATGGCTTCACATAGATGTTTAATTGATTTCACTGTGTTCTGAGGCTAAATGGAAAGAAAAAACCCTGGAACATTTTCCTTTGGAAGCATTGCACTCATGCAATCAACATCTCCTCCTCAACATGACTCGTGATGTTCTATAGCAACATACTGGTACTATGTTTGTTTATGCAATAACATGGTATCACATATGGTATGAGTTTACAAGGAAAAATCATCATTTGTTGAGTAAATGTCTATCTTACAACAGGATGGAAAGAGCAACATATAGAATTGTAAACATAGCAGCATTTGAGTAGTTTCACCCATAAAGGAACAAACAAAAGTGATTCATGCACCTGAAGAGTTCATATCGAACACTTCAGTGAACTGTGACTGCTGCAAGTGATGTATATATTTATTCAGGATCAACATCCGTCAATATCTGCTGATTATTTTTAAATTTTAATGAATCTTGATAATTATTCTCTGAAGCAGTTTGACTAAACTTTGAGTAGACTTTGTTTATCTGAGCTGTGACACTGTTGTGCAGAACTAAATGTTGTACTTGACCATATTGTAAACGCTGAGGTTTGTCATCTTTTGAGACACTCGTACTGAAGCCTGATGGGGACCCCTGGCCTCACTTTAACGCAGGGCTTTCTGCCGCAAAGCGTTTGTTGAAACTAATCTTGTGGAACCATTATTGTATTAAACTTGTGGTTAACACTGTGAAACTTTCACAACTCTGTTCAGACACCACACCTAGCTTACCTGGTTAAGTTTAGGGAACAAAACTTCTCGGTAAAGCTAAGGAAAGATCACACACTTTTACTTTCCATCTTGAGGATGAATATACATAGCAGTTAGTTTAAAGCCCTTAGCATCACTCACTTACAGACACTAAGACTCTGTGCTTGACAAAGTGACGCCAAGAGGTCCCGACCAAGCTGCTGTATGGGAACTAAATGCCCTTTAAGCTTTTAAAGCCATTAGCGATTTTGGGTGATTAAATCAGGAGTGAATACATATCCTGTCTGGAAATAAAGTATTTAAGAGCTTTACTTTTTTTCAGATGTGATCTAAAATGTGTTATAAGATCCAAATGCCCTTTACTGTTAGTATATGCAAACCCCTGAAAATAAGTGGCATAAAACAGTTCATATTCTTTGTCCCAACTCACAAAGTTATACCTGATGAGTAAAGTCATTATTCTTGCTTGTAAAAAATGTTTTCTTAAGATTAAATCCTCTGTTTTCTGTCTGTGTTTCAACTTGTGATGTTTGCGTACAGGGTTAATTAGACTTTTTTTTTTTGTGCACCTCATTGAAATGTCTGTACCAATCTTGTTAGTAGCTCCAAAATGTCTGTGTGTGCAGGAGGAAGAGGAGAACTGTCTGCTGCAAAACTTGTATCTGATGTTGAACATAACTTCTGTCTGTCTAAGTGTTTAGGTAGGGTAGGTTTGTGCAATGACACTGCATTAAACTTTTAAATTTAACCTGTTTAGTTAAAAAGCAAACGGGAGAAGGACAACACAAAATATTTGACTGGTAAACTGATTTTGTCTCCACAGTCAGAAAATCGGTGATGTGGAATATTGTTGTTTGTTATTTGCTCCATTCAGCCTGATCTAATTGGAGGTCTGTTGTTGCTCAACAGTTGGAAGGATTTAGGCAGACACTCACTGTCTCTTGCACACACACACACACACACACACATACACACACATGCTAGCACAGGCAAAACAAATGCATGATTATTTTGTTGGCACATCTCCTGCCATTTTAAATATGATATATTCACACAAACAGGACAATTATAATGGTAATATGTATCAGGTAATCCTCTCTTTCCAACTGATTCTCTCTAAAATAATTATTAGAGCTTTACAAACAGTCAGCATCAGAGGCTTTAGACTATAATTAATCATTTTAATTTATTAAAAAATGAATGATAGAAAGAGAATGTGAGAAATGGGCACTTTATTAACAACCTCCTGTTAAGGTTGTCTCTCATTGTGTCTTTCTCTTCCCTCGTGGCTCTCCCCTTTATTCTTCTGCTTTTGAAGTGCTACAGCAGGAGTGTAGATGCATGGGTTCGCAGGCGCTCTCAAGAGATGGAGAGGAAGGATTTGAACAGAAGAATGTAAAGATGGGGGAAGATGAAAGTACCAATATGTTCTGTAGAATGGGGAAGGAGGGAGGTGGAGCAGGTGGTTGGCAAGAGATGATTGAGCATGTGGATTAGAGGTTGAACATGCTGGACTGATGTGAGGCAGCTGATATTCGTCAAGGTCGAGATCAGTGCTGCAATCAATGCCACCCTGCATGGGTTCATTTTTCTCTTCTCTGTGAATCTCTGCCTCTCTGGCTCTCTCTCTCCGTCCTATGTCAAACTCAAAGCCCTTATCGAAGTGTAAAGTCATTTTACATTTGATAGGATTCTGTAAGAACGGCGCTTTGTACATCCAAACTAAGACACCTTCAGGGTAGCTCACACTAGCCTGACTGATACGACGGTGTCTAAAGCACGAGCTGCTGGTTTCACTGCTTTGCATCATCCAGCCAACGGTCTGTTTTAGTCAAACTCTGTTCAATCTCAGTCTCCCCTGCTTCTGATTTTGGGCAGGTGTGCATGTACAGGTGTGTGTTCATGCAACTATAAGTTTAACCATGTGTGTGTGGGTGTGTGTGTGTACGTGTGTGTGTGTTTCTCTTTTAGGTGCTTATAGTTTGATACAAATGTAAAAGCTTTTTTTCTTAGCTTTCTGTGGTCTATTGAAGTATCAGACTTGTGAAGTGACAAGACTCAAAATCAGGGACTCCACTGCAGGCAAATGTGAAAACCCAGTTTGTGCAATTTGTATTTACTGAGTGACATGTTTCCTTCAGGACAGAAACATCAACAATCTTTTAGAAGTTTGCTATATACTCTTTAAAAAAAGCTGCACCGCTCCACTTTCTGCACATTCAAAGTAGAGCAGAGCATCACATTTGTGATTGTGAAGTTGTTTCATCAAAAAAACCTTCAGTCAAGCAACTAATTTGAATGCAAATATATTTTTAGTCGGAAGAAAAGAAATAAACCATGACAAACTGTACTGGCTCTTTCGAGTGGACAGAGTCAGCCAACAAACACTATCAAAGTTTTTCAAAAGCAAAACATGAATCAAGGCTTGAACAGTGAAAAGAGAATGTTGCAATGTTTCATCACATTGAAGCAAAAGATGGATGTGATATTATGAAATTAAGTGCAAAAAATAACAGCACAAAACAATATTTGATATATGCTGTTTAAACAGACGTTTCATCTGAAAGTTCTGAGACCAACAGAGTCATTATTTTTAATTTGTTTGATTTATTAATATTTAAAAAAAATCAAACATACAAGGTTTCCTGAAACATTAAACTAGCAGAAATATTATTTTCGAAGCAAGTTTAAAAACTGACCTTCAAAATGCCAGATAAGGAGGAATTAATAATAAAAAAGATTTATAAAACAATGGCAAGTGCAATGCAATGAATGAATTTCAAATGATCAATAAAATATAAAAACACATTTTCAACATTTTAACACGAAGCCAAAGTAAAATCTGTTTTATTAAGGCTTTGAGGAGTGATTTAAGAGAAGAGATTGAGGGGAGTAGCTTACTGACCTTTCAAGCATCGTCTCATCCACAACACTGTCATTCTTACTGAGAAGGCTTGATCACATATCTCTAACTAATCATTGTATCAAAGTGTCCAGAAACCTCTGGGTGGAGACATGCCAATCCGGAGGTAGCCTGAAGGTAATTAGTGAAATAATAAGATCCTTTGCAGTCTTTTCCAGAGCTACGCTGAGCTCATCATCCATGATGTGCTCAGCAATTCAAATTCCGAAATGAAATGGCAGTTCAGTATGATAATCACCCCGATACTGTCATTGGAAGCCTAGATGATATATGATATTCTGATGGTTCCCAAAGGATAAATTTGTTTTTTGATTGCCCCCCTGTGCAGGGGTGTCAGGGGTCAGGGTCTGCTGTGAGAGCTGGAAGGCAGTCAACATGTTCAGGAAGACTGCCAGGAAGGGTGTCATAGTTTGGATTTTAAAATGTATGTTTTCTGTCTTAATGGGTTCAGGTCCAAGAAAAGAAACCTTTTAATGTGGATTGAAAAGCTAACTGGCTGTTATGTTTTTTCTTTTTTTGCTCAGTGTGTTGTTTTGGTAGGCAGGTCTGAAGATCCTGGAGTATTATGGTTAACAAAAGAAGGTGTCAGCTCTTTTGATGAGTGTGTATGTCATGCTGTCACCACCAGTACAGAGAGACGGAGACAGAGCCTTGACAGCCAAAAGCTTGAGCTGCACCCAACATATCTGTGTCGGTGTGTGTTTGTGTGTGTGTGTGTGTGTGTGTGTGTCTGTATTGGTTATTTGTGTGAAGTTTTGGGGTGGGGGAAACAGTGTGGTCTCACCTTACAATCACCTGTCACTGACAACAGATGTTCCCTCAACAGGATTATTTACCCACCAACCACATTGTGTGTGTGTGTGTGTGTGTGTGTGTGTGTTCGTGAGTGTGTGCGTGTGTGTGGGTGAGTGTGAGTGTGTTTTGTGATTGTGTGTTTGTTTATGTGGTGTGCGTGTGCCAATATTGAAGAGGTGTCACGCCACCATCTGATTGTTCCATGTGATCCTAATTTGACGGTCCTTGTCCTCATTATCATGGAGACATTAGGAGAGGATGTCCTTGTTCAAAAAGCCACTTCATCACATCTTTTTTCCATCGACTGCAGTCATGAAGGTACACAGCGTGGGTGGAGGAAATTTCTTCCTCCCATCCAGAGTCCGAGCTCTCGTCTCATCCATCACACTCCAACAATAGAGATGTCGTCGACTCCCTAGACAGCTGCTCAGCCACAATTCCCCAAAAGTGTGAGTGTGTCTGTGTGTGTGTGACTTTGAGTGCGCTCGTGCATCTGTATGTTTATGTTTAAGCAAACATGAGTGGGTTTATGTGTGTGTATAAAAGACCTCTAACATTACAAAAGGATTTTATTTAAAAATTGAAACTCCCTGTTTGTTAAGGCAAATAAGGCTGACAGAGACTCCAAAAACCTGTCTGACACCAGTGTTGTACTGTTTTGAATGGCATGAATTGATAGATACCTTAACAGATTGATTATTTCTTAGTTGGCAGTGACATGTGCTCTCCCTCATAATACATTGAGGATTTTTTTTTAATTAGAAAATAAATGAGATTCGTGAACAGCATAATCATGAGTGTTTAAATGAGGAGAAAAACGAAAGTAACTTAACTAGATGAATTTAATGTGTGTTATTTATATATATATATAAAGTAAAAAGCCTTGTGGTGTGCAAAAGCATCAGATAAGGATCTGTTAAGGTTCCTCCTGGCAACCTGAGCTGTCTGACCACAGCCTGTGTTCATCCACGTGTGTGAGTCCACCTTGCTCTTCTGCCCATGTCATGCTGACATTACCATCTGCTACCCGTCGAAGTTCTGTCCGGCCCAGCGAGAGTCCTCACACACACACATACACACTCAACTCCCTATGTCCTGCTTGTGGTCAGACAGCCAGGTGGCTTCACACCAAATGACCAACGGTTGATCCACACACGCTGCGACCTGCAGTGCACAATGGTCCACCAACAGAAAGTCCCCCCTCAATCCCTCTGCATCTCCTTCCGTCCTGGTGCGCATGTAGGCCTGACTAACGCGCCGAGAGGGTGTCTGTCTTTCTGTCTGTCTCTCCGTCTGTTTCTCTCTATGCCATTTGGCCCGCTCCTCCACCTTGGATTGAGAACATAGGAGCTCTTCCTCGCAACCACCACACAATGTGTACGTGTATATGTGTATGTGTGTGCTGTGTGCTTTGGAAGAGAACTCTAAAAAGGAACTCCTGAGAGGGGTGTCAGATGGCAGGCGTTTATGTTGGTGAGTGGATGCATGGGGGAAGGAGAGATGATGGGGGCGGATGAAGGAAGAGATAGAAGGAAACAGAAGGAGGGGGGGGATAGCTCTGTTCTCTGCTCTTCAGCTTTTGTTCTCCAAGATAATAACCCTCCACCCCCTGACTCCAAAAACCAAGTTAACCCCTACAGCTTGGAAAAAAAGAGTAACTCCCACACTTTTACTATGGTTTTCATGACTGGTAATACCCATCTACATGCGGTGGTGTTTTATTCCCCAAAATTATGACCTAATTTTGATTGTCTTGAAGATAAATATATATATATATGCTCGGGAGATGATTTTCTGTAAATTTTAGACAGTTGGTGCTGCAACTGTGTCAGATTTCTCATACTCAATTATAAATGCCCTACGTTGCCCTAAAAAACCCAACATGCTTTTAATTTGGGCCAAAACTGAGTAGGGGGAAAACATAGAGCCGTATCACTGCCAACAGCCTGGAGGCCAGTCGAGTGCGTCGGTCTAATCTGCCAAGACCAATGAAGAAAACTGAAATCTGAGAACAGCAATGAGAGGAGATAAGAGGAGAAGAGAGGAGAGGAGGAGAGACTGGATTCATGAGGGCTACAGGGCAGGTATTAATGTAATAATCACAATCTCAGCATTCAATTTTCTTTTAAGACACTGACGCTAAATATGGGAAGGTAAACATTTATTGGTAAACTGAGAGGAAGTAAAAGTCATTGAAAGTTACAATGAAAACACTGTTCTATTTGCTATGACCTGGTTCAGTAGAGCAGCATCTGCAACCCACATGAAATCTAAAAATACTCCCGCACCATTGACTGCTACTATGCCGTGGCCTCAGTAGGTAGATGAATAACTGGTGTGTATGATATGCTTGTGTGCATGTGTTAAAGTGGAACTGAGGTATGGGCTGTATACTGAGGTTTGCCGCAGCCTAATTTACAAACCTTGACCGCAGATATGCTATTAAAACCTCTTTTCAAATATTTTGCAAAGTGTGTGAGTGTTTGTACATGTGTGTGTGTGCCAGCATACCAGCGGGCTAGTAGAGAGACACAAATTACCGTAAATCCCATATATTAATGGCCTATATGCTTCTTTAAATATTACTATAGTTAACTTAACCAGAAATCTTATCATAACACTGGAATCCTTATCACCATTATCTTGAAAAGTGGTGCAGATTGTGAGCAGCACTGTGGTGCTTTTTTAGAAAAAGCAATTGACTGTTATTAGCAAATTGCAATCTTACAGCTTTCATATGGGAGAGCCAATATTTCCATGAAGTGTTTAAAAGAGTTTTATACATTTATTTATACATTTAGAATGGGAGAGTAAAATACTGTAAATTTCACCTTAACTCCTTTTAAATGGAGGGCACCAATACTCTGCTTAATCATTCTCAAGTTAACCTACAAGAATTTAGCCAATTAGATACAGTAGTCTAGTTTCACTGACTCTAGGCTGTGTGTAATTGTCTGTTATCTTATCAGACATGACAACTTGATGACTGGAGGTTCCTGTGTACAACAGAGCAGCCAATAAAAATAATTCTTTAGTCAATTTGTCTAATGCATTGATCTGATAGAGTTCATTTTATAGGCATTAACTTTTTATAGCCTATTTTCCAGATTACTATTTAACATAAATCTATATGCTATTTACTAGAATGTTGTAAACTCTAAATTTGATCATCAGTTGATTTCATACCTCTCTCTGACACACACACACACACACACACACACACATTGTAAGAGGAAAAAAGAGAAATAGGGGGACAGATCCATATTATACATAGACATATCCTGCACCAATGTGTTTCTTCTGTCTCTCTCCCTGCACCGTTAGACCGTTCGCTGTACAGGTGCGAGCGAGCAGCGACTCCGCCAATTAGGAGCACTGAGCGTGACCACGTGAACAAATCCCGTTGTCTAAATTCCCGTTCAGCGGCGAGCAGCTCGGAGTGAGCGGCAGCGCTGAAAGCCACATTGAGTGGGAAGTAATTTCGGCAGGCTGAGCAGGAGCGGTGTGCAGGTAAATTGCTTTTTTTTTCCAGGGCTATACACTTATACTGCCTCCATCCCCCCGCACCAGCTCTGTTGGGATAGTATGCGGTTCAGATGCGGGGCTCTGGGACAGGATGTTTTGGATTAAATTTGCTGTCGCTTGCGGGTGATTCTCTGCTTTTCTCCGATCCACTGACAGGACAAACAGCATCATCGGTTGCTCTGCACCGTCTGCGCATTAAACTCAGCCATCCTGCTCCGCCCTCCCACCTTCTCTCTCTCTCTCTTTCTCTCCCCCTGGTCTCTCGCAGGCACATGAGGCTATTGATAGTTGACAGAAGTCCCGTAATCCCTGCTTGATCTGACTGACTGGCCATAGCCCTTTGCGAAACAAGAATGTTGATTGAACTTTATTTTGCTCCGAGATTTGTTTTAATTGGAGACCCCGCGTAGATTGACGCCGTGCAGGAATGGTGTGAGGGGGTTCTTTTGGTGCTGCATGCAACCAGGCAAGCGGGGGCAGCTTTTTTATTGCTGAATTATTTATAAGACTGTCTGGGAGAGAGTATGCTCTTCTTGGATGGAGAAGGAGTCTTGGTCAAGATATTCTGTGACTATTTCTAACCATGATTTCTTGCCATTTAGCTTAAATGAAAGCTTAAGGTTCTGCATGTTTTTGAAACTTTATCCAGTTTAAACTACATAGGCTGAATATTACCACCATTTTTTATTTTTATTTTTTTCGTTAAGAAGTAAAATTAAGTTTTTACACAGTTAGTCTTAAAGTCAAGTATTCAACCAAGGACATCACTATTTGGTAGCGATTCCATTTACTTTAATAAAGCATTTAAGTCATTATTGTAACCCACGGAGGCCTATTACGTAAAAAAAAGAAAAATATACCCTATCAACTTCTTAAGTGTGATATTTTCCTGATTTTTTCTGATTTATTAGTACTATTAGCTTATTCAAATAGAACATCTTTGATCTTTGGATGGTTGTTTGGACGAAATAAGCATTTAGAGATGCAACCATGGATTGTGGGAACTTGTTAGTAATAGCAACTTATATATGGCATATTATATAATTGATTTAATTGATATATATATATATACACACATATATACATATATCTTTTAAATAACATTGATGATGATAAAAAATATTAACTGTAGTCCGAAATTCATTAAACTGTAAGGTTATTGACCATTTAGCTCTTTAGTCCATAGCCTCATTCGGCTCTTTCTACAGCTCCTGTAGTGTTGTCCTCAGATCTGCGTTTCTTTATTTAGCTGTCACTGATCTACTTGTCTCAAGTGTCTCTTCAGAAATTTTAATAAATGTATAAATAGAGAGAAAGATAGAAAGACAGATAAATCGATAGGTAAATACAGCGCATTTGCCCTGCCGTGTTTCTGCCTTTTTCACAGCCCTACTCCACCGGAATGAATCGACCCAGTCCGCGCATGCGCGCCATCGCCGTCATTCATCTGTAGGGATCGCTCCCTGCTCGTCTTGTCTCGTGCGAGGGAAGAGAAACCAGCAGGCGGCTCCGGGCTCGCGCTCGCTGCCCCCGGTTGTCAAGGCACCAGTAGTCTGTGACTTTTCTGCGTTGCGGGTGGACCTTGACAGCTCAGATCGGATCTCTCATTTGTCGCATTGAGCTGGGATTTTTGCCTTTTTGGATTTCTGTATTTTGGTGGCAAGTGACGGACTCTCAACAGCTAATTACTCGCACTGTAAGTTGGTTAATATTTTCTTTCTGGCTTTGTTTTTGACTGTGTTTTATAAAGCCACCAACATTACAAGCACGTTCAGCGCTCTCATCCCGAGAGAGAACAGTTTCTACTTGCAGGAGTTTGGTGAAATGTTTCGCATCGCTTGCTTGCTCTCGGCCCAAAGGTGCTTTGGATTTTGAACTACTTTATCCCCCGTCTTTCTTTTGTGTAGTGTTTTGTCATGTCCGTCCTTGCTTTCGCTTTTTTCTCGTACCAAGAACAAAAACAGGAACTTAAATTTGCACGTGAGATAACGTTGACTTTACTCGTGCGGTGAGTCCACGGTGTTAACCGGTAGAGTTTGTATGAAATCTTTTCATATGTTCATGTGTAGACGAACAGTATACTAATATGAGGAGACTAGAGGTGGTGGTTCGTAGCTCATCTTTTACAGCAGGTGTCTGATAGCCTACTTCCGCACTGTACTGCGAGATATCGATCTTATGGCAACGCTTTCAGTTTTTTAGCGTAAATATTTTCTCCAGGTAATCATTTTTATGTTATTATAAGTCCTTGTAGTTTAGATGTGACAGTTTATGTAGTGCTAGCCTGCTATTATTGTGGTTTCGGTGTGTGTTTCTTTTCCCCTTTTTAACCTCCACGGGGCAACGTTTTAGGGAAGCAAAAGTAAGGTATTGAGTAAGTTACTCCTAAACGAAAAAGCTACCTTCTCTGTTTTGTGTAAGTGTGTTTGTTCTTCTGTGCATGTGAGATCAAGCGGATGACAGTGAAAAGAAGAAATGCTGCTCACATCTCGTTGAACCAGCTTGTTGGCATACCTTATCCTACTGATGTAATCATAAACTAGCACCATTTTTCTCTGCCTTATGAGAGCTATTGTCAAAGAGCACAACTGGTATATCAACTTGACATAGCGTAAAGGTCTTAACACATGCCTGTGCAGTATGCAAAACGACTATTGGGGCTAAAACAAAAGTGTTGCAGATTTTGCAGCACTTATCTTGACCTTTTTTTTGTAGAGACAGTTTTCTTCTGTATTGACTGACTGACTCCTTGAGATATCTCTGCTGTGCTCTAGTGGGTCTCATTGATCTGTGCTGGTTTCTGTGGTTCAGTATCAGTTCATTGTGCCTGGTGGTCTCCAGGCTTGACTAATGGCCTGTTGCTTTTGGGTTATTTTTGTTTGCTCCACCCTGCTCCACCCTG